>BSBM01000110.1:18577500-19177500 GCA_027924585.1 Larix kaempferi | reverse complement strand
TTTTCAAATCCAATTTCCATTCATGCATCCTTGTATTTTAAATAAATACTTAAGAATAAATATTTTACTTAATAATCAACTAATGAATGCAATTTTTGCCTATTTATAGGATTTATGTGTATGTGGATGATTATTATGTATTTTTAAGTTAATAATTGAACAAATATTAGTTTTGTGATTGTTGGAAATTAATCAATAATTGGGTAAATTGCAAGTATTTTACTTCATATTTGATTAATAAATGCAACCTTTCATATTTGTACGATTTATGTGTTATCTTTTATGGTCCCAATTGGAAAAGATTGTGATGGAAAATATATTGGATTATGTATTATTAAGTTAATAATAGAACATTAAGTTAGATATTAATTTTGTGAGAATAGCAAATTAAGAATAATTGGCAAAATTGCAAGTATTTCACTTCATAATTAGTTTTAATGCATGCAACTTTTTCCTATTTATAATATTTATGTGTTACACTTTACAACATGAAATTCATGGAAAAAAAACATGAAATAGTTGGCATTTCCACCATTAAATTTGGGTAAATAACTATTTTACTTAATTAGTGCAATTTTTGTCTATATGTGCGATTAATGTGTTAACATTTACAACATGATTCCAAATTGGAATAGATAACTACTTCATTATTATATTTTAACTATTTAATGAGTGGATTTGATCCTTACTAGTAAGAGAATTAAATACAAAATAAGAAAATGTGACCCTTTTTTGTTGTTTATACATAGAGAAATGGACATACACCCTTAAAAACATACCAAAAACTATTTGAAAATAAATGTGTAAGTATTTTTTAAATTGTACGCCTATTCTATTTTTAACATTAAGTTTTCTTAAATTTTTAAAAATAATGTGGAATTTTTAAAGTATGACCAAAACTATTTGAAAAGAAATGCATGAGCAATTTTTTAAATTGCACAAACTATTTGAAAAGAAATGCATGAGCATTTTTTAAATTGCACAAACTATTTGAAAAGAAATGCATGAGCATTTTTTAAATTGCACACCTATTCTATTCTTAACGTTAAGTTTTCTTAATTATTTTTAAAATAATGTCGAATTTTTAAACGTGGGACCAAAATTACTTAAAAAGTTTTAAATTGCCCACTTATTCTATCTCAAATTGGCAACGAGTGCCTCAAAATTAATGTGAAATGTCTACCTCTCACGTTTGCTTGTATAACATTGAGAAAAGAGTTTATAGAAGAATGAAAGGTAGGAATCCATTGATAACCATTGGAAGAGCTTGGAATAGAAAGATTTAAAAGAAACCAGCCCTAGGAAAAAGGATGTGAAGTAATCTCACCATAGTATAGTAAAGTATGGAATGTATGGATTCATTGGAAGAGCTTGGAATAGAAAGATTTAAAAGAAACCAGCCCTAGGAAAAAGGGATGTGAAGTAATCTCACCATAGTATAGTAAAGTATGGAATGTATAGATTCAATAGCTGAATTATTTTTCCCATATTTTTTAATCGCAATTTTTTTAGGGATAATCTAAATATTCCAGATTTTTGTCTAATTTTGTTCCTATTTTAATTGGAAATCATTAAAAAAATCTTAGAATCACATATATGAGCTATGGAAATTGCATATTTTGAGTATCATATGGGTATTTGAGGGTGCTGAATCTATTTATGGATTCAAAAATATAATTTAAACACGTAGAAAAGACTACTCCATTTATTTATATATATTTTTAAAATTTTATACCTTTTTAATACAATTTACTTTAATTTTATATCGTGTCTAATACAATTTACTTTTGCCTTCATAAAATCGAAAACTTACAATAAATAAACTACTCCATTTTTAATACATATTTTTAAAATTTTATACCATTTTTAATACAATTTACTTTTTCCTTCAAGTAGATTAGAAAATATTTATCTTGCTTTAAGAGATCACATTGAAGAAAGATATTATTTTGTTTAGAAAATATTTATCTTGCTTTAAGAGATCACATTGAAGAAAGATATTATTTTGTTTTTCTCTGGAGGTTGCATGGAGCTAATTACAGCATTAAATAATTTTACGTGGAAAACCATTTTATCCTCACACGTTACCCAATTTATAATTTGAATTTTAGCACAGATAATCAATTTTCCATTGATCTTAATCATATCACAACATCATTTAGGTTTAACTTTTGTGGTTGTGGCGTCTTTAAATGGTTCTCTTGTTGCAGCCATTCATCAAATCAATAATTTTTTATTTTATTTTTTAATTTCCGTTCCACGCTTGTTGGAGATGAACTTGCTAATTGCTCGGGGGCAATTCAAGTTTACAGTTACCAAATTTGGATAGAAATTTTTTTACAGATCAGTTCGATGCCTGGCTTTCATTTAATTTACACTCAATTGACAACCAAACTCCAATCTGGTAATGATAAGGGAGACCATAAAACTTCAAAAGTAATTAACGAAATATTTAAATGGAGAATTGAGAGATTGGAAATTATGCCACTGTAGATGAAAAGTCGATTATTTATGAAAAGAAAGAACTTGACAGATAGATATAATGAATTACCACTAAAGCTTGGTCTATATAGTCAAAGTATAACTACATATATCTCATAAATCATATATTAAATCCAAAATTTTAGATAATATCTAAACATCTATCCTTATATTAATCTAACAAGTTTCTGTACATCCAATGCCTCATTCAATTAAATTTAACTGAACATCTCAATTTACTCCCCTACCAGTAAAAGTATCTGAATGGTGGCTGAGAATATTTTCACTGTGTTGAGGTGTATCACTTTCACCAAAATGGTCCTCCGGTAGATAGTAACCACTAACAGGATCGGGCATCCAAGATTTGTGTGGAAAACCTGCAGCAGCCTTATCATTAGCTTGTTTTGGCCCCGACCTATTTAATTCGCTACTTTCTGCCGTCAACTCTTTTTTCATTGCTGCTACGTTGTATCCTCGCCTGCAACGGGTTAAAGAAGAGAATAAAGTCAAAACCCTAGTACTGCTAAATTGTTCATTGTTTCCCAAATTATCTCTGATTATAAAAGTGGAGCTTATAATATCATAATAATAGAAGGGTTGGAGGAGAGTAAAATATATAGATTTAGCGGTGTTGTAAAGGAAGCTTACATCGCCGTGCCCAAAGCAAATCCATGGCTCCCAAGTCGAGACAGAGCAGCTGCAGCTGCGACCTTGCAATAGAGCATACACGCCATTAACGCTAAACACAGAGAGAAGCACACAAAATAATTGGAATTTCAACACAACAAACCAAACTAAACTCCAGTGGATTCATCTGAACCAGAGAATGGGCCATTTAAATAAGCCAAATTGTTTGATAAACTAGATACCTGGTCGTCACTTAACCGAGCTGACACGGTATTGTTGTTGTTATTATCATTGAATTGGTCTGGAAGATGGATCTTGAAGTAAATCCAAATAAGAAGGACGGAACAGTTTGGCACGCTTTCCACAAACAAACAAATTGTTTCGAGGAACGATGGCTACTGTTGTGCCGTGGGGAATCAGATCTGACGCAACGCAAATCATTTTAGTTGATCCATTGGCAAGTGGAGAATCAAATATTCATTGTTTAGCAATGTCAACTTCGTTTTGAGAGTCTATCCTTGCAAGTTGCAATTACAGCGTCTCCTAATACGGAAGCTTATTTCAGAGTACTACGGAAGCTTATTTCAGAGTATGACTGGCTTTGCAAGGCTAACAATATTTAGCTTGTTGCCAGCCATTTAATTGTTAGGAATCTATGTCTTTACTTTGTTAGTATGTTGTTGTTGGACGCATATGCTTTGTAAGTCGTCCCGTAGTATTTGTTGATCAATAGTATGTGTTATTGTTGTTGGCGCATATGTTTTGTAAGTCGCCCGTAGTATTGTTGATCCATAGTTTGTAGTGGCCCACGGTTTTGACCCATAGTATTGGCGCCTAGACTTAGTATATAAGTGTGTGTTGAGACCTATGAAGGCACCGTGAAGTTATTTGTATTGAGCTTGCTCATAGGAGGTTGCCCCCTCGAAGTGGCCTGTGATCAATATAAAAGTGATTATGAGTTCTGTCATTTCTGCTATTTCGCATATTCGTATTAATTAATTGTTGCAGGTGCATCACATTAAAGCAATTGCAACAGGTCGGTTGACCGAAGCTCCTTGGTCAAAAGGCTGATAGTATTCTTCAGTTTATTTGTTACTTAATTTTTATCCAAATTAATTATGAAGTTTTAATTTAATTGAAAATTGATTATTATATATATATAAATATTTTGATGATGATGATTAATAAGTTAAATCAGACAATGATTTTAATATATATGAAATAAAATTATTATCCTATAAATTTAATGTATTTTCCAAGCTTCTTCACTGATGCATTTCTCTCCGGTGCATTTTTCAAATGGTGATGGGGTCTACCAAGGTTCAAAGAAGAAAATGCATTGATTCCTTCCTTGTTTTTCTAGTGCATCAACATAGGGCTGTTTTTTATTCCTTGTGCATTTTTTACTTCATATGGGGCTCAACAAAGACACAAAGAGGAAAAACATATTGGTTTTATCACTAGTTTATTTCCTATCTCTCCAATGGATGAATTTTGAATTCATGGGCATTTTTTACTTGTTGCAAGGCTTGACAAAGGTTCAAATGGACAAAACGCATTGGTTCTATTATGCATTTCTCTCTAGTGCATTTTTCAAATGGCGATGGGGTCTACCAAGGTCCAAAGAAGAAAATGCATTGATTCTTTCCTTGTTTTTCTAGTGCATCAACATAGGGATGTATTTTATTCCTTGTGCATTTTTTACTTCATATGGGGCTCAACAATGACACAAAGAGGAAAAACATATTGGTTTTATCACTAGTTTATTTCCTATCTCTCCAATGGTTGAATTTTGAATTCTTGGGCATTTTTTACTTGTTGCAAGGCTTGACAAAGGTCCAAATGGACAAAAAGCATTGGTTTTATTATGCATTTCTCTCTAGTGCATTTTTCAAATGGCGATGGGGTCTACCAAGGTCCAAAGAAGAAAATGCATTGATTCCTTCCTTGTTTTTCTAGTGCATCAACATAGGGATGTTTTTTATTCCTTGTGTATTTTTCACTTCATATGGAGCTCAACAAAGACACAAAGAGGAAAAACATATTGGTTTTATCACTAGTTTATTTCCTATCTCTCCAATGGTTGAATTTTGAATTTGTGGGCATTTCTTACTTGTTGCAACGCTTGACAAAGGTCCAAATGGACAAAACGCATTGGTTCTATTAGTAGTTTTCTTCCCCAATTCTCCCATTATTTCATTTTGTATTGTAGTGATTTTTTTTTGCTCATGGTGGGGTTCATTAGCAGCCTAAAGGCTAAAATGCATCAACATCGTCTCCAAGGAGCAATTCCAACTTCTTTGACAATTCATCTTACTTCCTTGTGTAGTTTTGGTTGATCAAACTAGGTTTGTCATGCCTCATAAGGTAAAACATAGTGCTTATTTCCCAAGATAACAAATATAAATCACTCAACAATGAATTTTAGTTCATAGTGCATTTTTAGGCTTGTGGAAAAAAGTCCTATAAAACCTCAAACGTCAAAAGATAAAATGTTGGCTTGTCCATGCAACATTCTCCACTTATTTGACAACACATTTTCCTAGTCATGTATTTTTTTTCATTTGACAAATTTGTGTGGATTCCTAATGTCTAAAACACATCCATCGTTAGCCTATTGCATAGCTAGAACACTTTTTCCATGAGTTTTACCCTTTTATTGTGTTTTTTATCCCTCGATGAAGTGCTTAAAGGACAAATGCATGATTAGGAAAGCTAGTCTTATGTCAAGATGTTTATTTCATCAAAAAATCACAACAATGTGACATTAGGGTTACAATGGTAAATATCCCATACAAGGTAAAACTTCCACTCTCAAAGATGCTTCTTTTTATTCACATGTTCTCCATGTAATGATACATGAGGATGTATTTAAATATAAAATGTTCAATAGACCTTTCCTACTGACACTCTTTACTCATCAAGATTTTCTTCTTCTCTTCTTACTAACAACACAAAATATTACTAATTAATTTTAGACAACATACTAAACTTGCATAAGATGAAAACTTAATCACAACTCATGTGACAAAAACACAACAAGAAAGAGTTATTTCTAACATTCCCCCATAGGGAGTACTTGTTGTGAATTTGTCATCTTATGCATTTCAAGTTGGATTCCATGACATCTCCTTCTCATAGTACATGTCAAGGAATACTTCCTCAAAATAAATATACGCTAAAACATTCATGGGCATAAAATAAACTCATTTAGAGTTCATGAATCACAAATTATTGACCTTACATGTTCTAGGATATACAAATCCTCACCAACATGACTACTTATTTTCTCCAACAAAAAGGACATAATCATGCCTCACTGGACTTATAGACACACCTTCCAAGACCAATAATTCAAGGGTTATATATGCCACACTATTTATTACAACCATATACCCTTTACATCACACAACAACACTTCATAGTTACTCCAAACATTAATTCACATGGGTACAAGAATTATGTCATCAAAGCATTTCATGCTTTTACATTTTGTCAAAACGGGCTCTATGCAAACTATCTTTTGCAATGTGAAACATACAACAAGTTTTCCATACACATCTTTGCAAATCCTTGCCTTTGTTATTACATAATTGTATTATCCTAATATTTCCTCAACAATATCCATCTTAAGTGAATCCATCAAGATTTCTACCTTATAATCACAAAATTTGTATCTCCATTGTATATTCATCCACACTGTTAACTCTATCAAAGATGACAATCATACAACCACCTTGTTACAAGTATCAACAAACAAGATCTATTCAACAATGAAAATAATAATACTCACGATGGGAGTCACTGGCAACATTCTTCTCCACAAGCAGTCTTCAACTACTACAACCATGCACTCCACCTTGTTATCTCTATGTAATTTTCAAACAAGCACCGTACACCATGTACCATGTTGCATCCTACTCCACAACAACTCACAACTACCCTTTCAACAACTACTCACATGCATTTTGTACAACCTTGAGATCATTACATAAGTATTTTTATTTTTTCTAGAAAATTAAATGCATGTGACACCAACAATCAAACCCCCATGTTTTATTTGGTAACTGGATGTTCCTCATTATATCCAAGATCAAGCACCATTACAAGAACCAACAAAAAAAATGGATTCTCCCTCTACTAGAAGTTTCTCTAATGCATTTAGAGAGGTATAACAATATCATTCTCAAAATGGAATTCCATGGAATAAAGCACAACCTACAAATGCAATCCACAAGCCTCCCTTGTGAGATAAATCAGGCATGTGGTGGCTCTGATACCATGTAAACAAATTGCAGTAACTAACTAATACCTAAAATGACCCATAAATAATAAATAGGAGAATCAACTACACAACAATTGGACACCAAAGATGTAGTGTTAAAATCCCCCATATATGATAAAACCTCCACTCTCAGATATGCATCCTTACATTCCCATGTGCTCCATGTAATGACAAATGTGGATTCCTTTAAATACAATTAATAGTTACTAGAAATTTCCCATTGACACTCCTCACTTCCCAAGCTTGTAGTAAATAACTAATACCTGAAGCAACCGATAAAGAAATAAATAGGAAAACTAGAAGTACAACACTAGGACATTAGGGTTATAGTTTTAAAAACGTCCATATAGGGTTAAACTTCCACTCTCAAATATGGAACTTTTTATTTCCGCGTGCTCCATGTAATTATACATTAGGATTCCTTTAAACACACAAGTTTCACTAGAATTTTAACAATGAAACTCCTCACTCCCCTATCTTTTCATATTTTCATCTTAGCAACAACATAAAATATTATTAAATCGTTACAAAGAACATGATAAACTTGTACAAGATGACAAATTAGTCACAACTCATGTGACAACTACACACAAAAAAAGATTTTTTTTAATAGCTTTGAGGATTTATTAGCTTCTTGAGATGTGTTTGTTATCAATAGAATCCATCATAGGTTCTTTGGAGATTACATTCTCCAATGAAGGATTCCTAGTGGAAAAATATATTTATGTATGCTTCTATTGACCCATATGATTGATCTTTAAGGGTGGGCGCACAAAGTTGTTCCCCAAAACCATTGCAATGGGGCCATGCTAGCAGAAAAAAATAAAGATGCGCATGCGCCTAAGGAAGCGTGCACGTGTCGCTAGGTTCGATACCGAATCGGGGTGCGTGTGCGTTGTTTGTGTGTACATGCCCATGGGCGCACACATGCTCCTGTTAAACCAAATAAAAAAAGGCATATAGTCACGGCCTATTTGATTTGGAAATGGTTGAGAGTCATCAACTCGGCACGTACATGGACCAAGGGACGACCCCACTCACCTATTACACTCAAGAATTCCATCAATCCATATACTGAGTGATCACCCATTGCATTGGATAGGTTAGATCTTTTTTTTTGTTATTTTATTATTTATTAAATTTTTAATAATCCCTAAATTAGTAAAATACTGGAAATTTTTTCAATTGCAGAGTGTAAACCTATACAATGAAAGAAAAAAATGTTAAGATGGATTCCGGTGGAACACAAGAAAACAAAAATCTTGGAACCAATCAAAACCCTCAACAAAATAAAAATCCCCAACAAAATTTGGATGATAGAAACACAGGGGAACCATCTCGATTTTCCCTTTCCAACTCAATTTAAAGCTCAATTGACTCCCTTATCCATGCACTTCGCCAGTTGATAGACAAGACTGAATATAGAGCTAGGATGCATAAGTGATCTAAGAGGACATGATAATCGCAATACCGATCATCGCAATGATGGGAATAATCGACGAGGAGGGTACAATGGTCGAGGCATAAACTACAATAATCGGGTGTTCCGACCACCAGGTTGAAACCGACCACACTGCTATGTATGTTTCAGTGAAGAAAATTTAAGTCTCGATTGTCTGTGGAAGGACAGGACCAACTTAAAATTTTGTACAAAGTGTGGAGTCGGGGAGCACAATCTTGAAGAGTGCCCCGTGATGTTAGACACCCTTAATAAAATAAAAAATGTTAATATTTTATCGTGTGTCTCTAAAAATGAAGTGTGTAGCACTAAAAATCTGCATGTAATTACACGACAAGGCACAAGGACTGGGGGGGGATAACCCTCATGTCACTCGACTGCACAATACACAGCAGGCTAATCCTGACCCGTCAAAGAAAAAAGATATATTAAAAAATGCCTCATAAATATTCTCACAACTAGCATCTAATGAAAATAAGGAAGAAAATAAAAGCAAAATACTTAATGACTTATTTCATCTATTAACAAAAGAGGAACTTGTGGCAAAGTTAATCAAATTAATGCATCTAATCAGAAATACTGGCCAAAATGAAAAAATAACCAAAATGTTATGCAGTCTAAACCACAGAGAAAAAGCTGATATGGATCCCCTCGTTGACCTCAAAGTCGATGGGTTTCGAATTTCACAAGTTGTCCTTGACTTTAGATCATAAGCAAACATCATGACCAGATCGACATGGGAAAGCATTGGTCCACCATGACTGGAAGAATCAGGGATATATCTCAAATTAGCCAACCAAGGACTGATTGAACCCATTGGCGTATGGATAAATGCCAAAAATTTAATCATGGGAACCAGTATCATATCGACTTTGAAATCATTGACCCAAGAGAAGGGTCCAAATTTTTTCCAGCATTAGTTGAACGACCGTCGGAATGGAAAATGAAAGATTCTATTTCATTGGAGAAAGAACGAATTAAGCTTAAAGGAGATGAGAAAAAAGTCATTGTACCTATCAACCCATCTAAAGGTAAACCCTGCGCAAGACCTGATGACCATGACAGAGACATTTGTCGTTTGTATCAAATTGTCCGCAAAACTGAATCTTTTGTCGAATCCAACAATCAAGGAGAACTACGACTAGGAAGTCCTCTGTCTATTGGGTATAATTCCGATTCAGAGTTATATGACTGGAAAGTTGAAAGCTATGAATCACAAGCTCGCAATTGTAGTGGTCCATCAAATTTGTTCCTAGAAAAATGATGCAACACTACTTCACTGTATCCATTGTTCAAAAAAATGTCCAGGATAAAATCAGAACACACAAGGGGGAACCGATTAGCATTTCACCCTTGCGATACAAAGAACGCGAAGCTCTACCCGAGCATATCAAGCAAGTATCTCAACATGCCGATAATCAAAGCCGCATACCAACTCCAATTGAACTAATCACAAGACACAATACAAGACCGGGGGATATGCACCAAATTTGCCACCAGATCGAAACAAGTTCTTTTACAAAACTTGAAAATAAGATCTACCAACACAACTTAGAATATCGCAAGTCCAAGGTCTAGCCCATCGCATCAAGAAACATGACTTAGCCAAATCAACAATTTGTGTCAATTTTAGACAATTGAAGAAAGAGATGGCAACCAACCATATGGAAATGAGAGAAAAGTCCATGAATCTTGATAACAACTTACTTGATGATCTTTTGTTCCAATTCAAAGTTGTACCAATTGATAAAATACATCAAAATGGAACAACTCGACTAAGAATGTTATACAGGACCGTATATTCCAAAATTATCAAACGTGCAAAATTAACATGGGCACAATACCGAATGAATGGCTATTTCCCCATCCAGTCGACCATTGTGGCCCAGATTTGTAAATTAATTACTTATTTATCCAAGATTAATTACATTTGTCAAGATAAGGGTAGTTATGCTAAAACTAACTTGCAATCAAAGAACAACATGTATAAAAAGGAATTAACGTTTGAAGGGTCGCACGTATCAAAATTACGGTAGATTGGAATAAGGAGCACGAGACAAGTCACCGTCGGATAATTGACCATAAACATACACCCACTTTTGACCGTCGATTAGAGGGAATGCAACACCGATCAAAATAACACTCAAGAATGAGTCAGCCAAATCATCATCGACACTGGCATGACCGACCCCAATGGAGGTTGTATGAATAAAGTCAACCAAAATGTGACCAAGAAGGCTCCTCGCACGTACCAAGAAGTTTTCTTCCACAAAAGTCACAATTAATGCAGTCGCCAAATCCACTTGAATGCACCACGGACCTTCCTACTATAAATACAACCCTTGAACAAGATTGGGATCATTTTTGCAAATAAATCGAGCAAGTATACTTAGCACCAATTTCAGACACCCTCAGCAACCCGACTACACAACTTGAAATTGCGTATATGATGGCCCAAAAAAGAACCATGACTACAACCAGGTTGATGAAGCTTGCTGAGAAGGTTTTACCTGATGTTGAGGATAGCTCAATTTCACCACTGAAAGCCTGCCTCCTAAGAATCTGTAAAGCACGCGTTGAGGAACATCAATGGATCCGTTACTGGAAGGAACTGCGTAAGTGGGGTTTACAAAATGACAAATGGAATAAAGCGGATAACAGATTGTCCTCTATTAAAATTTGACATTATTTGCAGGCACCATTGTTGGGCAACTTTAATGGCCTCAAATATTTAATTGCGCAGTATGTATTTAGTCAATATCACAATGGGAAACTTTGGTTCAACCAACCCATTGAGATTAATGCTAATATCTTTGCTCGGGTCACAAGGCTTCCATGTAAAGGACCTGAGGTACCAGTCAGGGTCAATCCCAAGCTCGTGTAAGAATTCACAAGGTCACCACAAGGGAATAATACCAAAGGTTTGGTTATTAGTAAAATTCAATATAAAAACTATAAGTTTGTTGCAATTATAGTTTCAATATGTCTAACCACTACCGGTCGACCTCCGACATCCGACCTGATATGTTGGAAGCTGTCAAAGAAGTCGTTGTAGAAGGAAAAATGTTTAATTGGGCAGATTACTTCGCAGGGATAGTCTAGTCGACTTGTGAAAAATGTCAAGAAATTGGATCGACGATTCGATATCCCTCCTTATTCATATGGATAGCAATGTATCGACTTACACCAATTGGTCATATCTCCTTTAGTGAAGAATACCCCGCATCAATGCACAAGTTCTGTATTTTCCAACCTCGTGGATGTAGTCAGCGACCTGCAGCGGCCAAGGTGTTTCTTGAAAATTGGTTTCAAGTCCTTAAAAAAACATGCTCAAAGTTGTGGGTTCCACATCAAGTTGGTCACAAGGCTACCGCCGACTATTGACATTCAGTTGGCACTCGGCTACACCAAAGTTTGGTATATGTAAGGTGCTGCAGGTAACACAACTGAGTTAGACTATTACCCTTCTATGCAAGCTATTTTTGCAGACATTACTGCTCATTCAAACACTGTACACCAAATTCTTGAGTCAACATGGAAGGTCCCATACCAACTATAAGAACCTGTCACTGATGGTGAACAAGAAGAAATTTATGAGGCAGGGATTTATCTCCTAATTTTTCGGCCACCAGAAGAAGAAGAAAATCCTCCCGCTATTATTCCCCTACTCAAACAACACAATAAGACAAAACACACTACTCAATTGGATCATGATGATTCATCGGGAGAAACTACCGACGATGATGTGCTAGATGAGCAGCAGTCTGATCCTGACATCACTAAAGAACAACTTGATATGCTAGCCGAAGCCTTTTTCAATAAGAAATAGTTTTTCAAATCAAAAGGGTCAGCAAACTAAATATGGTATTGAATGTGCCAACCGAATATTTCGTCCAAGAACTCCATGATGAGTTCGAGAAAATTATCCGCGATGCAGTTGCATGCCACATCTCTACTGATCAGTACATCGACCAACTTCTCACGATTTGTGCTACCTTGGGACAGGTAATTTCGACACCAGCAAAGAAGGAAAAAATTTGTAAAACAGTCCAATTCAAATACCATGTTCATGTTCCCGACATTTCACCTCCCCTATCTCTGACTATTATCGAGGAAACTGCCCCGTCGCGCCCTATCCTTATGCAGGATCCTGACTTCCACAAATTTTTTGTCGATCTTCCCAATCTCTTTCCTAACTGGAAAACTATTGTTTCCACACACACTATCCAATATGCTACAAAAATTCCTGAAATCCCTATAGCCCCCCCGCCACTAGGAGTAATCCAGAATGAACAAACCTTGGTTGCACCATCAAACCCACCGCCATCCCCACTTTTACCACTCGCTTTGAATGCATTGATATACCACAACCGTCACAATCACCTACTATTCATGATCCACCAATAGAAAATCCTACCCTGGAAAAGTTCAATGATGTCCCCCAATCGTCTATTCCCACAGATCAATTATTCTGAATAAGTCAATGGATCCTAAGTTGACCATTCCACTTGAGACAACTCCGCCTGCTAGATTGACTGATCATCACGAGCAATCCTCTCCTCTTGACTTAATCCCCCTTCTTGATTCGACTATTCCATCACAACGGACTGGTCTTCCTTAGGTGACTGCACCTCCTGAGGATACCACCTCACCCAGGTCTCCTACTCCACCAAAATCCGCTACACCACCATCATCATCTACAACGACGACTCCTAGTATTCCCCCAACTGATGGTCACAAAAAACTAATACTAAAAAGAATAAGAAGAATCCAACCAAGAAAAAATTAAACATACAAAGGATCTTGAAGAACCGTCGATTACATTTGATCCTTCAATATGTAAGGATCATGAGCTAAATAAAAATTTGGATGTCATCCACAGGGAAAACGAAAAACATTGGGAGAAGGATAAACATAAGGCTGACATGATGAAAGAAGAACAGGCCAAGGTACTAAAAACCTATCAAGAGATGGTCTTCCAAGTTGCACCAACTCTTCAAGGACCCCCGACCGAGAATCCATTAGCATAAATTAGCATTTTAGTTGGGTCCCTAGTCTCATTGTATCGGGACGTTGTTCCACAAAAAGACCAAGAGCACATCAAGCAGATGTTCTCTTTCCTTGCCAATAAGTACCAGTTATTTCTTGAATGCCATAAGCAGCTGAAATAATATGCTCACTAGGTACAACAATATACTGTTGTCCTCACTAATTGGTATAGCTCCTATGGTTCAATTTTCATCGACATGGGAATGATACAAACAACTTTAGCGCAGATATACCAACAGAAAGCCATCGCTGATCCCGACACTCTCCAGAACCTTGAGAAACAAATCCAAGAGGAGCAAAGTCGATTTTCTTAGCTATAAGAAAAATAAGAACAGTGGTATACTCAAGCTCAGAGTGCCAAGGCAGAAGTCGAATTCATTAGCCCACAAATCCGCAATCTTCTCAAGATGGTCGACCAACAACTTTTACTCTTGGGACTAGATCTCTGCAAAATTAAACATTTGACTATTCCTTTCAAGATCAGCTGAATTTCCCAACTTACTGCACTAAGTATAGACATGTAGATGAATTCTCATACATGGGAGGAATTCACACGATGCCTTGCTTCATCAGCTCTAGCCATTGCATAAGCCTATGTCAGTTCAGCGCCAACAACTGTCTCCACCAGTTCACTGCCATAAAAATCAGATACCATCAATTTTGCCTCAGTTCTCAGTTATGATTTTGATCTCTTGGAGATGAATAATTGTTTTGTTGGCGGGGGATATGTTGGAGGAGACTAGTTGACAAGTCGACTAGGTCCTCCGCTGACTATGGTCGGCTCAAAGCCGTTAGTCAGTTATTTGACCGACTAGTAACTGTAACTGAATAACTGTATGTAATCTGTATAAATAGGTTGTAGAGATATATCTCTGCACTGATATTGTACTCTCTTTTGGTTCCATTAATATAAATCTTGCTGTTGTTGTCCCACTTACTCTCTTATATGGTTGTATGATATATGTATGCATGTGACTCTTTCTCTATAATAGTATAATGTGCTATTGTTAACCGATGCAACTCCCTAGACTACAACAAACTGCATTGTTTCTAGGAAATTGTCTTGTATCTTGGA
The DNA here is from genome assembly GCA_027924585.1 of Larix kaempferi. Lineage (NCBI taxonomy): Eukaryota > Viridiplantae > Streptophyta > Pinopsida > Pinales > Pinaceae > Larix > Larix kaempferi. The sequence continues at coordinate 19,162,524 of BSBM01000110.1, read as the reverse complement.
TTAGAGAAAAAAAAACATTAGTCGCACTACCTACACCAGAATCAGAATATATCATAGCATCTACCTATTACGTGGTATTGTGAATGAAACAAACCCTACTTGTGCCGAGAGGCGCACTACAACCCAGTATGAGGGAGATGTTGTAACATGTGTGAGTTTGTCAAGTGTAGTATGAGGGAGATGTTGTAACATGTGTGTTTGTCAAGTTTGTCGAGTAACATAACAAAATATAATTTAAAATATTGTTTGTCGGGCATTAATAAAAAAAGAGACGTGTATTTTCGAAATATTTCCGAAATGAAATCATTAACTATATAAATAGGCAAGCTATTATACAAAATTATAAAAAAAAAATATTTTGGGTCAAGAATCTCCCTCCCTCCCTCCCTGCACATTGCTTCCTCCCTTCCTGCGTAGCTCCCTCCCTCCTCCCTCCACGCTAGCTGCACCCTCCCTCCACGCTGGCTGCACCCTCCCCCTCCCTGCGCATCCCTGTGCAACTCCCTCCCTCCCTGCATGCTGCCTCCTCCCTCCATGCTTGTTGTGCTCTCCTCCTCCCCGCGCAGCCCTCCACGCTGCCCGCTACACCCTCTCACCACCGGCCTGCTCCCTCCCTCCCGTCGCTGTCCTAATCCATCCCTCCTGCCTACACAGCCGCCTCCCCTCCCTTCGCGCTTCCTCCTCCCCTCGCGCCTACTCCTCCCCTCCACCTCCTCCATCCAGCTCTCCTGCTACATCCTCCCACCACCGGCCTACTCCCTCCCTGCTGCATGTACATCCGCCTCCCCTCCCCTTGTGCCTCCTCCTCCCCTCCACCTCCTCCATCCCACCCGCCTGCTGCACCCTCCCGCCGCCAGCCTGCTCCCTCCCTCCTGCCTGCGCAACTGCCTCCCCTCCCCTAGCGCCTCCTGCTCCCCTCCACCTTCCTCCCTCCTGCCGCCGTGACCTCCCTCCCTCCAGCCTGCCTACTGCACCCTCCCGCCCACCGACCTGCATCTGCATTACAAAAAATTCAAACAAAAATTAAATTTAAATTTAAACAAAATTTATATTTATATTAAATTTAAACAAAATTTAAATTTAAATTTAATTTAATATATATTAAGTTTCAAATGAAATATATTAATTTTATATTAAATTCAAAATCAATATTTAAAATTTAATATATTCAAATTTAAAATTTAATATATTAAAATGTAATCTATTTAAATTTAAAAAAGATATATATTTATTATATCTGTTTAAATATAAACTATTATTAGATAGTAACAACATAATTAGGGTGTATCACATTGGTAGCACATTGTGGTGGTCATAGGTAGGTCACGGGGTCAAATCTTATTGATCCACCCTTCCCCCATCTTCACCAAATGTTATATAAATTTAATCCCTCCCTTCGTCCACCTATTAAAATATATATTAATATTTACATATAAGTATATAAGTTCTTTACTAAGTATAATAAGAACTACATGTGGTATAGTGGTAAGGGTGTTGGAATAATGGGCATGAGGTCCAAGGTTTCAATCCTTCACCTACTTTTTTTTTTAAATATAGAATTTCGTAAATAAATTGAATTTCATTATCATGTAAAGTGAGTTTTACACTTGCATAGATTTCAGTGTATTGGGTCTTTTTATTGCCTATTTTGCAGTGTAGATGTTATTATGTGGACGCATAGATTTCAGTGTATGGGGTTTTTTATTGCATATTTTTTAGTGTAGATGTTATTCTGTGGGCGCATAGAATTCAGTGTATGGACGCATTGATTTCAGTGAATGGACGCATAGATTTCAGTGTATGTGGTTTTTTATTGCATATTTTTCAGTGTAGATGTTATTTTGTGGACGCATTGATTTTAGTGTATGGACACATAGATTTCAATTTATGAACGCATTGATTTCAGTGACAACAAAAGAACGAGAAGAAGACTTGAAACGAAAAGCAGAAGAACAAAAAGAATTTCAAAAAAGGAAGTTGGATGAAATGATAGCAGAAGAACAAAGAAAACGAAACACATATCGACAAAAAGAATATCGAAAAAGAAAGTTAGATGAATTGATAGCAGAAGAACGAGATGAACAAAGAAAATGAAACTTTGATCGACAAAGAGTGTATCAAGAGAGAAAGTTGAAGCAGTTGGAAGAACAAAGAAATCAAGTTGCAGAACAACAAATAAATAAAAATGTACGAAATGGCAAAAAGACGGCAGAAGAAGGAGAAGAATGAACAAAACAAAAAGTAGATCAACAAAAAGAAAATCGAAAAAAAAAGTTAGGCGAATTGATAGCAGAAGAACGAGAAGAACAAAGAAAACGAAACGTTGATCGACAAAGAGCGTATCGAGAGAGAAAGTTGAAGCAATTGGAAGAACAAAAAAATAAGTTTGTAGAACAACAAATAAATCAAAATGTACGAAATGACGAAAGAAGAAGGAGAAGAACAAACAAAACAAAACGCAGATCAACAAAAAGAGAATCGAAAAAAAAAGTTAGGTGAATTATCTATATTTTCCAGTTTAACAATTTACTCAATCCTTAATACTTATTACTTACATTATGATAATCCTCGTAAATGTATTTGTGTTTTCAACTTAACCTGTTCCTTGCAATGTTGATCAAACTCCAGTTTTGTGTCACCGCCCACGATTGAAACCAGTCTAGATCCAAATCGTATTCTCTGTCAAGCGCCGAGAGAGATCAAATATCCCGAGGTGCAAACCTCTTCTCAGGTATTGCACTCAAGGAGCTTTTCGAGGAGAGGTTTGCACCTCGGGAGATTTGATCCCTCTCGATGCTTGATAGAGCCTAGGATTTGGATCTAGGATGGTGGATATACAAGTGAAACTTGATTATCCCATACAAATTTTATGCAAAAATACAAGCATTGTTAGCATTTCAAAGAATCTTGTCATGCACTCCAAAACTAATCATACTCCCATCAAATATCATTTCGTGAGAGAACAGGTCAGTGAAAACACTGTCAAACTGGAATATGTTGACACTAAAGAACATATTGCGGATATATTTACAAAAATGCTCCCAAGAAGCACGTTGGAATATCTCCGGCAAAAACTGGGTGTGGTCTAAAATCCACAACATGATGAGAAACTCAAAAAGAGGAGGTAGAAGCTGATGGAACTCTGTAGTGCGCGATAAATGCAATAAGTAGATGGCATGGAATATTGCACAGGAAATGAAAATGTGTCAGCGGGAATAGAAGATCAAGAAAAAAGGAATTTAGCAAATGTATAGGGAGAGCATATTCGAGACAATGTTGAATGTACAGATTCCAAGGTGACTATGCTCTATGAAACAACTACAGTGAAAGGAAATAGAATGAAGCATGAAGACAAGGGGATTTTTCAAAGTAAGTAGATGTATGAAAGTCCAGTGCAAAACCAAAGATAGGACAAACTAAAATTGCACATTGAAGGAACCTCTTTTTCATTGATGTCAAAGGGGGAGAGATCATGAAGCATGCAAGAAAGATCATGAAGCATGCGATCAGCATAGAGATAAGAAACAACAAATAAGTATTGATCCATGTAGTGAAAAGAAACAAAGGAGAAATATTAGAAAGCATGCATTAGGAAGAATGGATCCACGCATAAAGACAATAGTGGAAAGCACTGAAAATAGGATGTGCAGATGAGCAAAGGCTCAAACTGGCAGGAACATAGGGGGAGTACTACAAACATAATAGATGAAGCACACAAATTTATGAGATGATTGACATGCACAGCTTCATGAGGTGTTGACATCAATGCCAAAGGGGGATATTGTTGAACTTTGGTTGTCATTGATGTGAACTGATGTCAAGAGGAATCAGTATCCTTGTTTCAGTTTGAATAAGTATATGAAATCTAGTTTGAAGAAGTACATAATAAGATCATCCATCTTGAAGAAGTACATAAGGTAGAAGAAAAAGTCCCGATTCCACCAAGTCATGCTACTTCAAGCTAAAGTCAAAAGAGTTGGCTGGACAAGTTTTGGGAGTGAGAAAGAGGCTTGAGAGCAAGAAGAAGTTGGACAGGTATGCAAGCCCCAAAAGTGTGCAAGACTCACCAATCAGGAGAAGTATACAACTTTTCGAAGTGCGAAAGAGTATCGGAAGGAAGTGGATGTTAGACAAATCAAGTGCGTAAACCCTACAAGCAATGATATTTCAAGGGCGCAAGACCACACACAAAATGCACAAGTCCTACTAGGAAAAGGACCAAGTATGAACAAGACCCACAATGAGTGGTACCTCAGTAGCGCAGAACGTGACAAGTGGCGAAGGCGCGAAGTAAGCAAAACCATGAAGCAAGGAAGAAGGGATGCTATGACCAACTTGTGGACATACCATCCACGCAGGACAAGTATAAATAAGAATCCAAGTTGGAGAGATGAAGTAAGCTTGAAGATGCAAAAGTAGTAGTTCTCTTATTTGGAAAGCTTCTTATTTTGGGGTATTGATGGTTCGTGGAACTAGAACACCATGATCTAGCAAAGATCCAAGTGCGCATGAAACAGAGGAATATAATTGTTGATGGTGCACAAGATGATGTAGTTTATCTATGACAGACGCATGAAGAAAGACTTGAAGCACATCAAGAGATGTGCAATATGGTGTTGTATTTTTTCTATGACAGATGCATGAAGACAGACCTGAACCATTGCAGACGATGCACGAAGTGATGTAGTTTATCTGTGACATTTGTGCAAATACAAAGATGCAGCAGAACAAAATATGCACAGTATGATGAGGGTAATCTGATACAAGTGCAAAGAATGGAAAGGTACTATCGCATTTGATGCATAGAAGGTCACGGATTATCTAATACAAATGCATCAAGTCAGAAGTATAGCATAATAGAAGGTGTGCAAATTGATCTGATATAGATGCAGGAAGTCCAAATGGAAGCACAACAGAAGATGCACAATATCAATTGAGTTTGTAGATGCACATAAATAGAACAACATACTGAACCAAAACACAGATTGCAGAATTTCATGAAGTATGAATTCAAGTGCGTAATGTTGATGTAGTCAAGTGAGGTAAGTGATATAATAGTTCAGCAATTGGAATATCTCAAAGTGTGCGCACAAGGAAGTGAACAACAGATAATCTGAAGAGTGCACAGATCAGTTGATAGCAAAGAAATATATTCTACAGTCATATAAGAGTGGCAAGATGGGAAAGGAATAGGGGGTCGATGCCTCCTTCTGGTTGAATCTGGTAAATCAGGGATTCGATGCTTGCTTCAAGTTGTAGCCTGTAAAACCAGGGGTTCGGTGCCTCCTTCCAGTTGGTGCTGGAAAATTTTGGAAGTTGGTGCTTCCTTGAATGTAATCTTTTTATGTCGATTCTTCCGCTTAGCTACACCATTTTGTTGTGGTGTATATGGAACAGTGTGTTGTTGTTGGATGCCTTGTTCAGTGCAAAAAGTAGTGAACTTTTTGTTAACATATTCTCCTCCATTGTCAGATCTTAACTTAATAATTTGATGACCAGATTGTTTTTCAACAAGGGCCTTGTAGGCCAAGAACATGTTAAATACTTCACTCTTAAGTTTTAAGAAATAAACCCAAGTGTGTTTGGTGTAATCATCAATGAAAGTTAAGAAATATTTGAAACCAGAAAATGAAGCAGATGGAAGAGGAACACACAAGTCACTATGCACAAGCTCCAAGGGAACCGAGGCGTTCCAAGAGGCACATTTGTCAAAACTATCCCGATGATGTTTTTCGATTACACAACCGGAACAAACACCATCCCTACAAAATACCATCAGAAGACCTGTCACCATATTTTCTTTACATAATTGTTGCAATGAACGATAATTTAAGTGACCAAATCGCTCATGCCAAAGTTTGCTCAAGTTATCACTATGAGTAACAAAAATTGAAGGGAAAGGTGATGACCCAAAGTTGTTAAACTTGTACAACCTGGTAATATCATCAATAATTCCGGTAGCTAGGACCTGTTGAGGATCATGAAAATCCTTGATTACAACTTGGTGAGGTGTAAAGGTCACAATTTTACCTTCACCAAAATGAGTGATCTGATAGATTGATAAAAAATTGCAGGAAATTCTTGGAACACATAGTACATCACTAAAATGACCATTATCTACCAGAACTGTTCCAACTCCTACAACACTTAGAGATCTATCATCACCAACAAATATTTGTTTGGTGGTACATTCATGCACAGTAGAAAATATGGCTTAATCCTTAGCCGTATGATAAGATGCTCCAGAATCAATGAGCCATTCATTTGAAATCGAAGAAGAAGATGCATTATAAGAATAACCAGAAGCACAAAGTGCATGTCCATGAGAGGCAGATTCTGAAGGTGAATCTAGGTTGATGTGGTGCTTCTTCATTACTGCTTCCAAGGATGCCATCTTCTTGAAACACTTAGATTCATCATGATTATCTTTCCCGCAATAGTTGCAATGACGCTCAGTCTTCTTGCCTTTGGCTTGGATCCTTTGTCATTTTTTAAAGAAGGAGCTGACTGAGAGGGTTTTGGACCCTTGTTTGACTTATTATTGCGAAAATTTTGTTTCTTGGGAGGCTGGGACTTTTCTTTCTGTTGAGATGATAAGGCTTTCCCAGATGTATCTGCATTGTTGATTATTCCAAGATGAATGAGTTTATCTTGCTCTCTAATCAACGAATCACAAAAGGATTCAACACTAGGCTCTTGATAGCTAGTTGCATTCAAGGATTCTTTCATGGAGTAAAATGTAAATACAAAAACAGAATATGCAGGTTCAAGTTTGGAAAGAATATGATAAATACATTGTTTATCTTCACTCTTAATCTTACATTCTACACATAAGAGTTTAAGAGTTTTGTACTTAGATAAATAATCTTGAATGCATGAAAAGTCACTTGGATTTAAAGAAATCAACTCATTTTCGAGTTGGTGATCTCGAATTTCATTGTGTTTACCAAACACAGATTCCAACTTATCCCAAGCAGCATCAGGTTCATCAATTTCAGATATGTGGAATCGCAAATCAGTAGAGATTGACATCCCAATCAATCCACGAGCTTCGTCACATCTATTTGCCCATTTTATTTTCTTATCATCATTAGTGGGTTCTGTTTCTTTCCCTGAGGTAATTCTGAAAATTTTTCTACTTCGTAGAACATCCTCCATACGAGATTTCCATGAGAAATAGTTGGAACTGTTAAGTAGAATATCACAAGGGGAGGCCATATTTATAAATTAATGGCTGTAAAAGCATAAACAAATAGCCTGGATGCGATGAGCTTGAAAAAATAGGCGGTTTAAAAAAAAACGCCACTGAAAACTGACTCTGTATGATGAAGTTATGCTTGAACAAAGAAACTGTTGAAGATGTTCCCAATAGTGACGTGGCAGCTAGAGAATGTCCAGCAAAAAAAAAGAACCCCCCTCTTCCGAAGATGAAACTTTTGACAATCACTTTACAAGAAAGTTGCTTTAAGTGAACCACTTTTGTAAAATAAGTGATTTCACTTTTACAATGATATTACTTTTAAATAGTGCAACAATAAAAAAGAAATTAAGTGACTCACTTGTATTTTTATTTTTTATTATTTAAATGAGATGCACTTTTACAATAAAGTAACTTGAAAATAGAAATTGCATGCATTTTTTCTTTTAAAAGTAACTTCCTAAGACTTGAACTCAAGACCTAATAAGGAATAAAGCAACTTTGAACCAAGTGAGCTAGATTAAAAGGTATGTAAAATATGGGAATGAGGAAGGGGGCCTTTTTTTTTTTTTAACTCTTCTTGCTCATTTTGCGTGCTTGCCCTTTTCCCCGCAAAACACATCACAAATCGAAACAAAAAAACTTTTCCACACTTGTGGAGTTAGATCTTGTTAGTTTTCCCAGAAAGTCTACGTTTTCCCTCTATTTCTAACTTGCCGAGATCGCGTAAGGTGCACGGCAAAGAGCATACGCAACCAAGAAAAACCCTTTCCCTTTCTGTTTCTGATTTGCCAAGATCGCTCAAGGTCAACAGCAAAGAGCATACTTAGACGGGAAAGCAACAATCCGAACCCCAAAAAAAATCTAATAGTAAAAAATGATAAAATATGAGATTTTTTTCTTTTCTTTTAAAAACAGAAAATAAAAAAATGCATCACTGTAACATTATACTTTCAGATCTAATGAAATACGCGTTTCTGGAGCAATCGGGAACCATTTTCGATCAAACGAAAACTATTTCCCAATGGAAAAGACACTTCGGACGCAATGAAACACCTCCCACAACCCAAAAATGCATAGAAATATCAGAACCAAAAACCCTTTCGAGTTTTGGTAACAACAGTTCAAGATCTAGATCATAACCGGAAGCGACTCTTCATAAAAGATCTGATACCATGTTCGGGTACACAGGGTACTACCAAAGGATCAAACACCAAGAGAAACCACTTCACAAAAACAGATCACAGATCAACACACCAATGTTTTGACGTGGTTCAAACCCTCTTGAGGGAAACACTCCACGGCCCCATCCAAATAGCTTCTACGGGACAATTTATTTTGCAAAGAAAGAAAGTTACAAATGAGCTTCTCATAATCGATCAACTAAACAATGACCCTCCATGCTCTTTAAATAGAGATCATGGACCAATCGGGTGTTAAGCCACGGATCAAGGTTAGGTATGATCTAAGAGAAGTTGAGCCGTCGGATCACTCTATGTCGGGAACATATCGTGACCGTCGGATTAAGTATTTACAAATGCATACTAATGCATATTAAAGAAACACACTATCCCTAACGGATATATTACACAAGTTGATATTAACTAACTCATAAGTGTCTAAATATCCTAACATTCGGTGCCTCCTTCCAGTTGGTGCTGGAAAATTTTGGAAGTTGGTGCTTCCTTGAATGTAATCTTTTTAATATAAGAGAGCATTCTGTGGTTTTTTCCCGTTTGGGTTTCACGTAGAAATCCGTGTGTTCTGTGTTTTGTGCTTGTGATATTGAATGTTTCTATTTATGGTGAATGCATCATTTAAGTTCTGGTGCAATTTGATAATAAGTAAAAAATGTTCATAACCGTGCTAATACTGATTCACCCCCCTCTCAGTATTAATAAGATTTCAACACAAAGTAGACAAGACAGGAATTACAATTATGCGATACCATATCCCTAATGATTGATGAGGAATTGACTAAGGAAGCATGACTCAAAGGAAAATATTGAAGAGACATGTTGATGCATATGTAACTTCGGAATGTATTTCATATATGTATATTGTACTCCTATAGAGATGGTATTATTCCTCTATACATAAGTGTTTGTATTCCTATAAAGATGTTATTATTCCTCTATACGGAAGTGTCGTCATTTATATTGTAAGTGTCGTAACTTATACTTGATGGGTTATTAGACCACCTTGTTGGGGTCGGCCCTGTATAAGTCATGCGGGTCGAAGAGTTATTAGACCACCCTATTGGGGGTCGTCCATGTGGGTCAAACGGTTATTATACCACCCTATTGGGTGTCGACCCAGTCAACATTATGTTATGTGGTTAAGTTAAGGCCGACCTAGTAAAGGTTATTAGGCAAGTCAAGTCAAGTATAAATAGAGTGCAGGAGGCACTCTATTTCATCATTCTATTTTCTCTCACACTCTAGGGAGAGTGGCGCACTTGTGGAGGAGGAGAAGCTGCTGCTAGGATATGTCTATTTCTTATGCTTGGGTTGTATCTTTGTTCTATCTATCTCTGAGGAAGTTATTGGGGTTTTCACCTTTATGGTTTTCCCCAAGTAAACTCTGTGTCTTTTGTGTGCTTGCATTATTGTGTCCATGATTGATATGCTGTACATGTTGCTCTCTCAGTTAAGATCCTAGATCAGATTGAAGTAAATTCTGAAAAATTAACATGGAATCAGAGCTAGCCTAAAAGAAGGCATGGTATGGCATGTATGACACTTGTTGCACTTGCGATGCTTGGGATTGATATAGCAAAAACCAGTCATCATACAAATTTCGCTATAAATCCATTTTGAAATTTTTTTTGGATCTAAAACTTCTACAGGTCGAAGATCAGATCCCCATGTACCTTGTGTCCAAAGGAAAACTTCTAATTCATTGTACGTTTTGATTTATGATATGTTCAATATAGGGTTTCTGCCTCTTCCAGATCTCAGTCATAAATAGGTGACCTTGGAAAACACGTCATAACTTGGGCTAGGAAGCTCCAAATGAAATTTCGTAAAAAGTGACAGGTAGCACACGGACTATACTTTCTCAGGTAACGTTTTCAGAGGCCGAAACTGAACTAGTGACACATAGCACTCCATACAAGTTCGCTCTCTTGTTTTATCCCATAAAAAGGTCATGTTGTGACACTTGGAATAACTCTCTCTCAGAGAATCCATTTGAGGTCAGACCTGTGGGGTTGGAAAGACGATAGGTCGGGCTAGCACAGGAAAATATTTCCTACCCTGTGGATTGAAAGGTTCATAGTTACACCAAAAACAATCAGGTACATATTTCTGTCAAAACAAAATTATTTTTTAGCACCTTCATTCATGGCTTCCGAAATTTAGGGTTTCGGAGAAAGTTGGCATTTTTGTAATCGAAGACTATGGCTGAATGCTACTCATCAAAATCGAAATTTAGAGACCAAGATCAGAATTTTTGGGTGGGCAGAAGGCCGAGTTTGATCAGACCCTAGCTCGGGACTTTGATTGGAAAAGTGGAAAATTAGGGCTTTTGCAAAAATGGGAATTTTTGAAATCTGTGACCACGGCTAGAAGCTCCTCATAAAAATAGAAGCTTAGAGCTTTGAATCGAATCTTTTGATTGGGTAGAAGGGTGAGATTTGTCAAACCCTATTTCGGGGTCATGTCCAGTGAATCCGAAAGTTCAAAGGTAAATTTGAGGGGTGAAACTTTGCAGTTTTCAAATTCTGAGTACACCAGCTTGATCAGATCATCAAGGCGCATATTTTTATCCTTTCAGAAGTTTGAAATTCAAAGTTTGAATTTTTATGTTTTCTCTGACAAACCCTAATCCAACTCCAGATCTAGTTCCTACAAATCAAGTGGATTGGGTTAATCCTAGAAGAGAATGGATTGGTCACCTGCATAAGTGAAGAAGTTCCTGTTTCAGAGGGAGATGAGGCTAAGGACTTACATAAGAAGATTACAAGCAATCTCGATAGGTATGACTTATCCAAGTATGTTTCGAGATTTGTTCATGATTAAGTTTATGGTATGTTTGTCTTCATGTTATTACGGTTAGTACAATCTTGATTAAATTTAGACTTGTCGTATCACCTTAATAAAATTATGAATGCATGATAGAAGATATTCATTGATTAGGGTGTTGACACTTATGATTGTACTAATGCATTATGGTGTTGTATGAGGTTTATGTTGTCCGCTAACATGAAATGTACACCAAGAAAGACAAATCATGTTCTAGTTCAAGAACATATGATCATGATGACATGAAGACAAATATTTATCCATTGTCATGGATCACTTAGAAGATATATTTACGAGGTATGTATAACTTGATTCTATAATAGTTAACCTGCGAGATATGCAGGTTACTAGCACAAGTCTTTGAAGAGAACAAGAAGACATCATGTGGGTATGTTAGACATAACTAGCTAACATACCAATCCAGGTATGTTTTTCCTATATTAGGTTAGAATCCTACCTTGTGTTAGGATCCCTTATATAAGTATACTTGGTATGATTGGTTATGTTTATTTATAAAGTTAGAAATGTAAGTAATCAAGGGTTTATGCATTTTATGTCTCTTATCTTGATTGATGTTTTAACTAACCAGAAGAGTCCTATGATCAAATAAGAATATGCATGAATAAAAGAAGACTTCCCTGAAACCTTGAATACTAATGTTTTGTAACATACCCTTTTTGCTGGAAAACATTTTGTGTTAGCAAACATTATGATAACTTTTATTGTAAAGTTTTATGTTGGACAGGTGTCCAAGGATGACTGTAATTTGCACAATATATTATTATTAAATAAATAAAATAGGAGACAAACAACTAAGAGGACTGTTGAAAGAGTGGTTACTGATCCACTAGGTGGAATGGAATTTGGGGTAGAAGGCAATGGACAAGTGGCAGCATCATGATGCAACTAACTAGTTGTTGGTATGGGACAACTCCCTTGAAATGTGGTCATAGTGCCCTGAAATATGGGACTGAAGCTTGAGGCTCATTTATTTCAAACTGACCACTAAAAGACCTAGGTAGTCTATATAATAGCCATCAAATTATGAACTGAGGTTCATCACTTTTTCTGACGAGAAAATTTACCTTGGGGTTTTGCTGTGTTTGCACCCAAGAGATTTGATGAGGGGATATGCTATGTTGTTGATCATGTTGTGAGTCTGCCAAACTCTTATTGAGTTCAGGAGGTTGATGCCGAGTGGAGAAGGAATGTTATTTCAGTAGGTTGATGCTGAGTGCAGAAGGCATTTTTGAGTGCCTTGCTTCTACACAGATTCCAACCACTTATTGGTTCAGTAATCAGGCTCGGGGGTTTACAAGAAGATAGCAGTGGAGCTGCTTCTTCTGGAATAGGTTGGTAGGAACAGGCCTCCTTGGGTGTTTTCTGGCCCTATCTTCATCTACAGGTTCTATTTGTTTATTTGTTATTAAGTAGTTAAATCTATTCATTGCAAGTATTTAATTTAAAATACAGAATGTGTTCTGGTTTACTTATCCCTACTTTTAGTTTTCTGAAGCAAGTCAAAATTTAGAATAGAAATGATGAATGAAATAAATAATCTCTACATTTTTCCCCATGCCATAGGAATTGCATCGTACTCTAGTACAGAGACAGATTAAGATAGATAGATATGATAGGAAATTTGCCAAGATAATGAAAATAATATCTCTGTATAAATTTGTTAATTTCCTACTGTTAGTAATTAATATTGATTACTGTATTTTGCTACTGTACTGTTTTTATTTCATCAAACATTTACAAATTCATTTCTTTTATAAACATAAACAGTGTTACCAACTCTCAGCAGACAGTTATTATTCTTCAAACATTTCAACTCATGACAAACCATATGACATTCCCCTTAAACTAAACATAGAATACCACTTTATTCATTTCCATAACTCGACATAGTCAAAGTCTTGGCAACATAACGGTGACCAAAATCAAAACCAAACAATTATACCATAATCATTCCTGTAGGTCGAATAATTAAATTCACAGTATCGTCTTCAGGATTTCTTACTAAATGTCTGTAGGATATTTCCAAACAGAATAACAAACACTAGTTTGATGCCGAGAACATATCAGAGGGCATCACCAAAACTATACATCCCAAAACGAAGACAAACCCTAAACCTTGGGAAATTTCATAAGTTTGAAACACAGCAACATTTGTTACAGATCAACAAATTGCATAATAGGCCGCAAACCTTCCAAAGATACAAACATATACCCATTAGCAATAGTGTTCTCATTTGCATAAACTTCATACGATTTTATCCCATCATTTTACATTTCAACTTTCATCGCTCACAAAAGAAAAACGATAACAGCAAAGTATTGGAAACACAATTTATTACATTATCCCAAGTCTGAGAATAAGAACCTTGTTATACAATGGTTGCATTTCAAAATCAACACAACTTTTGCCTAGTGGGTCGAGGTATCATCCTCCCCATTTCTTTAAAAAAAAAATGGGTTTACAAACCCTATCTCGATGAATTACAAACTCTCTAAGTTAAAAACACAAATACACAGAACAACACACATGTTGACCATCATCCTCATCTACAGAGAGTTTTAAGGCAACCTCAGAGGCTTATCGGTTGGTGTAGCTATTGCCAACCTTCAATGCCCAGACTGGAGAAGCCATTGAACATTACACCTGCAAAAACAACACAGACGTGGTTAAAAACAGTATTCCTAAAAGAATGATTACAGTATCGAATTCGAACAACCTGTTAATACTCATATATGGAAGTTACAGTGAAAGTTTCAAAACACATTACCTTTTAAATGATAGCTCGTAACAGCAATAAATGCCAGACAGGTGCAACTGCAACTATAAACCCTTACATCGTCGAATGCTGATATAGAAGGAGCCAACACCGAGCTATTAAATTTTTTAAATGGTTATACAATACCGAGACCTGTATAAACTACGACGAGGACTTAGCATCCCTTTGAAACTAGAAAGACCCTCAACAGATCTGAGGATTGAACCACACCAAAGACAGACTCTAAGCTTCCAACCGAGACACTCACCACTGTAAAACCTGGAGAGTTTGGCTCTTAAAACCTTCACAGGTCATGAGTTCAAAACATGGGCATCATGCCTCTGGAAGTGCAAACCGATAACCCTACAAACCCTCAGCCTGTCGGCCAGACGCAGAGCCACAACTACCAAATGCCAAAGTCATAATAAACATTATGATCGAAACAAAGGTAGGGTTTAACCCACACTCATCGAAACCCTGCCAGATTGACGGTGGAGATCACCGGGTGGGATTCATGAAACAACAAGCTATCTACCACATTAAATGAACCATCATTGCAATTGCCACGAAGGATCCATCTCATTTACTATCGAACCAGTATGTCTACACATCATCACAATGATGGTCATTATCACGGTAATGGCACGTGAATGAGCTAGCTATACCATCCACGATGGAAGTCCACCATCTCGACGGTTGTATACATTTAATGCACATGGCAGCGTTGATGTTTTCCAACCTGTGACATACCAACGTTCAAATCATAACATTTATTACATTGGACCTTGCTTATGGAATAATCGTGATGCACCACCTTGTCATGATATGTCTATACAAAGTTTGGATAGATATTGCTAGGGTTCACATAGTATCGTATGTTCATATAGTATCACATATCGCATAGTACCACATATTGTATAATATTAATAAGGTTTGTATAGTATCACATAGGGTAATACAATGCACACAACTCACATTTCATAATGTGATATAGTTTATAAGTGTTTGTTACTATTTCAAATATATTGCAAATAGATTATAGAAATAATCTAAGAAATGCACACACATACACCCTAAAGTGTAGTAAATAAAAGACATGTCACTTTAATCGAAATTTATCACCATCATCGTAGGGTATAGACCCTAGGCAAGTTAATAAATCATTTTTACATAGAATCGCTACACATTGCTACGGAGGAAGAAGATAGACAGTTACATACAGTTCGACATGAAACATTAATGAAAACCATATATAATTATGAGTACAAAACTGAGACACGATCATTACAAACCTTCTCTTGAAAACAAATACAAGCTTATAATTTACAAGGATTAAGATGCCCTATGCACATCAGTAGTCAATTTCAGATGTCTTTATCTTTAAATATTTCAGTCTCGAACCAAGATTCTCACCGGTAGAATGCCCAAAGTGTTATCTCTTCAAATGTTCACAAAGGAGATTACTGAAAAACTGTTTGAATACTTGTCGCAACTTTAAACCCTTACCTGTAAACTATCACAAGTACAAAATCACATGCTTTAGCACGAATGCTAAGTAAGCCTCGAGGCGTCCGTAGGATCCCTTCATCAATCAACAAAAGCACATTAGTCAAAACAGTTGATTCATCATTCACAACAACAATAATAGAAGTTCACAATAGTACAGCTGAATGTAAATAACATCAAGACACAAACTTGAAATCTTTTAGTCACAAATTCTTATATTATAAACCAGCATGGCATTTAGTACAACAAGATAATATTTTATGCATCGTTCTATTTCCGCATACATTAAATAAGCAATAAATGTCACGTAGAAATTTTTTAAATTTTTGTGATTTTTCTGGGATGTTACATGTTTATTATTTGTGTTTGAAATGATCATGACTATACATGTTTAAGATTATTGTGTTTTGATAGTATTAAGATTATACTAATGAATGTGTGATTATGAGACCTCGAGGATAACACAATGATGATACTAATAAGCATGCATAGTGATGGATATAAGTTCAAGGACAGGTAATCCAGGAAGCAAAGATCAAGAGGGAGCACACTCCAGTTGTTCCTGCAAGGAAGCAAAGATCAAGAGGGAGCACACTCCAGTTGTTCCTACAAGGAAGCAAAGATCAAGAGGGAGCACACTCCAGTTTTTCCTGCAAGGAAGCAAAGATCAAGAAGGAGCACACTTCAGTAGTTTCTGCAAGGATGTAGATATTCAGAGGGAGTTGACCACTTCTCACAATCCACATCAGAATGGAGTTGCAAAAAAGAAGCAAAGACTGAGAGGGAGTCAACCCAACAAACAAACAAAGATAAGTATTTGAATTATCATTCCTTGCATATTTTATTGTTTAAATAATACTGTTAAATAATGTATATACTCATGTTCCTAGAATTAGGTTGTGTATTATGCATATTAGAATAGTTGCATTGATGAACAGTATACTACTAATATACCTGGGTAAGTGGCCTATGGCACTGTACAACATTCCATTGCTACTTATCTAGAATGAAACCTCTTTGCTGACATGTTGGGAGTTGTGCACACTCTTAACAATGTTCTGGTAGAGATTGGAAGGCATCTAGAAAGTTATGGGATATGGATAAATGTTGTATTGAAGCATTGGCTAAGATAATTGCATGATTGTATGACATATTTCTTTATGTGTAAGAATTTTTTTCTGAAAACTATGAGATGTTTTCTAATCATGCAATTTAATTTGTTGTGTAGGAAAGATCGTATACCAGCACCTACAAAAGAAGGACTACAACATTTGTTCAGCAACAAAGTTATCTATTGAAAATATTGAAGATATTGAAGTTCCTAGGATCTGGGAAGAATGCCATGATCGAGGAGTACCAGTCGATCATGAAGATGTTTGGGATGCAGTCCCAAGACCTGAAGGGGAGTTTGTAGTGACTTCCAAGAGGATCTACAAGTTCAAGCATGTTGCAGGTGGTAGCATAGAGACTTTTGCTCCTGTAGCTAGATACACTTCCATTAGATCCGTACTTGCTCTGGCTGCAGTGATGAAAGGGAAGATACACTAGATGGATTTCAAGACAGCTTTCTTGAATGGTGTAGTTGAAGAAGAAGTGTATGTGGAGCAGCCACTTGGTTCTGAGACACATGATAGGGAGTCATATATGTGCAAAACTTGGTATGGTAGGATAGATAGCTTTCTATCTAGTTTGGGCTTTACCAAGAGTAAAGCGGATTCCAACCTTTACTACAAGGTTGAGGAAGGCAATCCAGTGATACTACTTTTGTATATGGATGACCTATTTATTACAGGTGAAGATAGATTGATTGCCGACACGTAGCAGAAGCTTGCTACTGAGTTCGAGATGAAGAACTTGTGGATGATGCACTATTTTCTAGGTATGGAGGTGTGGCAGAGTGCAGATGGAATCTTCCTTGGACAAGGGAAGTATGCAGTAGAGATCCTAAAGAGGTTTGGGATGATGGGCTGCAAGGCCATGGCCACACCTATGGAATCAAACCTGAATCTTCTATGTGATGCTTCATCTGAGCCAGTTGATGTCTCTATGTATCGTCAGATGATTGGGTCCTTGATGTACCTGACGAACACGAGACCAGATATTTGCTTTGCGGTGAACACATTGAGCCAGTTCCTGACGGATCCAAGGAGTGTTCACTTGGTTGCTGTAAAGCATATTCTGAGGTACCTGAAGGGTACAGTTGATTATGGGCTCAAGTACGAAACGAATCAAAAGTTTAACCTTCAGGGTTATGTTGATTCAGATTGGGTAGGCAGTGCTGCAGATAGGAAGAGAACATCTGGGTGCTGCTTGAGTATGGGATCAGGTGTGATCTCTTGGTTTAGCAGGAAGAAGTCCTGCGTAGCATTGAGTATAGCCAAGGCATAGTATGTTGCAGCCTATTCGGCTAGTTGTGAGGCAGTATGGCTTCGAAAGCTACTGTCAGAGTTATTTGATCTCCCGCTGGAGACTACTGGTATCTTTTGTGACAACCAGAGTTGTGTGAAGCTGTCTAAGAACCTAGTGTTCCACGATAGGTTGAAACACATTGAGATCATAGATCACTATATCAGGGATATGGTGCAGAGAGGAGCAGTGAAGCTCCTGTATGTTGCGATGGATGAGCAGATTACAGATGTATTGACGAAGCCACTAGCCAGAGTGAAGTTCAAGTACTTCAGAGAGAGGCTTGGTGTTCTTCAAATTGACGACACTTCGAGGAAGAAGTGATGGACACATTTGTAGGAGCCGTTCCAAGCATGGTGAGAGGAGGATCCTTCCCATGGCTATGGATGTAAGCGCTGGATGATGAGCATCAGGATGATGCTCCAGTTACTGATCTGTATATGCATCATGTTGGATGCTGGATATGATCAGTTGGATCATGTGTATGTATCTGTAGATGTATCAGGTGGATACATTGTATGATCAGGTAGATCATGTATGTTGATATGTATCAGGTATCATCAGGTGGATCATGTATTTGTATAAGTATCAGGTGGATACATTGTATGATTAGGTAGATCATGTATGATGATATGTATCAGGCAGATACTGTGTATGCATCAGGTGGATGCATTGTATGATCAGGATGATCACAGATGACAAGCTTCAGGATGTTTCTCTAGATGATACGCATTAGGTTGATGGTATGATGATGATCAGGTTGATCATGTGATGATGTACATCAGGATGATGTATGGTGAGTATCGGTTTGATACTCTATGGTCATGGACAGGTTGTGCAGGTAGCATAGAAAAGACCCTTTAAAAATCGGATAGGTAGAGCGGTGTGCTCGTAACATCCTGGGTTACTCTATCGAGATCCAGACAAGTAGAGCGGTGTGCTCGTAACATCCTGGGATTCTTTGAGTAGGTTTTGCTACAGGTAGCATAGAAAAGACCCTTTAAAAACTGGACAGATGGAGCGGTGTGCTCGTAACATCCTGGGTTGCTCTATCGAGATCCAGACAGGTAGAGCGGTGTGCTCATAATAACCTGGGATGCTCTGAGTAGGCTTTGCTACAGTTTCGCATAGAAAAGATCCTTTAAAATCTGGACAGGTAGAGCAGTGTGCTCGTAACATCTTGGGATGCTCTATCGAGATCCAGACAGGTAGAGCGGTGTGCTCGTAACATCCTGGGATGCTCTGAGTAGGTTTGCGAAAGTTCACATAGAAAAGATCCTTTAAAATCCGGACAGGTAGAGTGGTGTGCTCGTAACAGCCTGGGATGCTCTATCGAGATCCAGACAGGTAGAGTGGTTTGCTTGTAACATCCTGGGATGCTTTGAGTAGGTTTTGTGAAGGTCAACATGTAAAAGAACCTATAGTCTGTGCTAGGTTTTGTTGACGCACGTAATCAGTCTTGGGATCCACAGTATGGCCATTGATGATGAAGACCTGCAAGTGGTGGGCCTACATCCAGCATGAAAAAGGGCTGTCTCTGTAGAAATTCCTATGACGAGTAGATTCAGAGATTGGTTTAGATAGCAGCAGCAGTGACGATGACGACAATGCATCGATGATGACGATCCAGAGAAGAAGACTTGTGCTAGCTAATCTGTGTCAAGAAATACCTTCCTAGTTAAGAGGGAGTGTTGATGTATATGTAACTTCGGAATGTATTTCATATATGTATATTGTACTCCTATAGAGATGGTATTATTCCTCTATACGGAAGTATTTGTATTCATATAGAGATGTTATTATTCCTCTATACGGAAGTGTCGTCATTTATATTGTAAGTGTCGTAACTTATACTTGATGGGTTATTAGACCACCTTGTTGGGGTCGGCCCTGTATAAGTCATGTGGGTCGAAGGATTATTAGACCACCCTATTGGGGGTCGGCCATGTGGGTCAAAGGGTTATTATACCACCCTATTGGGTGTCGGCCCAGTCAGCATTATGTTATGTGGTTAAGTTAAGGCCGACTTAGTAAAGGTTATTAGGCAAGTCAAGTCAAGTATAAATAGAGTGCAGGAGGCACTCTATTTCATCATTCTATTCTCTCTCACACTCTAGGGAGAGTGGCGCACTTATGGAGGAGGAGAAGTTGCTGCTAGGAGATGTCTATCTCTTATGCTTGGGTTGTATCTTTGTTCTATCTATCTCTAAGGAAGTTATTGGGGTTTTTCACCTTTATGGTTTTCCCCAAGTAAACTTTGTGTCTCTTGTGTGCTTGCATTATTGTGTCCATGATTGATATGCTGTACATGTTGTTCTCTCAGTTAAGATCCTAGATCAGATTGAAGTAAATTCTGAAAAATTAACAAGACAAAACACGAAAATGACTCAAGACTCTTCCTATTGTCTCTGCAACTTTACCCACCATATTAGATTCAATGTTTTCATAAAATCAAGGCGACCATCCTCATGTAGACTTGACCTATAAATAAGCGCAAGGCACTATTGAAATTGTCAAAATTTGACTCATACTCGCAAGTTTGACTCCTACTACTACAACCCGAAATCAATAAAGGTAATGCTAATAAATGAAATGCAATGCCTATACATCAGTAAGGAACTATTATAACAATAAACTACATGCTGGAAAATAAAAATGTTGCAAATGATAACATGACAATAGATAAAAAGGAAAAGACCACATGGAAAAAGAAAAACTACAAATTGTGAATAGAAAAGCTAACCATAGAATCCCAAACTTAGTTATTCTTTTTTTCTCTTTTCTGTGGGCATGGTGGCCCTTACTCTAGGTGTTTGTCATAACTAACATGATCAATCAACATATTCAAATGACTAATGTAACCATGCATTTAGGTGATCAATGATGTGGTAAAAATCTACATAGTCAACCCTCTAGTGTAACCAATCATGCAGTTTTATGAGATGAAAAGGTGCACTCATTGCATATTTTAATTGAAACTTGTGCCATGGTTCCTCATTAGTCATCATAGAGAAAACAAAAAATCCAAAACTTTTCAAATCTTCTTCTTGACACACTTCCATCAACCTTGACACAATTGGATCATGGCTGACCCTAATATCCAAAAAAATATATGTTAGAGTATCTTCCCGAAGAATAAAATATGAAAGACTGATTTGTTCCTCTTCCTTTTTAAATTTATCAGCATTAGTGTGAAGAACCAACAAATCGATTTGTAAACTCGAATATTCATATTCATCTTTATGGAATTTTGCAAATGGACCAAGAGGTGCAACCACTGGTTTGTGATCGTCCATGTAAGAGTCATTGTCAGGTAGTTCATGACATGCACAACTTCCATTATCTTGTTCCTTTGCGGTGTGCAACAAGAAATTCCTCTACTCTTGGAGCAATGCAAAAATATTTCCCTATACTTGTTGGTTTCTCATTCCATAAGAGGGAATGAAATTTTGGATTAAAAGCGAAGACATAATCCAATACAGCATCCCTTTAGAATTATGAATGAATTTGATTCAATGCATGCATAAAATGGCCTCGAGATAACTACACGATGAGAGCCTCATTATATTGCATCCATTTTATATACTCAACATCCATGAACAATCGTGATTCTTCCACTGGTGGAGTCACCAGGGGAGACTCAAGTGGTCTACCCTCATGTTCTAGAATATAATTTCATGTTCTTTAAGGTCCAGAACCGTGCCTTGTGCATGGTCAAATCATAGAGATCTTCTGATTGTTCAACGTGATAAGACCCCAAAAAAGTGGAGTCACCAAGTGAGATGAAATATATTAAAAATCAAATAAAGTAAATCTCACTGATGTTGTTGTAAAATCCAAGAACAAATGACAATCCCTGGAAACGTTGCCATTTTGTTGGAACTAATTTTCACATTATAATGATGTACTAATATTTTGAAATTTGTGATAGAAATTAGTGTAACTTGTAGGAAAATTACCCAATCGGTTACCCACGAACCTCCTCTATGTTTGGGTTGATGCATGCCAACCTGAGGGGGGTTTCTCTGACATTTGTATGTTGTTGTCCAACCTGTAAATATGCACATAAATGTTCTTATAACAACAGTAAAAAGGCGATCTTATACCTGCAAATAAGCTACCAAAGAGATAATAAAACAATTTTTTGTTTTTAATGGAGGAAAATTCCTATATGCAACAGTACTAAATGGTAAATGGATGGAAGAAAGGTGCTCTGAATAACTGAAAACATCAAAATATATGCCTAATAACATCTATAATCTATGCATAAATATATCAATGCATTGTTGAATTAAAATCTAGATAAATAACATAGCCAAACTCTGCTTTGCATTAGCCAAAAGGTTGATTAAACCATAGAGACAGTTACAAAGTTGATCAAGTGATGATTACTACATAGAAATGAATACGCCAAGAGAGAGTGTAGGAGCAATATGTGACGGTTTTTAAGAAGAAACTCCGACCCTTTGTTTGCTCCAACTTCACTTAGATTGGCCTATAGACCCTAATGCACCCCCACTAACCAATCAACATGTATAGAGGGAGTGCTCTTCATAATCTATTTGGCGATGAGGTGGGTATGAGAGAGTGAGCGCCCTCTCTTATGCATGAGTAAAGTTCCCAATTGAACAGAACACTTCTTCGTGCACTTCACCCTTGACATGAGTCTTACATGAAATGCATGGCTGAATTAAGTGGGGGCGCCCTCTTCAAGGCTTAGTTAAGTGGAGGAGTTATGATTTAAGTGGAGGTGCTTTGAGTTAAGTGGAGGAATTCTCATGCATGCACCCTGTTCAAGTCTAGTTCACTCTAGTCCAAAACATGTGTCCTCTTCCTCATGCATGCACCCATGCATGCTACCATGTGTCATGCATGCATGGATTCCACATGTCACACATGCATGGATGCCACATGTCACACATGCATGGCCCACTGCTAAAAATAGGAAAATGCTCCCATGTTTGAAGATTTGGCATGCAAAAACATGCAAGTCCATGCATGCCTCTAAAAATGACATGCAATTCCATGCAAGTCGAACCCTAACTACCAAAAATAGAAGTATCATGCATGTCATCCAAAATAGGCTCATTGGAATCTCCATCTTGCAAGGATACCAAAAATGTAGTCATCCTTGTCATGTGGATATTTGAACCCTATATCTAAAAAAGTAGGAAAACTGCTAAAAATATAAATCTCCTCCAAGATTAATGAAAAACGTGTGTAATGTCTTTGACTCTGAAACTGGATCATATCACTCAATGTTGGGTTGACTAACTCGTTCTTAGACTGACCCGGGTTCTGCGTAGATCAGAGACCCAACAAACCCCCTTTTCACCGTCCCTTTCGGTAACAGCCTGCGAACAGACTGAGGTCTCACCTGAGGTGAAGTTATGGGGTGGCTATAGAAGAAATTTTATATAACCCAGTGACGCGCAGCTAGATAACCGATCCACTGAGCGAAGTCACTCCTACTCCGTATCCACTTCTAATACCACAGCGTACTCTGGAACTAGGCACTAGTGAAAGTTAGCTACACTGCACTACACAATAGAGCAACTCTGGGACTGCGCTTCCGGACAGTCGCACATACTTCAGGCTACGTTGAATTAGTGTTACCTATGCAACTACACATTCAACATATTCAGAGTTACTTGCATATTCAGTTATATGTGTCCAACACTTAACATATTATTCTCATCAACCATACCCATGAAATTACATACAAAAGCATGAATATACATAAACATGAAACAATCTCACAGATGCAATCACACAACACAAGTATTTACGTGGTTCACCCCCTGGATGGGAGCTATGTCCACGAGAACTATTGCCTTTATTGCAATGGGAAGGGTTAACAGTTCTAGTCTGCACACACAACTGCAGACTCTTTTCTACAATAGGTCTCTGCACACACAGCTGCAGAGCCTCTTTCTCTCTAATTTCTTGCAATATTCAACACAACCCACAAACTCCAACAAAATCTAACATCTAACCCTTGCATATACCAAAAATGCCCCTTTTATAGATTGTGCCCAAAGGTCACATCTTTACAATAGTTATGGGCCAAAACCCCATAGTACCCTTAACCCCCCAAAACGGCGTGGTTACCTCACTAACCATGCTTTTCCATAACTTCTCAACTACTTCGCTTGTACTTGGTTGTCCTTTGCACCTCTTCCTAAGCTCTGACGTCCTTCTGACAGTCGCTTGCTCTGACTACGCGGTGCTGACTGTACCCTGTTGTGTCCTTTGCACTTCTCGCATCATCAACGTTGTTCCTATAGTTGCTAGGTCCTCGCTTCTTCTTTAATTGCTCCAACTACCCTAGTCGTCCTTTGTCCTTCTTCCTTTACTAAGGAATCAGGTCCCTATTCGCCATCCTCGCGTCGCTCCATAGCCTGTTCCTGTGAATCGCGGAGTTGCTTCTCCCCAAAATAGGCTTATACCAGGCCTCGCCGAGTTCGTACTTCTGCCTCAAAAATGCTGCGCTTCAGCTATGCTTCAACAAAACTGCATCAACTTGGGCCTTGCTTCACCAAAACTGTGCCAACTTGGGCCTCACCCAACAGGCCCCTAACACTCACTCGTGGGTCATCCCTGATCCACTTCTGTTGGGCGGCTTCGATTGCGCGTCCCCTGGGGTACTCAACTTTGTATTGAAGACCTAAATAGTTTTTCTTATCCTCGCAACTGTTTCCTTTGTTTCCTGTTCAAACTCCTTAATAGTCTCCAACATCTCTTGTGAGATGGCTTCTTGAGCATGCTCCTTTACTCTATACTCTGTTGTGTGAAGTTCTTGCAACTTCTCTTCAATGTGCTCTGAAAGAGAGAGTGCTTCTTCCTGCATGAACTGTAACTTTGTTGAAGTGTCAGCCTCATTTTCTATCAACACTTTCAACTCCTTCTGCAACTTGTTGGTCTCTGCGAATTTTTGGATCTTCTGCCTTGGTGGCAAAGTCTTCATAGTCATGTTCACGGAGTCCATCTCTTGTTGTCACTTCTGCAACTCATCTTGTATCTTCTGCAAATTAGGATCTTCCTCTAGCGTATCCCATACTCTAGTGGCTTCATCGAGCAAGTCTTGACATCTTGCCACTTATGCTAAGATGTTTTCTGTTGCTGATAACAACAAATAGTGTAGGGACTTGTCTACTCTATAAATTCTATTTTACAAAGAAGTGGTGAGCCTCTATGTCAGCAAACTAAAATGATTATCACAAGTTATTAATCAGATCTACATTCATTCATTAATTAAGATAAGCAAAGCTAATATCTAATGCCATTTAAAAATCTAAATCATGCAAGATAAGAAACATTCCAACATTCAAATGGAACAAACTTGAATCATTTCATATTAAAACAATGAAGAGATACATCCCTAAAAAAATTTGGGTGTTATTTGTAAGAAAAAGAATAAAAAAGAGAAATAGGATTTAGACTATTATTTTTGGTGTGTGCAAAATTTACACACTTTTTGGGTTATGATGTAAGCTAGGTTATTTCGGTTTTACTTATGTCCTTAAATGACGTGTTCAATTAAATTGGCCATGAAATAATGTACATGCTTGCTTTTTGGTATGATGTTAATGACTTAGATGCCAATCAAGTACATAGTTAGCCAAAGAATAAGCCAAACTATTCAAACTTCTAGGAACGTGTATATATTCAATAAACTCGAACTCACGCTCTAAAAGACGTACTCGTAGAAACTTTCTAAATAGTGTAGGATGTCGAACCTGATACTAACCATTTAACTAGGATACAACTAATTATGAGTCCAGTTTGACGATTATTTGTGGGATACCAAGGGTGATAGCCTCAACAAGAAGATCAATGACAGCGTTATATTCTGCAACATTGTTGGTTGCAGATCCGAGAAAACTGCCTCCTGAACTAAGAACTTCGTTATTAGGTGTGAAAACGACCCATGGGGCAGAAGCAATGTTCCGAGAACTATGGCTGGCGCCATCCGCATATCCCAAATATGTGAAAGATTCTTGTGCCATCTGCCAAAGTGACAATGCCAAGCAAGATAAGTGTGTGCCTGAAATAAATAATGTACAAAAGTTTATATAAAGAATACAACAAATGGTGCGAGGCATCAGTGCCTACGCGAATTATTTCTTCAGATAGAGACCATTTATGATCTCCGACATGGGTTCCCCATCAAAATTGACCAATTCATAAGCTCCATTTTTAACACAGTTTTGACAACAAGTGGGCCAAACCATTTAGCTACAAATTTCCCTTCTCCTATTTTATCTTGGTTTTGGTCATAGACTAAAACCAGATCACCTTCAGAAAATACTCTGGGACGGGTAGACTTGTAATATTGCATTTTAACCCTCTTCTTGTGTGCTTCTACATTTAGAGAGGCTTCCCTTCTAGTTTCATCAAGAGAATGGAGATGGAGAAGCCTTTCCTCTTCTGTAGAAGTGTTAGGTAGGAGTTCGACTGCTATATTTAATGATGGGATTTCAAATTCAATCGGCAACATAGCTTCCTCTCCATAAACGAGTTGGAAGGGAGTAAATCCGGTTGTGGTTTTAGCGGTCGTTCGATAAGCCCAAAGAGCAGTAAACAACATCATGTGCTAGTTATTCTTGTTTTTGTTAATAGTCCTATGTAACATAGTTTTCAAAACCTTGTTGATGGCTTCGACTTGTCCGTTAGCTTGAGGGTAATATGGCGAGGAAAAGTCCTGCCGCAATCCTAACCGGTCTGTAAGTTCATCCATACAGGAATTCCTAAAATGACTTCCATTGTTAGTAGTGATCTCTTTGGGTACACCAAACCTTGCTATCACATGATTGAATAGAAAATATTACGTAGTTTTACCCGTGCAATTGAATGTAGGCATCACCCATGCATCGCCTCATCCCACTTGGTGAAGTAGTCCACTTCTACGATGATGTAGTGGTGGCTATCGGCTGAAGGAGGGTTGATCGTCATAAAATCAATGGCCCATTTTGAAAATGGACCCACGATTACTACAGGGTGTAAATGAGCTGGGTGTGCACACATTTTTCTTGTGTAAATTTGGAAAGGATGACATCTTTTGACAGCATTCATGCAATCTTTGAAAATTGTAGGCCAAAAGTATCCTGCACGCAAGATTTTCTGGGCAGTTGCCAACCCAGAAAGATGACCGCCACATGCCCTAGCATGGCAATCATTCAACACGTGTTCAACTTCCTCGTGTACTAAACAACATCTTAATATCATGTCTATTCCTCGACGGTACAAAGTATCCCCGATGATGAGGTATCTTCGAGCTCGGTGTCAAATGCGACATCATTCAATACTAGAAAACTGAGGATCGATCCTTTGGGTTTGGAGATATATGATGAAACTTCTATACCAAGGATTGGAAGTTTCAATGAGGAATACATGTTCATCTTCCCAAGATTCAATAGATACAGTACCCTCCTTCTCAATGGGTAACTCAGACATTAACTCAGCAAATGTCAACAATTTCTTAGCTTTAGCATTTTTGAATTCGAGGTCGAATTCTTGTAAAATTAATATCCATTTTGAGTATTTGCCACCAATGATATGGCGGGACAAAATGTGCCTCATGGGGTTCATTTAAGCCACTATGGTTGTTTTCCTTGGAAGTATGTAATGTCTAAGTCGTTGGACAGCATGGACTGCTGCCAAGGCCAACTTCTCAACCTAGGAATATCTCAATTCGGGACCTGCAAGGCCCTTACTAAGATAGTAAATAACATGTTCTTGAGATGATTCGTCCTATTGTGCTAAGACCATTCCAATGGTGGAAGGAGATGCAGCCAAATATAGCAGAAAGTCTCTATTATAGTTCGGTGGACTAAGCACCGAGGCAGAGACCAAATCTTTCATTATTTCATCAAATGAACGTTGAGCTTCGTCATCCCATATGAATATTGAATCTTGTTTTAAGAGACACATGAAACCTTTAGCTTTTTCATCAAAATTCTTGACAAATCTCCTCAAGTAGTTAGCTTTCCCTTGAAGGCTTTGAAGTTGAGTGATTGTTCTCGGGGAAGGCAACTGAAGTATTGCCTCAACCTTGATGGGATTGACCATGATTCCCTTTTGGGACACTACGAACCCAAGTAACCTCCCAGAGTCCACACAAAACATGCATTTATGTGGATTTAACCTAATGTTGTACTTGCGGCAGCACTTGAAGATGGCTCGTAAATGGGCACTATGTTCAACTCTCCTTTTAGATTTAGCTGCTAAGTCATCAAGATAAACCTCAACGATTTTCTTAATGTCGTGAAATGTGTATGACATAGCTCTTTGAAAAGTAGCTACGACGTTTTTAAGGCCAAATGGCATTTTCCGATAAGCAAAGGTCCCCCAAGGGCATATGAAAGCTGTCTTATGTTGGTCTTCCTTTTTTATCTGGATTTGGTTATAACCGGAGAAGCCTTCCATAAATGAAAAGATTTCATTCCCGGCACATTCATCGATGATCTGATCAATCAAGGGTGTGGGATAGTTATCCTTAGGACAAGCCATTTAGATCTCTAAAATCAGTACAAACCCGGATAGTTCCTTGTTATTTGTTAACGGGAACAGGATTGGATACCCAATCAGTCAAAGGAACAGGATAGATGAATCTAGCTTTTAAAAGCTTTTCGACCTTGGCTTTAATGGCAGTGGACTTCTTAGGGTTCACTGGATGTATTTTTTTCCCCACAGGTTTAAACATTGGGATAGGTTTTGATCTCATGTTCCATGATACTGGGATCGATGCCTGGCATTTCTTCATAAGACCATGCGATCACATCACAAAACTCTTTAAATAAAGCAGTATAAAGTGCTATTTCCTTAGGAGAACAATCTGCACCTATGTTGAAATTCTCAACGATGCAAGTTTTTACAGATATGTCAATTGGGATGGTTTTCTAAATGTTCGCCAAGTTTCCTTCCGAACTCACATTGTGTGTTTGGATAGGGCATTGGTACTTGGTCATATCGTCATTAAAGTAGAGATTTTCAGGCTTGACTTCTAATGAATCGATTTTGGGAAGAAATGAGGATTTGTGGTGCATATCCTCCCAAGGTCGTTCCGAGATGTTCATGACCTCTAGAATGGCTTCATCCGAAGAGAAAGTTTGATCCAGGAGATCATGGGTAGTATGAGAGTTCAAGGCCCAAATAGGTGAAGTATAGGGATCATATTCCTCCATCTTGGGAGGATTTTGATCCGGTTCTACCGAGGCCATTTGAATAGCTTGATAAGCAAGCTCTATGGCAGAAAAGGGAACACTACTCTTCGTTTCATCATGTGGTACAGAATTATGTGTATTTCCATCATTCTGTTAATCTAGGATGTTTTCTTTGGGGGTTCCAACTGATGAGGTAGAACCAACCTACGATGTGGAGTTAGAAAAAACTCTTAATGGAAAATACACTTCCGATGTAATGGTGAAAATCGGGGCAGTGTTAGGGGTCAATATTGGTGGTGGAATTGGAAAAGTTCCCAAAAGGGATGAGTCTTTAAACATTCCTACCCCAACATCCCGAATCACCGCCGTTGAATCCCCTACAAAAGGTACATTCGAGTGGAGACCAGTTTCATGTGTGTAGTAATCTAGTTGATCGATTGTGACAATCTTCCCTTGGTGGGGGAACTGAATGACTCGGAATACAGAAGATACTACAGCCGTCATCTTATGTATCCAACTGTGGCCCAATAGAAAATTGTAGTCTATGGGTGCATCCACTACCTCAACATCTACTTGAACTATTTTTCCCCCTAGTTCAACTGGGCAAGCCATGATAAGTCAATGAGGTGGGAACAAATGACCATCAAATGCCTTGAGAATTGTTTGGGCTGGTACTAAGGTGGGTGATCCCAAAGCTTTCCAACAAGCTAGTGACATAACACAAGTGAAGGCTCCTTCATCCACAATGGTTCGAAAAATGTTCTTACCATGTGAAGTTACTTTAATTTGGAACACAATTTGTGAGGGAAGCCTACATGTGGGCTGTTCTAAGTCAAATGTGATCAAATTACTGTCTGATGGATCAATAGCATCGATGGCAGACAATAGTGCTTTCCGTTGAGCGGGACAACTTTGCAACACTTCCAAGGTAGACATTACACAAGTAGCTTGAGCTAAATCTTCAACCACATTGTAGTTTTGAGCAGCTCGCGCATTGGGGTTGTGTGTTGTTTTGCGGAGGACCCCTTTTGGAGGTCGAGGCACCATGTCTATGGTTGGTTTCTCAATATTTAGAATACCACTAGGCTGAGATCCAATTGTTTCAACATCTTTTGAAGGTATGTCATAAGAACGAGCCCTTGTTTGGATATGGATGTCATGTTCACCAATTGTGAAGATATTAGCGTTGGGTGGATTGCCCCCTTGTGGGGGGTTTTCCTGGTTTCCTCCTGGTGGAGGTACTAGCGCCGCAGCAACCATCTGTTGTTGTTGGGGGAAGGGTTGAGTTAGGACAGTAGGTTGTGGTTGTTTCCCTCCTTGTTGCGCCAACATGCAATAAATATCATCCATATGAGGACAAAGATAAGTAGGATGGTCCCCTTGGAAAATTTTGCAAGGGTACTTGTTCTTCTGGTTTTCATGATTTCCTCCAGTAGGATAATTCAGCTTAGGTGCATCTCTTCTTCCAGGGTTAGCATTAGGTTTCTTCTTTTGTTTCTTCTTTTTTCCTTTTGGGTCCGCAGTTTGAACCGTAAGGACTTCAGAAGTTTGGTTATGAGCTGCAGATTGTTGAGTTGCTTAGCCAACTATGGGTTGCTGATTTTGAACTGACATTTGTCCTAATTGTTGGGTAATCTCTTCAAGTTGGTTAATGGATCCAATCACACCATCGGTATGAGGTCCTTTTGGCGGCCTAGCTGGATCAGATGCAGGTCTTATAGCATGGGGTATTAAGTCATAAAGTGTGCTCGATTGGGAAATATACTAAATCCATTTGGTGAGCACTCTGAATGAGTTGTTCTTCAGTCACGGCTCCTGACATGGCTACATCTTTGGAAAGAGTAGGCAATAGGTATTTTATGAACCAATCTGCTAAGAATGGGTCAGGGATGTCAGCTTTAAGAAGCCTTCGATGCCTCCTCCACTCATGGATGTGATCTGAGATGTGAGTAGCTATGGATTGCCTAAGTGAAGTTAAAAGCTCTGTTCCCATCTCATAGCAGATAGGTAATTGAAAATGTGCCAAGAAGACCATAGCTAAAGATGAAAAATCTGTGAATGTATTGCGAGGCAATTCAATGTACCATTTCGCAGCAGTTCCCATTAGGGTCCGCTGAAACAACCTTAAACTAACACTATCATCAACTAGGGAATTGGATGAACACCATAGATGGAATGTCATCAC
The DNA here is from genome assembly GCA_027924585.1 of Larix kaempferi. Taxonomy (NCBI): domain Eukaryota; kingdom Viridiplantae; phylum Streptophyta; class Pinopsida; order Pinales; family Pinaceae; genus Larix; species Larix kaempferi. Next base: position 19,131,262 of record BSBM01000110.1, on the reverse strand, counting down.
ATGATTGGATGGGTCTTCCCCTAGTTTTCCGTCAAACTTGGGTATGTATGAGGGTAGTTTAGTTGGTATGGTTGGCCACCCATTCAAATGTAGAACAGGGTAATTAGTCAGATGGGATAAATCCGGTAGATTCAATGTGGCTAGAAATGGTGACTTGGATGGTGCCAGAGCAAACGTTTGATATCCAGGTGAAGCTTGATGGCTCCACTGTTGGTTTCGTTGGGATTGAGAAGCATTCCAATAAGGGTTACCTCCTTGTGGAGATTGCATCCAAAAAGATGGGTTATTTCCTGAAGGTTGTCCATTCCATTGTGGAATAGGATGCATGTATGGATTTCCCCCTTGCGGAGGTATGTTCCATTGAGATTGGTTACTTGGTGGAACATTACCACTCCATTGTGGAATAGGGTTAATGGGTGGATTTACTCCTTGCAGGGGTATGTTCCATTGAGATTGGTTACTTGGTGGAACATTACCACTCCATTGCTGGTTAGGATTCATGGGTGGATTGCCCCCTTGCGGGGGTATGTTCCATTGAGATTGGTTACTTGGTGGAACATTACCACTCCATTGCTGGTTGGGATTCATGGGTGGATTTCCCCCTTGTGGCGGTGGACCCCAATTAGATTGGTTACTAGTTGGAATTGGACCACTCCATTGAATGTTTCCTTAGTTTGGATAAGCGTTCCAAGGTTGATTTCCCCCTTGCGGAGGTGGTGCCCAAGAAGATTCGGTACTTCCTGGAACCTGCCCACTCCATGGTGGAATGGAGTTGGTGGACGGGTTACCTCTTGGTGTGCTACCTGTTGGGGGTATGGGATTGCCCCCGGGATTTATGCTAGGAAAGTTTAGATAATGGCTTCCTGAGGCACTTCTACTAACTTGTGGAGTATTACCCCAATTGGAATTATTGTTCCATGGTCCATCAATTCCACTAGGGATATTGAGATTCCAAAGTGAAGGATTCCCCCGAGGGTTAGAACTTGGAAGAATATTTGGTATGCAAATAGGATTATGGTTTACTCCTGTATTTTTTTTACCTTGAGTAGCCAAACCAGATGGGAAACCCAAGTTTGGTAAGGCACACCCTCCAGTAGGGATTCCTGCAGGAAAAGTGGATGTACTTCCGGGATTGGGACCCAAAACTGTACCAATTGGAACTGAAGTGCTAGTTTAACATATGGTAGCAGTAGGTAAACTAACTATTGAAGTTGTGGTAGAGGTCAAGTTGGAAGTATTGCTACCTCCAACAACCGTTTGAGGTTGTGATGAGGTGGTGCCTTGTGTTCCTAATGAAGCCACAGGGATGTTGGAAGTATTCCTACCTCCAACACTCATTTGGGATGGTGTTGATGTGGTCCCTTGTGCTCCTAATGAATCCATAGGGTTAGGTGTTGAATTCTGCATGTGTGCCAAATGTGCCAAAAGAGGATTGATGGTGTGCAATGGTTCACTGATGTGAAGTACCACTGGGTCTGAAAGCTTTGTCAAAGGTGGATTTACGTGAGTTGTAGTGTTGTCTTCTAATGTTTCAATTTCAAATGAAGCAAGAGGATCAACAATTTTTGTGTTTGCCTTGATAGGTAATGTTGCAGTATTTGTTTGATGTGTTTCTTCTCTATTGTTGTTAATTGAAGTTAGAAGTGTTTCAGTTTCAAAGTCAATGTATTTTGTATTTTGTATCTGTCTCCGTGATGTAGTGGGGCCTTCAATTTTTGGTGATTCACCTCTATGCCGTCGTGACTGGCGGGTTGGGAGAGAAGCCACTTTGAAGAAATTTGATAAAAGGATGTGTTTAAATTTTTTTTGAAAAAAGAATCAAACAATCCTATGGCTTTCTAGACTCAACAAAATAAAAAGTGTCCACACAGTAAAAATTCCTAGATATTTCAAGCAAGCAAACTTACTTTTCCAAAGAACCGAAGCTCAGTGACAAGCTGGATAGTAGGGCCTTCCGAAACTAGTAGATGTTGAGGGATTTCATGTGTCACGTCCCCACCCATCACACCAGTGCAATGGAGAGGATTGTGAGGCGAAAACCGGGCATCCAGCCCCATAAACTTATTTCACAAGCAATCACATACTAAATGGAGATATGAAGATTGCATAAGGATTTAAAAAAAATCACAGCAGAAGTAATTTCAATTACTCATTCATTCCACATTCAAGGTACTCATACATTAAACAATTGAAAGATAGTACAAGAAGATACTTATCTTAATGGAGTAATCCCAAGCAACCAGCTACGCTTCTGCAACGTTCCACCCAACCGTAAGCCAGTGTGCTCCTTAATCTCTCAGCACCACTGCCACCCCCGAGCTGGGCACGATCTCCACAAGGAAAAGGGGAAACAGGCTCTCACATAGCCAAAGATATGTCAGAATCAACCAAGCCAACTAGCAATTGGGTTTCTCAGGCTGCTAAGAGGTGGGCAGAGGTGAATTACTAGGCTAGTGACTCAACCATGGAGCTATGGATACCCCATTGGGCTCATCAAGCCAAATCTGTCCTCCTCCACTCTTGAAGCTCCTGCTCACAGGTTCAAATCCAAAACGGGATGCACTGAACAACAAAACCACAATCACTGGGCATGAGGAAAACGCTTTCCACAGTGGAATGCATGAGATTGGGGTTTCAACTCACTCAGAAAAACGTGGGAACACACAAAAACGAAATGGGAAGATGGGGAACAACCCTGGGAAGCCAATCCGTTTTTTAGAAAAACGTCCTTGGACATTCGGGGGCAAAAACGACCTCCATACAGTCCCCAAATCGTGGCCCTTCTCTCCCAGGCTACTGTATATGCAAAAACGAACTCCCAGGCATGGAAAAATGCAGGATTTGGATGAAAAACGTGCAGGGGAAGGCCCCGCTAACTCCAGCTGCGTGAATGAGTGAAGACCCCCCTTCAGAATGGCTTTGGGCACCCTTTCGTGGGTGTTTTCTTGCCCAACAAGCAAAAACACGAATTTCCAGGTTGATGGCTTGCCCATGCACGAAAATGGCTTGCCCATACTTCTTCATTTCCAAGGCATTAACTGCCTTAACCAATTTCTTGGGAGAATTAAATGAATTGGTCCATAACCCAAAATGGGTAGTTGAGAGTTCATGGCTTTCCTCAATGAAATGGCTTAACACCATGGTTCAAGGGTTTGGGTTATTTCCCCCCCCCTATTCCTTGTAAAGATCGTGCCCCCATCTCTTTTGTTGCATTGCGTAGCTGGTTGTGGGTTTTTCATTAAAATTGCAGATTTACATGATTTCCGATGTTACATTGTGCACCGCTAGCACAAGAACTTGATGCATCTATTCTAATTGCCGATACATAGAACGATTAATCAATGGCGGGGCCTTGGCCTTGAGCTCCTCACCATGACTAAATAACAATATTTACATCATTTACAATATTAATGCAATGGGGTTAAGCTGGGGACGTTACACCATGTCCTCAATATACAATTGCTAGAAGCGAAGGTGTGAGAAACAGTTACAATAAGCTTTAATCGCCTGGGGTGCAAGATTTGGTTCCTGACCAATCACCCTCCCAAGGAGTAAAAGTTCCAAAGTCTGTCTCCGGTATTGCAAGTGTATCCCACTCACAATAGCCTATGTGATATCCTAGGAATAACCACTAAAGTTACCACTTCACAATTGATGGTCGAGTGGAACAGTTGTAAGTCGAGGACAACTCTCATAACCAGGAACTCTAGAAATAATGATGTCACCCCGAGGACTTGTCATCGAGAACTTTTGCAAACTGTTTGAATTCTTTTTAATCCAAAAAAAAAATGAACTCGGATCATACAAAACTTTAGCAAAAGATTTTGAAAATGAGTGTTTTAAACAATTTCAAAAGGGTTAATATATTGTTTGGAATTAGATTGCTTTTAGCGCTCAAATTTTATTAATTTTCATTAGACAAGAAACCAACATAGTAACTTTGACAGGTTGTATTGATGTGCTATCTACTAAATGTAGATCAAAACCAGATCGGAAATGAAAATGAAAATGCCAATACAACATTCAACCAAGACAACACTATGATTCTAGAAAGGAAAACGCCTTAACCATACAACATTCAACCAATATAGCGCTATGATTCTGGAAATGAAAATGCCTTCACCATACAACATTCAACCCATACAACACTACGATTCTGGAAATGAAAACGCCTTCACCATACATCATTCGATTTTTTAGATTGAACCTCACACAGAGATCTTGCCTTCAGCACATGGATCAGCTTCACGCAAATTGACAGGGATTCAAGATTGATACAGTGGTAGGGAAATCGAATTTTAATTGAAGTCAAAATTTAATTCATAACCAGAGCTTCAATATCCTTCAACGTAGAGCTTTAAGATATTTCAACGCAGAGCTTAAGATCTTCTATGATTCACACAGAGAGTTTGATTCAAGGTTCCACGCATAGCTGAAATTTTTTTTAACACACAAAGTTTGAAAGAACCTTCAACATTGAGGTTAAACGCATCATCAGTTTAGGAATACCATCAATTTGCAAAATGACCAGAAATTCAAAGCAGGGTACCATAACCACGCAAAGCTTTAAAGAAAACACACGGGGCTTTATTTGTTAAGTTTAAAGGCAGGGTCTAAAGAACTATGCAGAGATCTATGCAGAGAGTTGCAAACTTGCACATTGTGGCAGAGTTTAACAACACACAGGGTTTAAAGATATTAAAGAACATGCAGAGCTTTCATACCTGCACGCAAATATTAAGATTGCAGAGTTTGAAGACAACATGAATCAACGAAATCCTCAAGAAATCTTCAACACAGAGTTTTTAAAATTGGTGCAGAGCATTAAAACTCTTCAAAATTCCAGGTAGAGTTTCATAACCAGACAAAGCTTAAGAAAACTAGATCCAGTGATATGGAGACAGTGCCATAGTTTTTAAAATTCAAAAACCTCGGACCATGGAGATCTACATGCATAGTTTTAAAATTCAAGTAGAATTTAAAGAATTCTTCAAAGTTTAAACTAAATGCAAGGATCTTCAAAGGTTAAAGAACATGCAGAGCTCATCGAGGTTTAAACTACATACAGAGATCTACCAATACAGATATTTAAGGAATCCACACACATAGATCTATGAACTTATTCAGTCATCTGTAAAAGCATTTCAAATCTTTAAGATGCTTCACCGATTCATAAATACAAATCGTGGCAGTGATGAAGATATTAGCAGAGATGCATTCACACAGCGCAAAATTCAAGAAACTCAAAATTCATGAAACTCAACATTCAAGAAATTCAAATCTGAAGGAAATTTGAGGTGGTTTGATGAGTTAGAGGTGTAGTTAGGCTAATCTTAAGCTTCTCAAGCTGGATCTAAGGTTCTTTAAGCCACAAAGGAGTAAATCTGAAGAAAGAACACAAAAATTGAAGAAAAATCAAGAAATTTCAACAAACTGTATGGTCGCCATTCTAGTAACAGCAAATAGTGTAGGGACTTGTCTACTCTATAAATGCTATTTTACTAAGAAGTGGCGAGCCTCTATGTCAGCAAAATAAAATGATTATCACAAGTTATTAATCAGATCTACATTCATTCATCAATTAAGATAATCAAAGCTAAGATCTAATGCCATTTAAAAATCTAAATCATGCAAGATAAGCAACATTCAAACATTCAAATAGAACAAAATTGAATCATTTCATATTAAAACAATGAAGAGATACATTCCTACCATGGATCTTGGTGTGAATCCCTCCTCCATTGCTATGAGCTTTCCTTTCTCCACCCTTTTCTTTTCTCTTTCTTTATGTACTTTATAATGCCCCAAATGTCTTTCTTATATAGCATTGGGAAATGGGCCTTCAAGTTTTTTCTCACAATGTGGGATTGGTCTTTTTCATTATTTTAGATCATTTTCACTCAACAACCCCCTTTTCCATAGTTTTTAGGCTTTTTGCACAACTTAGCATACTTTAAGCACAATTAATGCATTCCTCTTCACTTTTTGATTGGTGTAGCTTAGTTTTGGACCTTTTTTGAGCGGTTCAATTACTGAACTTGGTCTCCTTAGGTTCTTACTTTCTTCACCTAATCCTTCCATTTATGGGAGAAGTGATTAGATCATAGAGGATTTGTCTCTGAATTTACTTATGTTCTGTCTGTTAGAAAAATAGGATTGCAGAGCAATAACAATAAACAGAAATGCAAATATAATCACACATACACATTACAAGAGAGACACAGACATATCGTGGTTCACCCAAATTGGGCTACGTCCACACTGAATTTGCCAGTCCTTATTATTATTACCGTCCAGCAAGGTGAAGGGATACAACCTATAGCACAACCGCTGCACTTCCTCTTCTCTAATTCACAGTCTCTCTCCTGATCTCAGAGATCATTACAATGCATAAAACCTAATACATCATCATCCCTAGCCGTATTACAATGTCTTTATTTTATAAGGGAAATACAATGGGAAAATACCACGGGATACCCAAAACCATGGGCCTGCAAAACAGCTGGCGAAAAACAGCCCCAAAAATTTTCTTCGGGGGTGTTTCCCCCGAACCCCCATTTCTCGACGGCACTGCCCCCGAACCCCCCATCCAGGGGGGATGATCCCCCCTGGAACCCCGTGGGGGGGCAATGCTCCCCCGCTGGGGTGACTATACAGTCCACCTACATATCATATAAAACTGGGGTACAAACACGGCTGATACAATATCATCTATGAGACTAGAAGATCTGGCTCCACAACCAACACTGTCTTCATGTTGCGGGCGCATAGTAAAAATGTGCTTCTTATGTCACATGACTAGGGGTGTTAATTTGATTGTTAACAGTTGCCATCCTCAACTCTTCACTTCTGGCTTCTTTGTCATCCTGAGGAGTGCCAGCTTGTTGTTGCGACTCTATAGTAGAAATCTTCTCTTTATAAGCAATATCCATATCCACCATCTTCGCCTTAAGATTGTCCACTGTGGCACCAATCTTAAGTATTGTGGCTTCTACCTTAGGTTCCTCTTCGCACTCAGGTATCTTCACACAGACTGCTATGACCATTTATTTGAGTCTGCAATGTTTCTCTTGAACACTGATTAGCTCTTTTCTCTTCTCCACGGATTCACCCTTAAGCTCCTTATAGATTTCCTCTAACTATAGGTGTTGGTTATGAGAAGTAATGTATCTATCCTGAATTTCTTCCACAACCTGCAGGTGCAGATTGTTTAATTCTTCAAGGGGTAACATGCTGACATTAATATCCAGGTGCGCCAACCACTTTGCACCTTCAGCCATTTAATCATTTGGTAAAATAACATTTATTGGCTCAATCCTAACTAAGCGAGGTCTCATCATCAAGACAGGCGTATTTCGATTCCTTTGGCTTGACTCGCCTAACTTGCCTTCAGATTCAGATTCGCGCACCAAGTCCTGTTGAACTTGTTCTATCTTCGTGACAATGCTTTTCAGCTCTGTGAGGTTCTAGATGAGGTTCACTTGGACTTCTTCGCTTTTACTTTCCTTCAGATCGAGCGCCTCTTCTAAGTGTTCACTGACTCTTACTGTGATGCTTTCATAGTCATCTGCGTGTAACTATGCTTCTGCTGGTGGTTTAGTCGCTTTGTGCTTCTTTCTTTGACCTTTTTCTAGCATTGGCTATCAGGGTCCTTCCTCTTCCCTCCTGAATACCCCTCAACAGTGTCTTGCTAAACTCCTTCTTGGCCTGATTCTTTATCTTGCGCACTAGTCGTTTCTTCCCCATTCTGTGGATCTCCATCTTCACTTTCTTTTGACATTGTGTTGATCATTACCAACGAATCAAACTTACATTCCGGCGGCCAGTCTTCTATGATCAACTCGATCTTCGTTGAATCTAGCTGGTACAACCCTTCAAACCATTCTGGGTTCGGCTTCTCAACCCTTGGATGAAAGTATATAAAGTGAAGGTCAGCTTTGAATATGAGCCTCTGTATATGCGCAGTTTTTACCTCCTTTGTAATGCACAGAGTGCACAGAATCACATCGCACAGCTGCTCGTAATAGGTGAACATATGCTCATTGTTCACCCATTGTCTTTCTAGCCTCGCGATTGTCCACATGTTGGAAAACCTAGTTCCTTGGAAATATCCTATAAGAACTAGGACATACTGTTGGTAAAGTGGCTCTTTCCATCCCACAATTGCGATCAACACCAGCAACTAACTATAGTGGAAAGGGCTTCCACTTTCCTGAATCTCGCGGACATCGTCCAAGAACTCGTTCAACAAATTACTGGACCAATTGTACTGAGTACCATCCTTAGCCTTCGTAGTTGAGGAAACCACAACACCTTTGTTGGTCTGCACTTCCTCAAAACTTTTCCTACCAACACCCGAACTGTGAAGCATGTAGCTTGGTCCTTGATTCTAGCTGTGACATACTTGTGGCTTCCCTTCTGCAAGCCGAACTCTTCTTTCATTTGCTTCACGAGCTCCTTGTCCTTGGTTTTTCCCACGAACTCTGTTGTGGTATCAACACCTCGCTTACTGAGATGTGTGATCCGGTGGATGAGGTCGATATTTATATCAACCTTGTGGTCTAGCCACAAGTATCCCTGGTGCGTGCACGACAGTAAAGTACACACCATTGCAATAAGCTCAACATTTTGGCCAAAGTGTCGTATGCATAGAAGGTTTAGCAACCCGGATGGCACTAGCGATGTAATCCAATCCTGCACATGAAGAGATGGTTTCTTTGTTAGCTCCTCAATCCGTCGACACATGTACTGGTTGGGATGAAACTGGGGATACTTCGACACCTGAGGGTCCTTCCCCTCTAGAAAATCATGATCTAAAAATTTACAATCTGGGATCTTTCCTAGCAAATTCTCACGGATGCGCACATGGCTTGAGATTGGGTGCAGTGGAATATCGTACTGGGCATTCTTCATGAGCTGAATAGGAGTTGCATCGACTCTTCACGATGGAATATATTCTGGTGTGAGGAAGATCGGCCTATCACGCAGCGGTTCCTGTGGAGGTTTCTTCTTCATACCTCCTGCATTCGGCTTCTCTGGTTCTATGGCCGACCCCTTATCCTTTCGCTCTGCATCTGTTGTGTGGCGTGGTGAGCTTCTTGATGAGGCATCGCTTTCTGGAATAGCCTACTTTGAGAGAGTTTTCATTAATCCATCGAGCCCGGACTGGTTAAAGTCTCTCAAAACCTCGTCTAGAGTCGACTGCTAAGACATTCACTTGCAAATCACTCTGCATGCTCTTGCTGGTAAAACTCAGAATTAATGACCAGTAAAAATAAAAAATCATGGTAAAGCCGGGTAAGTATGTGCTTAGTCCTATTTATAGGCGCAATTGACTTGAGGCGCGCCCAAAAACGACTAGCTAGGCATTAAATTCCATATCCATTGGCAAAATCTTGCTAAGATCTTGGCCCTTTCCGTCAATGAATGTGCCCTAACGACCAAATTTTCCTTAAATGCGGAACCAACCAGTTCCCGAAAACACTATATAATGGCTACTTTTTCGACCGACAATTGTAACGGCTTGTTTTTCTTGACTTCGTTAGCGGTCATGTCAAGTGCGAGGTTCATTGCGCATCTCCCTTGCTAACTTTTAACTTTGTAGTGCCAGCCCTCTCTGCTAGCAGATATGTGAATTGCGAGGTTCACTGCGCATTTCCTTTTCTTGATGTTAGCTTTGCAGCATGAACCTTCTCTTTACTTCACAATTCAGTTTGCTATGTGTGCTTCAGAGAACAACTTCTATTTGCATGAAAACTTCACATTTTACAAAAATTGTGTGCAGACTCTTTATTCTGTTATTCTTAGTGTCCAATTTCAACTGCGCATGACACTTAGAATTTTCTCCTTGGTGATTAACTGATGCCTAGAGGGGTAGGACTATACCTGTAAGGCTTTAGTCTACTTCCACTAACAAGTCCTTTCAAATTTTCTCCGAGTACTGCGGCTAACTGAACTGTGCCACCATTAGTAACATGTTTGACAACATACGGTCCTAGCCAGTGCATTTTAAATTTTCCAGGAAATTTCATGAACTTACTATCATAGAGGAGGACAAGGTCTCCTACCTGAAAGAATTTATACTTGATATTCCTATCATGCAATGCTTTTTCTTTGTCTTTCTACAATAGTTGGTGAAAACCTGCAATGAAGCGATCCTCTTCCTGCCCAACTAAGTGTAGTAGCCTTTCTTCCATTGTCTCCTCATTAGCCATGTTTGTGAATGTTGCGATTCTCAAGCTTGGTACTATGTATTCCATGGGCATGACAGCTTCCTGTCCATATGCTAATATGAAAGGTGTGTGACCTGTCAACTTCTTACAAGTTGTTCTATATGCCCATAACACCACAAGTATTCACAGATCCCAGTCATCCCTATTTGTATTGCATACCTTGGTTAGCACATTTTCCAATACTTTGTTAAAATCTTCAACGGTGCCATTAGCTTGTCGATGATATGGTGTGCTCTTCTGATGGTAGATCTGAAATTCTTCGGTCAGAGCTTCGATGGTCCTGTTCAAGAAATGAGTTCCCTGATCGCTCATTAAGATTCTCGGACATCCAAACCTTGTCAATATGTTCTCAAAGATGCACTGTGCAGCAGTAACTGCGCTATAGTCCTTCACTGGTTTTGCTTATGCCCACCTGGTTAGATACTCTGTGGCTATGATAATATATATTGAACTAGTTCACTTTCCTGGTGGTTTAATAGATCCCACAAAATCAATAGCCCACTTATCAAAGGCTTGCAAGGTCAATTGTGGCATCAATGGCATCTCATCTCTACAAGATGGATTCCTTGTCCTTTGTTAAACATCGCAACTTCGACAATGTTTCTTTTAATCCTTGTGTAATGTAGGCCACCATAGGCCTGCTCTTAAAATTTTCTGCGTAGTGGCCCCCAGATACCCCCGAATGTGCTTTAGCAAGTATCGTCGGTTTCTCATGTTCTAGTACACATCTGCGCAGTACTTCATCTGATCCTAATTTGTACAATTGTCCGACAATTATGGTGAAGTCAGCCACGCTCTTACCACTAATTGCTTCTTCTGCTACATAGTAAACTCTGTAGGTGCTAGACCTGTAGTCAAGAATTTGATGATATCCTTGTAGTAGTCATCTACTATATGAATAGGAAACAACTGCGCATCTGGTATACTATCTTCCAAGTTACTAGGTTCTTCTCCTGACTCAATTATAGAGAGATGGTCAGGTCCTGAATTCAATCTTCTTGGCTTAATAATGATTTTGAAATCATACTCCTGAAAGAGTAATATCCATTTGCATATTCTTCCCCTAACACTAGTTTATTGACTAGGTACTTCAAAGCTGTATGGTCAGTACACATACAGAAATGCGAACCTAGCAGATAGTGTCTGAACTTCTGCAATGCGTATACCATAGCTAAGCCTTCTCTTTCTGTCGTAGTATAGTTATTTTTTGCTGAAGATAGCTTCCTGCTTGAAAACGCGATAGGGTGATCGATGCCTCCCTCAACTGGTTGAGCTAGCACAATACCAAGTGATGTAGATGAAGCATCTACATGCACATGGAATGGTTTACTCTTGTCTGGAAAAACTAGAATCGACGCAACAACCATTCTCTCTTTCAATGTATCCAATCCTTTCTGACAGTCTTCAATCCAAGTATAGTTCGCTTCTTTCTTCAGTAATTTCTCCATAGGTGCAGTGATCTGCGCATATCCCTTGATGAACTTCCTATAGTACCCTATGTGTCCCAATATAGTGAGTAGCTGTTTTACTGAACTAGGTGCTGGTAGATTTCCTATAACTGCGATCTTTGCTAGATCAACCATCAGTCCCTGTTTACATACAATGTGGCTCAATAGTGTACCATAAGGAACACATAAAATACTCTTCTTCAGGTTCAGGGAGATCTGATGTTGTCTACACTTCGCTAACATCATTCTTAAGTTCGCATAATGATTCTTCAGTAAACCAAATACTGTGCAATCATCAAAATACACTTCTAAGAATTTGTGGATAAAATCTTTAAATGCAGCAACAACTACTCTGGAAAAGATAGCAGGTGCATTTTTCAAACCAAAGGGCATAACTGTGTACTCAAATGATCCCCATTCAGTAGCAACGGTGGTCTTATGTCTGTCTTTTGTAGCAATTATGATCTGATGATATCCATAAAATCCATCAGTGAAGGAGTATGCTTCATTTCCTCCAATATTATCTAGCACTTAGTTTGTGAATGGAGTAGGAGATGGATCATGCAGTGAGGCATCATTTAACTTCCTGAGATCTACGCAGATCCTGATCTCTCCTTTAGCTTTCTTACCCTGGATAACCATGGGACTTATCCATTCTGATTCTTCTACTTGCTCAATAATTCCTACATCAAGCATCTTATCAAGATCTACCTTTACTCGTTCTTTGTATCTGGGATTCAGTCTGTAGGGTCTTTGCTTGATAGGATCCGCATCTGGCTTGAGAGGTATTTTCATAACTCCCAAGTCACCTAAAATGCCTTTCATTTCAGAGAACTTAGTAGGAAATAGGTCTTGATATTCGCGCAGTAGGTCTGCTATCTGTCCTACTGTTTCTTCATCCTAGTAGTTCCCTATAGAAGCAAAATTCAGTTCATTCTCAGTACCAATGTTGATCTTTCTAGTCTTCACAGGACTACTGAGTTCTGGAATTTCTAAGTCAAGTCCTTCTACTTCGTGCTTTCCTTCATACTCGAGTATGTTTACATTGCGCAGATCTTCATCTTCATCGTTATCTAATGCGACATTGTAACATTACAGAGCATGTTCTAACTGTATTTCCCATTCTGGTTGTTTATACACATGTAATAGTGCATCATTAAATACCTTATGTTTGATTATATGCAAAGCCTCGTGAATACTTGGACAATCATCCTCAAAACTGAAAGTCACTTGGAAGTCCCTTGTAATACTGGACCATTCTATCATTCCTCTGCGAAGTTCTACCTTTGTGTACCAATTCTTTGGAATTTGCTCCAATGTGTGCACAAACAGATGAACCCATTATGCTTGCGGTCTATGTATCCATGCTTTCAAACAAAGCTCTATGTGATCTCTAGGATCAATCTGTCCATTATATTTTACTTGCACAATTTCATTTTGTTCTGTAAATATGATCTCCATCATGTGCTTACATTCTTCCCATGTGTTTAGATTCTGCTTATGTGCATCCCACCATCTAGCAGGTGTAGCGCGCAATGTTGTATCTAACGCTGCTAACATATGTTCATTTGAGACTGACACAAGGTATTCTTGAACAAATGCATGGATATTACCTAAGCCATCATAAGTAGGTATTGGGCTTACCACTATTCCAATCCAACGCAGTGAATTAGTGAGCTTCTCACATCATCTTGTTGATACTTCATGCATTCGGCTCTGCCAATTCTCCAATCCTGTGTCTGACTCCAATAGGTAAGAACTGTCACATATCTAGCTCAGTGTCCCATCATCACTAGGACTGATGTAGTCTGCTTGATTCACTATCATCTTGTAGATGTGATCAAGATCTTGAGCTCTGCATTCTTCTCTTACTGGTTCAATATATCTAGGTCCCTGTGAAGGATTCGAGGGTGCGATGACCCTGATATCTTGTCCTTCAAATATCATCTGCTTCTTCTTCAAGTTGATAATTATGGAGTTATCGATTTCCCAATCTATCCCCAATAGTGCAGGATATGGGTTGTTATCGTCTATGATTTCAATAACCTCGAAGTCTGCCTTACTTCGCACTCCGTCAATGTCAACAAGGACATTCAATAATCTCCCAAAAGTTAAAACCTTTTGTTGATTGGCGAGTCTCAATTGTATCAGTGACAATGATAACTTTGGCTTCCCCATTTGTTCCCATGTCTTCTTTATCAAGACATTCACCTCTGAGCCTAAGTACAGAATGATCTCGTGCATTTCAAAGTCTCTGATCTGCGCATTTAATCTCATCTCTCTTCTCGTCCTTCTATGATTCTTGATATGGTGAACTGCGTTATATGCTTTGCTTATGGCACTACGCTGCTTGTAATGACTGAATAGTCTTTGTAACTCTGCTAAGGCATTTCCATGCTTTAATAACTTCATGCAGCTCTGTAGGAACTGTGCAACAGGACTTATGGGTTCTGTTGCAATACATGATCCATCATATGAAATTGGCATATCCACCACAGGTGTTGGTTCACTTCACAACTAGGTTCTTGGGGTCACAGGTTCTGAGCTCTGTAAGAATTTTTTGGTCTCCATGAAGGCTTCTTTTTCTTTCTTAAGGTTGAAGGCAGGAATTTTTCCATTCACTTTTCTTATCCAAGCCCCTTCAGTAGGCTTATTTTTTGTGGTGTCGTGCTCAGAATTTGAAGCTTCAGTTCTCTGATCTCTACATGTTGTAGCTTCGCTTTGTGTCACAACATGGATGTTGCGATCTTTATTTCGTTCTTCAGTTGCGATCATCTCTATGTTCTGATTTTGCACTTCTGGTCTTATCTCTTGCATTTTTTCTTGCAAAACGGGACATGCCTCAATGGTCAAATGACTTACAAAATTTGCAGGAAGTACAAGGGTTCTGACAATCTCTGGCTATATGTCCAGGTTGAGAACAGTTATAACATACAATATCACCTCTGCATCATCCTTGGCCAGTGTTTCATCCTCTTCCTATGAATCCACCACGTCCTCTATTTGTACCTTCATCATACTGCACATTTTCATTATTATTCTGTGTTTCTCCTTGAACTCTCTAGACATCATGTTTTCTTTCTATCATGAGATCATATTCTCTACAATTGCTATCATCATGGCCAATTGACTTACAAAATGTACAGTACAGGTTCTTTGGTGTTTGCACATATTTCTTAAGTAGGTAACAATCTTCTGGGCAATGTCCTCTACATCGAAAAATCTCACACCATGGACCTTGATGTCGATTCAATGGATTTGGTGCTCCACTAGCGATGTAATCTCGGAATACAGGGCAGTGTTCCTTCGAATGTCCTTATCCAGTTTGCAATTTGTACACCAAACCTCTTCTCATGTTTCTTTACCCTTTTTCATATCTTGCAACTGCAACGTCAAGTTTGCAAGCTGGTTTTGTATCTGTACCATCCCTACGCTAGTTCTCATATGGTCGAAGCTAGGCTAGCTTCATCACAATCTCTAATGCCTCTGTTTGTGAAGTAACCTTCTATTGCATAAGTGATAATCTGATATGGGGAAACAACGCAACTATGAACCATTCTCGATGATGTTGCCGTGCTATGTTGAAACTTACTTGATCTAATAGTGCTTTAAATTTCTAATCAAATTCCCATACAGTGTCATTAGGATTTTGTTTTATTTCTTTTAGCTCTGTAATGCATTAAGATTCTGACTTAGGTTTCTTGAACTCTCTTATCAGCGCAGTTCTGATCTCTACTAGTGTTCTATTCTGTCCAACAGAATACTTCATGAACCATGTTAAAGCTCTATCTCTGAATGTAGTAACTAGCTAGGCTTGTTTTATGACATCATCTTGTACTTGCTTAACATTCCACACTACTTCACAGAGAAACTAGTGTTGCTCTGGATCTTCTAGACCAGTTCCTTTAAAAATAGGTAGCTTAATGTCGTCTATCATTCTTCTTCTAGGAGGTGTATCAATCTGTGATGAAGAGGGTATACTACTACTTGGCTGATTCTGATTATTAACTCCCACGTTGTTACTGCTACTGGTGTTCTATGAAATAGTAGTTTCCTTCCGTCAACTGGAGGTTTCTGTGGAGTGATAGGCTTATAGGTATTCGTCCTAGGCTTTGTTTTGCTATCAGACTCAACCTGATATAACTGTCTGTCATCTCCTAACTCGGTTTCTAGGAGTATGCGAGGTTCGGCTTCACGAGACCTCTTTCTAGTGCTAGGCTTATATCTTTTGTCACTGTGCAGCGTATAAGTATTTTCCTCAGTGTCACTACCTGTGTTACTGAACATTACAGACTCAAACCTTAGGAGTTTTATTGCATTCTCAAGACACATTTTTCTGCTAACATCATTTTAATGTATAAGCTAAGATTTGTTCAAGTACTTACCTCTAAATCCTTTGAAGAAATATCCTCCTGCTGCGTTGTAATACTTCAGAGTGTCCACAACAAATTCTGTAACATAGCCTTCTAGTACGCTATCCATCCAAAAGTCTATTGCTATTGAAATTAGGCTATCAACCTCTTTAAGCCTCTAAATCAGCTCTGGATTCCACTCTGTAGGTTCTCCACCCTGAAAACAATTTTTTAAGTTCTGCAAGTCTTGATATCCACTCATGTAGCTCGTTTCTGAAATTGCGAAGAAGATTTCGTGTACATCAGAAAATAGGTATTTTTGTAACCACTCTTCTGTAGATATGCATGGATGTCAGTTTTCTTTCTTTGCAAACTCCTTTTATGTCTTAGTCACCCAGTTATGTATCTCTATCCTCTCGAGATTCCATTTATCAGAGCACATCACCAGTTCAAGCACGGCAATGAAACCATTTGTTGGGTTGACTAACTCGTTCTTAGACTGACCCGGGTTCTACATAGTTCAGAGACCCAACAAACCCCCTTTTCACCGGCCCTTTCGGCAATATCCTGCGAACAGACTGAGGTCTCACCCGAGGCGAAGTTATGGGGTGGCTACAGAAGCAAGTTTCTGTAACCTAGTGATGCACGGCTAGAGAATCGATCCACTGAGTGAAGTCACTCCTACTCCGCATCCACTTCTAATACGATAGCGTACTCTAGAACTGCACACTAGTGAAATTTACCCACACTGCACTACACAACAACGCGACTCTGGGACTGCGCTTCTGGACAGTCGCACATACTTTAGGCTGCATTGAATTAGTGTTACCTATGCAACTACGTATTCATCATATTCAGAGTTACTTGCATATTCAATTATATGTGTCCAACACTTAACATATTATTCTCATCAACCATACCCATGAAAATACATACAAAAGCAAGAACATACATAAACATGAAACAATCTCACAGATGCAATCACACAACACAAGTATTTAGGTGGTTCACCCCCCATATGGGAGCTACGTCCACGGGAACTGTTGTTTATTTCAATGGGAAGGGTTAACAGTTCCAGTCTGCGCACACAGATGCGGACTCTTCTCTACAATATCTCTCTACGCACATAACTGCATAGCCTCTTTCTCTCTGATTTCTTACAATATTCAACACAACCCACAAACTCCAACAAAATCCAACATCTAACCCTTCCCTATACCAAAATTGCCCCTTTTATAGATTGTGGCCGAAGGTCACATCTTTACAATAGTTATGGGACAAAACCCCATAGTACCCTTAACCCCCCAAAATGGCGTAGTTACCCCGTTAACCATGATTTTTCATAATTTCTCAGCTACTTCGTTTGTCCTTGGTCGTCCTTTGCACCGCTTCTTAGGCTCTGATGTCCTTCTGACAGCCGCTTTCTCTGACTGCGCGGCGTTGACTGTACCCTGTTGCATCCTTTGCAGTTCTTTCCTCATCAATGTTGTTCCTGTAGTTGTCAGGCTGTCACTTCTTCTTTAACTACTCCAACTACCATGGTCATCCTTTGTCCTTCTTCCTTTACTAAGGAGGCAGGCCCCTATCTTCCATCCTCGTGTCGCTCCATACCTTGTTCCTGGGAATCGCGGAGTCGCTTCTCCCCAAAATAGGCCAGTACCAGGCCTCACCGAGTTCATACTTCTTCCTCAAAATTGTTGTGCTTGAGCTATGCTTCAACAAAAGTGCGTCAACTTGGGCCTCACCCAACACTCAACCAACTTGCATCAGAACCCTGTGGAAATCAACCTCTGAACTATGAAATTTTTCTTTTTGGAACATAAGTCTGAATGCCAACCTAATGAAATAAGTTGGCTCTTAACCCTCCAATTTTCATATGGGAAAATATGGGGGTTAATAGGAATCCTACTAATTCTCCATTAGACTTTAACCTCTTGGTTGTGCTTAAAGTGAGACCTTTCCTTTAGGAAGTTTGAATATGCCAATGCTTCTAGACTATAATGTGGTGTTCGTTGGTACTATATGAGAACCTTGGTCTCTATCAAGCACAACACTCAACCCACTCAACCATGTTGAATTACTCACCTCACAGCCATCAATGTTAGGGAGTGAGAAACCAATCAAGTTCTAGAAACTATTTTCAACATAAGACAAAATAGGCATGTAGGTAGAGAAAAACCCAAATATATGCTAACAACAAGGAAGGTTGCCCATATACACTTGTTACATAGATCCACACATATATCAATAAAACAAGATTGCAATAAAAAATCCACTACAAGATAGATGCACCATGATCAATGAAGCAAGCTTGTAATGAAGATCTCAATTCAAAATCTTATTGATTAAATTCCTTCCCAGAAAAGCATAATCGAATATAACCTTGTATAAATATTTCTACACTAACATCTTGCTGCCAAGAAACATCACCCCCTCACTTTTCAAAACAATACAAGTTTATTAAGAATGAAAGTATCAACATTGAAAATAATTATCATTCACGAAATGCCCCATCAAGTAGGAGATTACCTAATTCCATCCTTGTAGGTCCTAATGGAATCTACACCTTTATTAACTTTCATTTGGTAAATTGGGCTAACATTGTTATCACATCCTCATCCTTCTCCATAGGAGGCTTAACAGTGGGAGGGGGGAGGTGTTAGGGACTACCATGGAGGACCTATACATAGGCTTAACAATGGAAGGCCGGGGAAGATATTAGCAAGCAACTTTTATTGTAGTTTGAGCTACAATGCCGAACCTTTTAGGACCTGTTGGCCATTTTAAGCCTATAAATTGGAGCAATCATGGTGTACAACTTTTTATCAGGCAATGTTTGATACGATGGTTACACCTTTATTAACTTTCATTTGGTAAATTGGGCTAACACTGTTATCACATCCTCATCGTCCTTCATAGGAGGCTTAACAATGGGAGGGGGGAGGTGTTAGGGACTACCATGGAGGACCTATACATAGGCCTAATAATGTAAGGCCAGGGAAGGTATTAGCAACCAACTTTTATAGTAGTTTGAGCTACAATGCAGGACCTCTTAGGACCTGTTGGCCATTTTAGGCCTATAAATTGGAGCAATCATGGAGTACAACTTTTTATTGGGCAATGTTTGATACGGTGATTACACCTTTATTAACTTTCATTTGGTAAATTGGGCTAACATTGTTATCAAATCCTCATCCTTCTCCGTAGGAGGCTTAACAGAGGGAGGGGGGAGGTGTTAGGGACTACCATGGAGGACCTATACATAGGCTTAACAATGGAAGGCCGGGGAAGGTATTAGCAACCAACTTTTATAGTAGTTTGAGCTACAATGCAGGACCTCTTAGGACATTTTGGGCATTTAAGGCCTATAAATTGGAGCAGTCATGGTATTCAACTTTTTATTGGGTAAATATATTACCAAAGGGCTTCAATCTTTTATATATTCCAGTGAGGTTCCAATATATGCCTTCCTAATGAATTCGAAGGAGCCGAAAAATAAATTTAGTATTTTACGCAGTCGCTTGGCATACTTAGCTTAAAAATCCATGAAAATTCTATTATGCTTTAGTGAGTAGGGGTCCCGCTTTATAACAAATTTTAAATGAGCAGAAACGAATCGAACTATTTTTCCAATATATTTTATTAAATGGGCAGTTTATTTATTGGAAATCGTACCTAATTTATCTTTACGAGGATGCATCATGTCACATAGTCATAAAAAATAGAGCAGTTTAATTCAAGCAACAACTTCACATCCAGAATTTTGACAACAATTCATAGACAACAATTCATAGATTTGAAATTAATTGGTATATTTATATTGATAGGTGTTTATATTTTAGAATTTTTTCTAGATTAAAGGAGGATGGGATAAGTGTGTTGTGGAGATTGATTTTCAAAATAAGCAATAAAAAAAGAAATATAAAAAATAACTGGTAGTTGATGCATGGCTAACTGGTAGCTCATGCATGGAGAGAGAGACAACCCATTTAATTAAAAAATATAGCAAAAGGTAACAGGTAGCTTAAGCATGGAGAAGAAGTAACAATAACTTTTATTTCACTTAGCTTGTGACATATCGATCGACTACAAATGTATTTCAATAATATATCCAAAGTACAACTTTTCCAACCAATACAATGGACTTTAGATGCGCTTCTTGACATCTTGATGAGGAGAAAAATTGTTTGTTTGGAATTGAATCCGACTGCAACGTTATTTTGGTCCTCCCCAAGAACTAGACGGGTGTTCCTTGAGAATATTCTCTCTGAGTTCTGCTATATCGGTTTCACCAAAATGGTCTTCCAGTATATAGTAATCGATTACTAGAACCAGCATCCATGACTTATGTCTATAACCTGCTGCAGCTTTATCATTACCCAGTTTTTAAAATTAGTTTAAAGATTGTATAAATGAATATTGCGGATATTAATGGTACCATTTCAATATAAACATATGTATTTAAATTATAAAAGAAAGAATGTTTCTATTTAAAAAAAACAAAAAGAAAGAATGATTCTATTTTTAAAAAATAGAATATTATTCATATAGAATGGTATAACTATGTACTAATTGCATGCCTATGCCTACCTTACTATTATTGAAGCATAAAAATTACTTATTTACTGCCTTATTTCGTGCTAAAACCATACTTATCCGTGTTGGTCGATCCTATATTTACGGATTTAAACCTTATAAATAAGTTTATTTTTCCAAAATTAGTAACAAAGACAGATGGGGAACAGTAATTATCACAATATGGAAAGATATCATCTCTGTAGATTTTGCTCGAGTAAGATATCATCTGTATAGATTTTGCTGGAGTGATTGTACAATTATATAGAAGTTCATGAGTCCCAGGCCTGGAAATTGATGGCGTGTAGAACGTATTTGCTTCACTGGAACGTATTTGACAGGTCTGCTTGGAATTTACCCATCAGTGTCTACAGGCATGCATAATTTAAACCCGTTAAATAGACGTCCAACAAATTCACTTATCCGTCATAAATAAATACTAGTAAAATTACTAGTTTGGAACTTGTTGCAATTCAACAGTTTAGTAATTAATATTGGGAAGATTTACATGGTTTAATGAATTGAAATTTTTCATCAGATTTATGTTTGTTTGATGTGCTTGTGACCTGAATGTAGTGTGATTCTTAGATGCACTTGTGACCTGAGTGTAGTGTGGCATTTTTCAGAGGGAGACGAAATGGATTTTTGTATCAACTTTGATATAAATAAAAAATACCGGCTTGCTTGAGGTATGTCGAAATTTTTCAAGTTTCGTATGGCTTAGGGGTTCTATTTTGATGATTTTGAAAAGTAGCGATTAGTAGTTTTTTGATGGAAGTCCTATTTTTTTTAAAATTTTCGATGGTAGTTTTTCGATGGAATTCCTGCTTTTTTAATTTTTTTATGGTAGCTATGTTTTGTGGTTGGTTTTTAGGTTTTTTTACATCATTTTGACATTTAATTTTGTGTAATATTTTGTGAATAAACAAGACATTGCATAAGAGAACAACAATATGCTTATTGGCAATTGTAAATATAAAACAATTGATGTCTATCACTAAAAACATGATATCGTCATCAAATTTTGAATTGACAGGTGCATAAAATTTGAAATTCCAGGCCTTTTCGTGACATTGGCGAGGAAATGGAATGGTAATTGTACAAGTAAACTTCACTTCGATGAGCATTATGGACGACCATCGTCGGGAGGGAGAGGTGAAGAGGAAGAGGCGTAACAGGGAAGAGATCCCTTTGGAGGATAGT
This sequence comes from Larix kaempferi, assembly GCA_027924585.1. Taxonomy (NCBI): domain Eukaryota; kingdom Viridiplantae; phylum Streptophyta; class Pinopsida; order Pinales; family Pinaceae; genus Larix; species Larix kaempferi. Next base: position 19,109,452 of record BSBM01000110.1, on the reverse strand, counting down.
TGCAAATTCTCTTCTGCTCATAGGACAGTTTGGTGGCAATTTAGGATTTTTGAGTTGGACCTATCGTTTGAAGCGCAGAAGGAAATCCAAGGTGTGGAGAAGGAGCTCTGGAAAAATCTTGGTAAAGATACCCTGTAGGAGGAAAGCCGGAAGCAGAAAAATTGGGTCATGGACTCGGGGAACACTGTTGGTCGTTTAACCCTGTATGAGCGAGCTGTTTCCCGTTACTGGGTAATGAAAAACTTGGTGGGGTATGCTCTTACGGACCGTATGCAAAAAGAAGATCCGGTGCAGAACTCGCTTCAAGACAAAACCAGGGAGCTGAACCGGAAGATGGACTTCTTGCTGCAATACATGGGCCTCCGTATTCCTGATGCTACCACTATTGCGCCAGAATAAAATCTTGGTAAAGATACCTTGCAGGAGGAAAGCCGGGAGCTGGAAAATTCGGGTCCGGTCATGGACCCAGGGAACACTAAAGGTTGTTTAACCCTGTACGAGCGAACTGTTTCGCTTTACTGGGTCATGAAAAACTTGGTGGGGTATGATCGAATGGACCGTATGCAAAAAGAGGATCCGATGTAGAACTCGCTTCAAGATGAAACCAGGGAGATGAATCGGAAGATGGACTTCTTGATGCAATCCATGGGCCTCCGTATTCCTGATGATACCACGACTGCGCCGAAAGAAACTCCTCAAGGCCATTTCCCAGATTTGCATTATATTTTACCGTAATGTTGTTATGCTCTTTAGTGATCAAGGGTTATTTCTCCCATGTAGTTGGTGTTTTTTTTGTTTATATCATAGTATCAAAATATGGCCGTATTAGCAGTTGCTGTACGAAAATTCGAACAAAGTTAAAAATACGGCGAACATTCAATATGATACGAGTTCGGTACAGTCAACCAGTTATTATAATTTATTAATACATAGTGTTATATTGTTAGAGTTATTATAATTTATTAGTAAGGCTTTTATATCATCTGCATTAATAATAATAACTTACTAGTATACTAACTTACTAGTACATTACTACATGTAGTTTTTTTATTTAAGTTTTATTTTATATATAATTGTTATTTTAATTTTTGCTTTTATGTTTTACTTTTTAGTATTTAAAAGTAGATTTATGTATATTTTTAACTTTTATTTTTAAAGTTTCAAGTCATTTTATATTTACTATGTAGTTGTCATTTTAAATTTAAATTTTATGATTTTACTATTTACTTAGTAATTCTATTAGGATTGGTGAGGGAATGGGGATGATGACATCATAAACATTGTTATATTATATGATATGCCATGTATGGACTTTGAATTTGAGATATATTTCGAATTGTTTTCAATGAATAATGAATGATATGTTAAAATTTGGAATGATTTAGGTATAATCTTATTTTGAGTTTACTTGTGATGATGGTGGTCCATAATGCTCATCAAACTAAATTTTACTTGTGGAAGTAATTATAAATAATTAACTTTACACATTTACATTAGTATCATTATAGTAGCATTATACGAATACTATTCTATTTTTTTTTAAATAGAATCATTCTTTCTTTTTGTTTTTTTTAAATAAAAAAATTCTTTCTTTTTGTTTTTTTTTAAATAGAAACATTCTTTCCTTTTGTTTTTCTTTAAATAGAAGCATTCTTTCTTTTTGTTTTTTTAAATAGAATGAAATCTCACAAAAAGAATGAAAAATGTTTTTAGTTGTTATCTTTTTTAATTAAAGCCCTTCATGCTAGAAGGGCAGTATGAATATATAACCTTCAACCTGAAATTAAGTTCAACCCTTCAAATTTGATCCCATTGTTTATTGAAAGGATTGTTTTTTTTAAGCAAAAAAAATAGAAACTCTGTATTATATACTGGTAAAAAAGATAACATCCGTCTTCTTTTCACATTGCACTTCTGAGACAAAAACTGCCATATAGATAAATTCCCATGTCTACTATCAACCTTGGAGACTGAACAGAAAACCTTACTGTTTGACATCAAAATGATCGGCACAAAAAAGACCCAGCCAGGATGATAGACAGAATAGAAGGATTGCAACAAAATATAAATTGTTTGGACTAAGATCACATCAAACGATATCCGAAGGAACATCCATCCCACTCTGAACACTATGCCCCATATTTTCTCGTTGTGCCTTGACTGCTGCAAGGCCCTTCTTGTTTATTCTAATTTTTTTTTGTTGTCCATCCTTGCTTTGGTGACCATGCCCATATGATGCTATTTACATCGATCATCATATTTTCTTCTGCACCAACAACCCATTGTTGCTTTCCATCTAAGCAGTTTTTGTACAAGACCTTTAGATCCTTCGATGCTCCTGTTGGCTTCCACCATTGCACCTCTACTTTGTAAGACCCAACAGTACTAGCATCTGAATCCTAATAAATATCACCAATCGCCTTACCCAACCAGATTGCACAATCTGGCTCTGGTGATTGCACAATGACCATTTGGCCCTTTACAACATCCACTCTTGGAATGAATTCATCTCTAGGCTTGTTGCATACTAGTCCAACATAGCAATCCTGCAAAGAAGGAACATTTTCTTTCAAATAGGCATCCATAATTTCATGTTCAGATCTTGTAGGTTCACTACTATGAATATCATGGCTTGTCGATGGCCAAAAGTTAGTTGATGACTGATCAACACTCTCGAAGGGACTATCCAAAGCTTTATATACAGCCTCCCAATAATTTAACTTGGGACGCCAAAATTGTTCACCTTCCTTCTCAATCCCTCGATTCCATAATGAAATATATGTTTCTATTCCTTTTTTTTTATTTCGTCAATGTCCGAAGGTCTTTTTGATTGCAGATTTAATAACCTAGGTGGTCCCACCGGCAAGTCTACGCTACCATCTGGAAATGACCACCAGAGATGAATAGGAGACGACCAAAATTCATCCCGAAGTGATGCCCTCCCTTGGATAACTGGAATGTCATCTATGAGCTGAAATTTAAAAAACTGGCATTTTTTGATATCGATTATCTTGGCATTTCCATCCAAAAGGTGGGGTTTCAAAAAACTCTTAAAATTGTAAAGTTCATAAATTAGATAAGGGACAAAGAAATTTTGATCTTCACATGTCCTATACGTATCCATAATTTCCTAGAGTGAAAATATATCCTTGCGCATTAGCTTTACTGATAACCTGCCATAAGTTCCATCTATGTCTTCATGGGTGTTTCCGACCGAGAGGAATCCAACTTCAACTATATCGAACACTCTCCTTGCTATTAAAAGAGATAAAATGCAAATACAAAGAAGTTTGTGTTATTGCCTGAACAATTATCCATTTGCAACAACAATATGGGTGGTATTTTTCTATTTGGCATGCATTGATTAGGACCATCAACACACAATACATCATCTTGCATTACACCTTGTCTGTATATCAAACACTTTTCATATGAGTCTGATTGCAATAGAGCATCATGCAATTGGTGCTTAGATGTTCCTCCTTTGTAGAAAAAATCACCATATTTATCAACCACTGGTTCTTCAAGACACTTCAAGCATTTAACAAGGGATGTCAGAGTGAAATTCGATCCTATCTCTAAAAATGAGAGGTTGAAATGGCCAAAACCCCCAGTCTTGTGCCCATGAGTCAACATTCCAATCAATGAGATGGGAAGATTCATAACATTACTAAAATATTTTTCCTTCTTACCCATCCTTGGAATGGAAGTCTTTGACTTATCCATTTTGTCATGAACAATACTCAGAAAAGTCTTTGGATTTTTTTGTGAAGCTAATCTGTGAGAATAATATACTTGGCGACAACTTGCGATATATTTATTATGAACTGCTTGATTTCCTCTCAACCTTTCCACCTCAACTGGATCAGTGGTCCCCTTAAGCATGCCTTAAGCCCATCATGTATTGTAATGCACTCATTACACCTTGCAAAGGAGTTTGATTTAGAAATTTTAACATCTCGAAAATCTTCTCTCATCACCTTGCTAAAGGAGGATTGTGATACTGAAGGCAAACCGATTCTTTCGATTTCATCATTAGCCATTTTCACTAAAAATAGAAATCTCCTCCAAGATTAATGAAAAACATGTGTAATGTCTTTGACTATGAACCTGGATCATATCACCGAACCAACTTGCATCAGAACCCTGTGGAAATCAACCTCTGATATATGAAAGTTCTCTTTGTGGAACATAAGTCTGAATGCCAACCTAATGAAATAAGTTGGCTCTTAAACCTCCAATTTCCATATGGGAAAATATGGGGGTTAATAGGAATCCTACTAGTTCTCCATTAGACTCTAACCTCTTGGGTCTGCTTAAAGTGAGACCTTTCCTTTAGGAAGTTTGAATATGCCAATGCTTCTAAACTATAATGTGGCATTTGTTGGTACTATATGAGAACCCTGGTCTCTATCAAGCACAACACTCAACCCGCTCAACCATGTTGAATTCCTCACCTCAGAGCCATTCAATGTTAGGGAGTGAGAAAGCAATCAAGTTCTAAAAACTATTTTCAACATAAGACAAAATAGGCATGTAGGTAGAGAAAAACCCAAATATATGCTACCGACAAGGAAGGTTGCCTATATACATTTGTTACATAGATCCACACATATATCACTAAAACAAGATTGCAATAAAAAAGCCACTACAAGAGAGATGCACCATGATCAATGAAACAACCTTGTAATGAAGATCTCAATTCAAAATTTTATTGATTAAATTCCTTCCCAGAAAAGCATTATCGAATATTTAACCTTGTATAAATCTTTCTAGACTAACATCTTGATACCAAGAAACATCACACCCTCACTTTTCAAGACAATATAAGTTTATTAAGAATGAAAATATCAACATTGAAAATAATTATCATTCATGAAATGCCCCATCAAGTAGGAGATTACCTAATTACATCCTTGTAGGTCCTAATGGAATCTACACCTTTATTAACTTTCATTTGGTAAATTGGGCTAACACTGTTATCACATCCTCATCCTCATCCTCCTCCGTAGAAGGCTTAACCGTGGGAGGGGGAGGTGTTAGAGGCTTAATTGGCAGTTTATTTTTTGGAAACCGTACCTAATTTATCTTTATGAGGACGCATAATGTAAAGCTAAGCCAATTGCTTCAAGTGTAACATAGTCATAAAAAAATAGAGCAGTTTAACTTCAAGCGCCAATTTCACATCCAGAATTTTGAAAGTAATTTATACATGCATTCATTTGATTGGTATATTTAGGTGTTTATATCTTAGAATTTTGTCAAGATTGAAAGAGGATGGGACAAGTGTGCTGTTGATATTGATTTTTGAAATAAACAATAAAAAAAAAGTTAAATATAGGTCGTATTTGACAGGCAAAATGGTCCATGATGGGCATTTTGTCCGTCAAATTCCAGCCCTGCCAATAGTTGATGCATGGAGATAGCTCATACATGGATAACAAGTAGTGAGAGAGAAAATAACAGGTAGCTTAAGCATAGAAAATAAATTATTAGAATTAAACCTAGAGAAGAAGTAACAATAACTTATACAACTTTTCCAACCAACAATATGGACTTTAGATGATGCGTTCTTGACATCTCGTCTTCATGAGGAGCAGAATTGTCTGTTTGGAATTGAATCCAGCTGCAACGTTATTTTGGTCCTCCCCGAGAACTAGACGAGTGTTCCTTGAGAATATTCTCTCTGAGCTCTGCTATATCGGTTTCACCAAAATGGTTTTCTGGTATATAGTAACCGGTTACTGGATCCGGCATCCATGACTTCTGTCTATAACCTGCTGCAGCTTTATCATTACCTTGTTTTGGGTCCGCCCGATTTAATCCTCCTGACAATTCTACATTGGCTGCTGCGACACTGTATTCACGCCTGCAACGGAGCAACAGAAAGAGAATCAAGGATCAGTCAGATTAGAATTTATTAAACCGATTTAAAAAGTTTAGCTCATATCATAATGATGGCGGGATATGCATTTTAGTGGCGCTGTAAATGAAACTTACATAGTTTGAATGGCCAGAGCCGATCTCAAACGAGATCCATGACTTCCATATCGAGACAGAGCACACGCAGCCACAAGCTTCATATGGAGAAGAGATGTCGCCATTGAAAATAATGAGAAATTATTGAGCTGCGAAGAAGTGTATCGCCAAATTCCAAATTACAATGGCGATGTTTAGAGTCCAGAGAGCCCGATGAGGCATATAAATAGGGCAAATCAAGTTATTTTTAGGAAATAACAACGAAGATGCGAAGATGATTTAATTCGGTGAGACGTCTTTGAAATCTTGACTTGGCGTTGTCAAATTCAAAGAAGCAAATTACAACACGCATCTGCGTACGCCGCCCAAAAAGTTTTTAGGAACCGCACGCCGCACGCGTTTTTCCAGAAGATCAAAGTAATTCAGTCAACTTTGAACTTAAGTCCATTCCACAACATGCACAGACCTTATTACTAGAAGCATCCTCGTGAGTCGTGCCAAGCACATGCCCAAATTTGATGGCGTGGGATAACTGGCACTCAAATCACCCCGCTTTTTCGGCCATTCGCTATTTGTTCCCTAGATTCGGTTATAAAAACCAATCGTAGTTCCACCCCATTTACTGCGGAACTGTCCTTTAGGGGTTTTGGCCCATTTTAAGACACCCAAATCATCGAAATTCCAAAAAAAAATCCAAAAGGGGTGGAACTGTGCCTCGCCGGAAATTTTCTTCCCCAGGGGCAATTTGAGTGCCAGTTATCACAGGCCAAATTTGATTTGGCATACAAGCACGTGAGCCTTCACAATGGCGAGACCTATTAGATGAGTTGTATAAGGGCTAACCAAAATACTCCGACTGCCGGAATCAGGCAGAGAAATTTTGGCCAAAATCGCAATTCGAGTGTTCAGATCGGAATTTTGGCTATCTGGGTAGTTTAAAATTGGACAATTAGTCTAGAGCAGGCAATCCCAATTACTGAAATTACAAAAATGAAAAAATAACAATTTCCAACAAGAATTTTAACTAATTTTGAATCCAAGGATGAAGACCACCACAGCCAACTGCCCAAGCCATCCCACCTATTGAAAATTTTAACTTACAAACAGACATGGCCCCAATAATTTATTTTTTGAAATGTATAACGAAATTTACGTTACTGCTATAAAATGATAAATGCCACAACAATAACATGCATGAGCATGAATTAGAATTCAGTCAGACCAATAATCCGATTACATCAGTTGAGATACGATGTTTTGTCGGCATTTAGATGTTAAAATAAAGTGAAAATAAAAGTTTAAATATATATATATAAACCACATGTTATATAGCAGTGGGAAAAAGTTTCACTTCGGCATAAAAGTTCAATTTTTTTTGTTAAATTAAGTGAAAATAGAAGTTTGAATATAAATATACCACAAGTTACATGTTATCGAGTAGTTGGTAAAAGTTTCACTTTGGGATAGATTCATCTAGATTGTCGGTGGTTACTTTTAATTATTGTTAATAAGTTCAATGTCAATAAATATCGGGTGGGGTTGTTATTTTTAATAAGTGTTAATAAGTTCAATGTCAATAAATATCGGGTGGGCTGGTTACTTTTAATAAGTGTTAATAAGTTCAATGTCAATAAATATCCGGTGGGCTGGTTACTTTTAATTAGTGTTAATAACTTCAATGTCAATGAATATAGGATTCGATTTACATTAAAACAATCAATGTTTTAATGGGATAAATGGTTTTTTTGTAATGGTTAGGGTTAGTTTAAATTTTTTTAACACATTTTTTTATTTTTTTTCATATTTATAGTGGAAATTTTTATAAAATCTTAGAATCATATATATTAGCTATAAAAATTATATTAAAGATGTAACTACTTCTTAGAAATTTAATATAATCAAGCTCTAAATTGATGAATAAAATATAAAATTTTCATTCCTCGTGCACTCTCCAAATGTTAATATCAAAATCAAGAATTATGTTAAAGATTAATCACGGTATGTACTCTCATACATTATAAAATATAAAATTTTCATTCCTCGTGCACTCTCCAAATGTTAATATCAAAATCAAGAATTATGTTAAAGATTAATCACGGTATGTACTCTCATACATACTAAAGCTAAAGTCGAGAATCTTTCCATAGATGGATTATTCAATGCTAAAGGAGATACTTCCAAAGTTCTATTTGCATAGGACAATTCTTTATCAAAAAGCCAAGTGGTTATCGATTTTAACAAAGATGGGTATATGATAAAGAAATTTTAGTAGAACCAGATAAAGGATTGTCAGAAACATTCTTTTTAGAAGAGACAGGTGCCAAGGATAGGGTTTCCTTGTGTTCGAAGAGCAAGAGAAGTGAGGTCATTATACCAGAACCACATAAGAATGAAGGTGACGCTCAAAATAGATACGGATTCAAAACTTTAAAGAAAGGTATCAAAAATAAAATAAAAAAAGTACCCTTAAACTGGGTGTCAAGGAAGGAGATTAGTTTGAACAAGGCAGTGGAAAACTCAGAAATGACTTTTGTAGGGCGTTTTTCCAGAAGGAAGATGGGTGACTGTGGTTTGAGGGGGTGGGTTTTGAAAACTTGGGGATCTTTCTTCCTGATTTACTAGTATCATTTGTTCTCTCAAGAGGATGGTTAGCATTCAAATTCTTTGCAATTATTGATACTGAAAAAAAAATTAAGGGAACCTGCAAATGGGACTTTAATGTGCTTTTCCTCAAGAAATGGACTCCACTTTTCGATGCTGAGATAGAAAGGTTTGATAACATACCAGTATGGGTTAATCTACCGGACCTACCATTTGAAATTTGGTCGGATGATATCTTCAAAGCCATAGGGAATTCCCTATGACCTTTTGTAGAGGTGGACAAATCATATATGGAATCTGGCATAATGGTTCTAGCAAAAATTTTGGTTAATATTGATATCAGAGAAGGGCTTTCAAATAATATAAGAATTCATAAAGGGAACCTTGCACATTCACAGGCTCTTGATTATCAAGGTCTTCCGTTTAGATGTATCTAATGCCATACTTATGGACATCTAGTGGAAGAATGTACACTCTCGTTTAATAGAAATATGTGGAAGCATCAGGGGCATTGTACCTCAAAGACCAAGAAAGGCCAATTTCAAAGAAGGAAAGAACCAAATAGCTTTGAGACTCACACAAATACAAAAAATCCAAATACGGAAGTGGAGCAACAAGGTATTCAGAAGACTCCCTCGAAATCCAAACTCACACCGGTAAGCAAAGTTCCTAATGAAATTCCTTTAGAATCAATAATTTCTCAAAATGAGTGTGTAGTCTCTTTAGACTCCTTTACTTTATTTATTGGGGATTCATCCAAAATTCTAGAGAATTCAGCACTTCCCAGAGCTAAAAACCCTACACTTCTAGGGTTGGGGTTTCACAAAGAAGTGTTCTCCCCTAGACATTGTATTTCTATTTGCTTCCCCTTAGAACCTACACCACGAATGTTTTCGATAGGAGACTCACATGTTTCTTCCTCTCAAAGGAAGGATGTAGAATACAGACTAAATCTAAGATCTGGGAAAACCCTTTCTATTGTAACTCTAAAAGGAGGTTCTAGAGGACTAGGAATGAACCCCAATCTATTTAAATTTGGAGGAAAAGGAAGGAAATCTCTTATCCGCAAAGCCCATGAAAAGGATTCATGGGAAGTTGCCTCTAGAACACAGAAATCCATAATTAGGACGCTTAGAGCAGTGGACTCCCTAGATAGGGTTCCTTAATGAAACTTTGCTCTCTTAACTATTGAGAGTTGGTTAATCCCTCTAAAACATTAGCCATTAAGATGTTGGTAGAGATAGAGAAACCATACGTTTTGTTTTTGCAAGAGACTATGAGTGAAGGAGACAAAATTGTGCAGGGTTTAAAGAAAGTTCTTAGTGGATGGGATTTCTTTTATATTGATGCAAAAGGAAACTCCAGAGGATTAATTACAGGTTGGAAATACAAGGTATGTCCCTTAAAAATTCTTGTTCTATGGAATCAGTTTAGGAACTGTGGTTTCTTCTTCAGATCTAGGAATGGAATTTATGTTGTCGAACGTCTATGGCCTATACTTGGATAGAATTCATTTCTAGAATAAGCTGCTATAAAAAGGATGGTTTAACCACAAAAACTTAATATTAAGAGGATATCTCAACTTTTCCTTAGGATCTTCTAAGGTATGGGGACCAACAACTCAGAAAGACTGTCTTTCTGAATACTTCATTGATCTCCTAAGGGTGAGTGCAAGCTAATGAGGGTCACTTTTGGAGCGTTAGATGCAATAGAAAACTGAATAATCAGGAATCCCTCAACTTATTTGTTTTTTTTTAGATACTTACACAAGATATCTTGCATTGAGTAAAAAAGATGAAATGTAGGAAATTGAATCAGGTTTCCGAATATATAAGTTTTATGTATTGAAAATTTACATAACTATGTCAAATTTCATATTTTCTAACAGTCATTTTTATTTTTTTGGAAAATGACAAGGTATATGTTTTTGTGGGTGCATCCTTTGAGTTCCTAAATGATGGTTTTGGGCTACAAAAATTGGTAGACATGTAGAGAACACATAGAAATAGTGTAGCACTATTTTTCCAAAATTAAATTTTTAATTTTTTTAATTATGTAAGTGATCAAACCTCGATAACGGTACGTCAAATGTGGGTGCATCATTTGAAGGTCTTAATGCAATCATTTCGACTTGGATTTTTAATAGCATGTAGAGGTCGGTGTCTACTAGTGCATCATACATTTTTTTTTTTAAATGTTTGTGAAATAAAAATATTATGGAAGAAACACTAACAACATGTTATTTTACTTGAGTGATGACACAAGAAAATTAGGAAAAAAATAGAAAAAATCAATATTTTTTTAAAAAATTACATATTTGGAATCTGCATAAAAAATGCTATATATGCCTAAAATTTCGTCAAAAATGGTCGTGTATGTCATGTTGTAAAGAGTGGTGAAAGACAGGCATATTGAGAAAAATGGTGGAAATGCCCAATTAGCTATTGTTTAGCACATTCCATAACATAGGTTTGGTAAGTCTGAACCAAGCACATGGGACTGTGGATGACACGCGGGTGCGTGACGAGGCGTTTTTAGGTACTAAGGAACGCTTGTGTATTATGTTTAAATTTAAATATTTTTTCGCGTGCGTGGTGTCAGAAGAAACGCTCAAGCGTTTTTGTATATCCAAAATGCTCGAGTGTTATTATTCACATAACGCTCGAGCATTATTATTTACATAACGCGCAAGTTATGTAAATAATAACGCTCGAGCGTTATGAACTACATAAATTATGTGTTTTAAGTGTTGAATGGAGATAAAGGGAGTGACAGAGAGAGGAGAGATACGAGAGGGGGGACATGGGATATAAATTTAGGGATTTGGAGAGAGGAATGATGAGGGAGAGAAATTAAAGGCCTAAACCCATAAGTCCTAAGTCCCAAACCCCTAAATCCCTACACCCCTAATCACCTAAGCCCTTAACACATAATCCCTTACCACTTTAACCCTTACACCATTAATAGTTTATCCCTAAATCCTTTGACCTATAAAGGTATTACTCCTTAAATCCCTAGTCCCTTAATTAACCCCTTATTTCCCCTCACGGTTGTCCTTATCCTCTAACGCCCTAAACCCTTAACACTATAACACCTCAACCCTTAATGCCTAACCTCTTATAACCTAACCCCCTAATCCCAGAGCCCTAAATCCCTTTACCCCTAAAGCCCCTAACTTCTAAACCACTTAATTCCTTTAATTGTTTATCTCTAGCCCTCTGAGCTCTATTTTACCCTATAGAGGTAAAATAATTGTTTACCTCTACACTACGTTTGCATGTGCGACATTCCTTGTGCTAGTGTGCATTGCATTTGCTTATGTGCTTTATGTGTACATGTATGCTCTTCGTTTGCATGAGAGCTCTATGTTTGCTTGAGCTCTCTCCCTCTAGATTGATCACTCCTCTATCGGATTTGACATTCTTTCTTGGGCTTGTGCATTAGTATCTAAACTCTAATTTACCCCTTATAAACCTTTAACCCTTTAACCCCTTCACCATTAATGCCTAACCTCATAAACCATAACACCCTAACCCCAGAGCACTAAATCAATTAACCCCTAAGGCCCTTAACCCCTAAATGCCCTAGCCACTTTATCTCTAATCCCACAACCCCTAAACCCTAATACCTAGCCCACCCCTAACTCCTAAACAACCTAACCCATATTACTTAAAGCCCAAATACCTAAATCCCTAGGCCCTTAACCCCTATAAACAATTAAACCTTTAACTACTTGGGCCTTAACCCCTAACCCCTTAAACCCTATCACCCTAACCATTGAACCGTAAATTCTTAACCCCTAAATCCCATAACCCATAAAACCCTCTAACCCCTTATCTGTTGAACTCCCTAACCCATAAATATTTAAACTTATTAACAACTTTATGCCTTTACCTCTAAAATCTTAACCCATAACACCTAAGTCCTGACCAACCCACTAACCCTAAAACCCCTAACCGATAATCCCTAAACTCCAAAACCCATAAATCCCTAGAAAATCTCAATTCTTCATCTCCTAGAAGCCATTGAGCCCTTAACCCGCAAGCCTTTAATCCTTTAACCCCTTGACACTTAACCCAAGTAACCAACTCAACCATAACATCATAACCCTAGAGCCCTAAAACCCTTAGCCTGTAAATATGCTAACACCTGAAGGCCTCACCTCTTAAATAACCACCAATCCCCTAACCCTTATGTCCTTAACCACTAAAACTCTAAGCCCTTAATTCTTACAAATCCTTAACATTGAAACCCTTCACCCTTAAGGTTTAACCTCTTAAACCCTAAGCCCCTAACATTGGTGCCATCAGTACCTTAACTCCTAAAGCCCCTAACCCCTGAACCCCTTTGTCTCTAAGCACTTAACACCCAACACTTAAACCCTAGTTTATCCACAAACACTTAAACCCTTAATGGCTAACCTATAAAACCATAACCCCCTAAACCCATATCCATTTATCCCTTTAAATATAAGGCCTTAACCCCTAACAACAAATCCTTAGTTAACCTCCTAACACATACAACATGAAGCCCAAAACCCTTGAAGATAAGGAGGGATAGGGAAATAATGGAAATATTTTATTGGTAAGGAAATATTAAACAAGGTTTCAAGGATAATGTTTTGTTTAGATATAAAAGGAATGCTCGAGCGTTATGTATTTCTATGTCCCTTTATCCCTCTAAAACCCTAACCCATAACCCCTAAGTCCTAGTTAACCCCCTAACCCATAAGTCCTAAAGCCAAAAACTCATAAATCCCTAAAAACCAATCCCTCATCTCCTAGAAGACACTAAGCCCTTAAACCTCAACCTTTAATCCTTAAACCCCTTGACACTTAACCCTTAACTAACTCAACTCTAACATCGTAACCTTAGAGCCCTAAATCCCTTAGCTTATAAATCCCCTAACCCCTAATCCCCTTGACCCCAAACTCGTCACCCTTAAATTTTAACCTCTTGAACCCTAACCCCCTAACATTGGTGCCATCAATCCCTTTACCCCTAAAGCCCCTAACCCCTAAACCCATTTATCTCTAAGCACTTAACACCGAACATCTTTAGAAGCCCTATTTTATCCACAAATACTTAATCCCTTAATGTCTAACCTCTAAAACCCTAACCCCCCAAACATGGAGCCAAAATATCTTTTAAGAACTAAATCCCTTAACCCCTAAGCCCCTTGATCTCAAACCCCTTGACCCCTTAACCCATAACACCAAATCCCTATTTAACCTCCTAACCCATACAACATGAAGCCCAAAACTTTTGAAGATAAGGAGGGATCTAGGGAAATAAAGGAAAATTATTTTCTTGGGAAGAAATTATTAAATAAGGTTTCATGGAAAATGTAGATTGTATGTAGATTTCCATAACGATAGAGCGTTTATTGATGAAGAAACGCTCGAGCGTTTCCCCCCATTAGGCATTACATAGCCATGCACCAAACATATTAATTGGAAATGCTTTTTTTTTTTTATCATAGAAGGAACGCTCGAGCGTTATAGATTTAAGAAATGATAGAGTTTTTTGTAAATCCATAACACTAGAGCATTTTGGCTCTGCATAATTCAACCGAATACTCTGCCTATTTCATCCCCGAATTCTGTGTTTTGTCTCCCCAACAGCACTGCAAAGAAAGCCACACAATTGAATAGTTTTAACAACAATTGAGGAAGCTTGAGTACTCTATGTTCATAATTACACATGTTCACAATCAACAAGCTTGAAGAGGATTCTACAGCTAGCATTGAGTATTCTAAATTCACAATTAGCAAGCTTGAAGAGGATTCTACATTCACAATCAAACAAACTTTTATAATCTATGTTCAGAATTGAATAGGAACCTACATTGAGAATTCAACAAGCTTGAAGAATCTAAATTCAGGTTTGAAGAAGAATCGATATCCACAATCAAAATCAAGGTTGAAGAATTTCCATCCATAGTTGATTAAGTATCTATATATTCACAATTTCAAGCAAGCTTGAGGAATCTATATGAACACAATTGGACAAGAATCTAAATTCACTATTGAGCAAGCTTGAATAACCTATATTCAGAAATGAAGAATTTTCTATATTCATGAGTGAGGTAGAAGTTACTTTCACAATTGAGCAAGCTTGAGGAAACTGTATTCACAATTGAGGAAGTATCTATATTCACAATTGAGCAAGCTTGAAGAACCTATATTCACAATTGAGAAAGAATCCATATTCATAGTTGAGCACACCTCTAGAATTTATTTTCACGGTATTGCTCATTGAGGTCATGGGGAATTCACGCAATCAAACAAGGAATTTGTCAAGGAAAGAGAAGCCTCAATAAACCATGGAAGAAATTAGAGAACATAAAATATTGGACATGTGAAATCGAAGGCATTTCATAGATACTCATCCCATTCCAACCGTAGATGATGCCACGGTCGTTTCTACCCATCCTTGATAGGAAAAACAGAAGAATTCACTAGAGGGGCCCTCAATTTCAACAACATTTGATGAACAAGCACCCCATGGCACTAGTCAAGGAGTAAAACAGAAGTGCTCATCGGGGGATGTTTCAATTTCCACATCAAGTCAACCTCAGACTATGGTAGCGAATGACTTGTTGGGTAGTGGTTATACAAGTGACGAAGTTAGGGAGGCGTTGAATGTAGGATTTATGATGGAAGAATAAAATGTTACAGAGACCATCCAAAAGAAAGTCCAATTTCCCACATCCAACTACCAACAAGAGAATGAAAGACAAGAGGTGCCTATTGAAACGCCAAAGTGTCTTGGTGATGTTGTACATGGTCCAGTTCCAACACCCTTACCTCCATTAGCAACTACATGCTGAATAACTCTAAAACGTATACAGGTTTATGAAAGTCTCATTAGTTCACTTGAAGGTACGTTGTCTAAACGCGCTATTTCTTATCAAACTCGACAAATACTTGATAACTTTTTTTATTCTAAATGTGATGGGGACAAGTGCAAATTATTTTTATCATTGTTAAAATCTAGGTCTATGACTATTGTTAGAAGAACATTAAGGATAAAGATGACCAAAAAATTTGAACCAAGCCTTCTCATATTGTTAAAAGTTTAGTAGATGCATTTAGTACAATTGGAAAGAAATATCGCTCAAAGGATCGCAATGTGGCTTGCCGTGTGTTGTCACAATCAATCGTGAAAAAAAAAATAGGGCCCTTCGTTTTCTTAAACCTACCTCCAAACTTATTAATTTGAATGTCAGGACACTCCGTAGCTATTGTGTTAGAAGAAAACAACTTGAAACTGGTCAAACAGATGTCTTAGCCTTCATTGGCAGGTTTCCATGCTCTAATATGAAGCTCATTGATGCGGTAAAGGGATTAGTGCAAGTTTTTTGGCATGACAACACTAGACCTTCTTCCCACCAAAAATATGTATTAAAATTGAGAAGGGATTCAAAGGATCGTGAACCACAAATTAAAAAATTTATTGATATGACACAAACAAAATTATACGAGATATTTATGAATGAACATAATGAACTTAACTTGGGCCAAAGATCCTTTGAAAAATGCAAGCCATGGTATGTTAAAATAAACACAATTTGTAACACATGTTGTTGTCGATACCATATTGAGTATGGTTATTATTATGACACATATACATATATTTTTCATGTATTGCATAACACTCTTGTGCAGGAATGCTCGGCTACATTACCATCGATGTTATCTAGAGACTTTATTTATAGCATTTTGTGTAGTAGGCCAAATGGTTTCACATTTTATCAAAAATATTGCATAGATGGGACATGCCCAGGGTGTGGTGGAATGGTATTATTGGACAAATGCATACATGTGACCGATAAGCCTGAACTTGGGAGGCAGGAGGTGAACTTGCAATGATTCAAATATGTCACATATGATATTGGTGGAGGGAAAAAAAGAAAAAAAATACAATTGGTCACTTCTCAGGTTGGTAATGAGTTCTTGAATACTATTTTTTTCTTCAGATTGCAATTTCATATGTAACAATCTATTGATATATGTCTTTATTGTTGATCTACTAGGTATAGGTTTGCGACTTCATGGAGGAATTCTTTGAAAAGACACAACAATATGTAAAGCATGTACATGTGGCTCGTTGGCAAGATGAGCAGTTTAGAACGTGCATGGATACATTTCATATCGAGACTATCCTATCAGTGGTCGATTTTACGGAAAAATACACTCTTCAACAACAAAATGAGATTCGGGATCAATACTATCACTCAGACTAGGTCAACATAATGGTCCATATCACCTATATACATGGGGCATATAGTATTGAAGACAAAATGGTTATATTTAAGGAGTATCACTTCTACATAAGTGATGACAAGTGTCAAGACTTGGCTTTTTTACAACACAACTTTCAAATTTTCTACAATCACTTGAAGGATAACAGTATACAGATGGAACAACATTGGACTTGGTCTAACAGTTTTGCAGGGAAATTCAAAAATGCCTGTGTCTTTCAATGGTTGTGTATGCTCCACAAAAGGCACAAGGTGCCACATAGATGGAACTATTTTGAGACCGGACACATAAAAGGTGAACATGATGGAGCAAGTGCGTGCATCACGACTGCATTACGTAGGCAAGAAATGAAGTTCACAAATGTATCGTTCATCTGAGATGCAAAAACCATCGTTGAATGGTGTTCTTTAGTCACGGGGGAGGGAGCAAGAAGGCAGGAAGATAATTCAACCAGGAAAGCACATGTACATAGATATTTTTTGGAGGTGGTGGATGTAGATCGATCATCATTATATGAGTGCAAGACCATCCAAGGATCTTGTGCATTTCATTCAGTTAAAATGTCGGACAATGCTATACTTGAAATGTGGACAATGAAACTCTCTTGTTTTTGTTCTCCATGCAGTAGCGGTGAATGGGACGAATGTGAATCCACGGATTGGGTTGATAGCTGGGACCGTGTATCAATCCCCATTGGTCAACTCATAGCTACAGAATTATCCCAGTTGGAGGAGGATCAATCAAGTATTTCACCAGACTATGACCACATATCGGATCTCATGCAACCAGGTTCGATTAATATTTTGATAATTTTGATATTTTTGACAACTAGTTTTTCTAGTTAGTTGACTCAAATGTTGGCACTATATTTTCTGCAGGGCACATATACGTAGTGGTTTCCCCAAGACATAATGCATGGCGCATTGATTATTGGCTGGCACATTGCTTGGAGGGGAAGTAGACCCTCAATGTCCCATTATGGGACTCCAAGGCCAATGATTTTCCAATTGGGTCGATGGTTATCAAAGGAGAATATTTGAACCAGGGTTCCCACTTAGACACTAGAAAAGGGTATGTATTTGAAGATTATAGACCGGGTCATATTGTATACCATTATACACACTTATTTATTGGCACAAACCTCCAGATGCAAACAATTCCAAGGAAGAACTCATCAAAGGAATGATACTTATTACCTGACTCCAAGCACGAGAGGTTAAAGGAGACCATTGGTATTAGAGGTGATCCCGATGGTCTAGTCGAATGACCATAGGTAGGTAATATGGTATGTGGTTTGCATGCTATATTGTGTTTTTATGTTATATGTTTGCGGTGTACATGTATGTTATGATTTTGTTTCATGGTCTCATTGAATATTGACATTAATATTTTGACTATTGCAACCGGACATTGACAACTTTATAGATTGATAAATTGCATAGACTTATATAACTTGATAAATTGCACAAGCTTCATCATGGATTTGTTTTCTTTGTTTTTTTCTCCCAATTAAGTACACCATAATATCTGCATCATCATGCCCATTTTCATGCTCACTATCACCATCACCATACCCATGCTCATCGTCACTATCCCCATGGTCGTTGTCGCCATCACCATGCCACCATGAACATCGCCACCATTCTACTCCTACCCATGTTGTCACCATCACCATCCCCTTTTTCACCATAATATTCTCATCCATCATCCACACAAATATAACTGTTAGATACCTAATTTAGAAACATAGAAAACCAAACCACAAACACGAAACCTAATCTAGACTTAGAAACCTAGTCTAGCCCAAAAACAAAAATACAGATTTAGCAACCTAATCCATAACACTAGAAACCTAATCTATCCTTATAAACTTCCATCACAATTTGAATCCAAACCATTATGCTACAAATATGCACAAGATTATGAAAAACCCTAGTTTGTGCATTCATGTGCAACCACTTGAGTCCAAACCATTGTGCACAAATATGCACAAGAGTCCAAAAAACTTCATGTTGCAACTATTTATGCATGCCAAAAAAACTTCACATATTCATGTGCATTCATTTGTATCTAAACAATTGTGCTACAATTATGCACAAGAGTCCAAGAAACCATAGTTTGTATTCTAAACCCCTAGCTTATAAATCCTAGCTTAGAAACCCTAGTTTGTAGCCTAAACCCTAATTTGATTTCTAAACCTTAGAAACCCTAGTTTGCAGCTGGACATAGATAGGTTGATAGGTTGTAAATTGCATGGACTTGGTACAACTTGATTAATTGTACAAGCTTCATCATGGATTTGTTTTCTTTTTTTTCTCCCATCTAATTACACCATAAGATCTGCATCCACATGCCCATTTTCATACTCACTATCACCATCACCATACCCATGCTCATTGTCATTATTCCCATGGTCGTTGTCACCATCACCATGCCACCATGAACATCACCACCATGCTCCTCCTACCCATATTGTCACCATCACCATCCCATTTTTTACCATAATATTCTCAGCCATCATCCACACAAATATAATCGTTAGATACCTAATTTAGAAACCTAAAAACCCAAACCACAAACACATAAACCTAATCTAGCCTTAGAAACATAGTCTACCCCAAAAACACAAATATAGCCTTAGCAACCTAATCCATAACACTAGAAACCATAGTCCAAGAAACCATAGTTTGTATTCTAAACCCCTAGCCTATAAATCCTTTCCTAGAAACCATAGTTTGTAGCCTAAACCCTAATTTGATTTCTAAACCTTAGAAACCCTAGTTTGTATCCTACAACCTACTTTGTGTTCAAAATCCTAGAAACCCTAGTTTGTAGCCACTAAATATCGTTGACCAATCGATAATATCAACTATTCATTGTCATTGTTTCGCAAATTAGACCTTCACCATACATTAGTGAATGGATATGTGATTTGTTTGTGTGAGGGATTTCTTAAGGTGTTCAACTTGTGTGGAAATACCCCATTTTAATTGAACAAGTGAACTCTCACCAAGCTTCCTACCATGGAAATGAATCACCAGTGCATGATCATCTTCCATAGCCACTTCATCCATCTTAATGTTGTCATCAAAAAGCACTTCATCCATCTTAATGTCGTCATCAAAAAACATTTCCATCAGTCAGTCTCATTAGTTAACACACTTCCTTCATCTATTTTTTGAATAATCACAACAACCAACCCATGGAACCCTTCCATAAGATAGAACTATATGTTTTAATGAAATCCATCTACCCCACCAAAAACTAGAAAACACCCCAAGATGGACTCTATAGGAACCAACTAGAAATGTTTCTTACTGAAATCCTCAATAATCCTCCCTACTTCATATTTGCACCATATGTACCCTAAATTATTTTTATTTTTGAATTGCAGTTAATCGTTAGTTTAAAATTCATTAAGAAGGCATCACTTGTTGTTAGGTTAAAAAATAATATAAAAATAATAATGAAATCTATAGATAATAAATCTCGAATGTCTCAAACATCTATATTTCATATCTAGCTAGAATATAACCTTGTATTAGATTATTTCTATTATTATTAACAAACCTAAGGGTAATGGGAACATATAAGTTTGGTGTTCCTCAAAATTTGAACATCAATTTTAATATGCCTTTGAACTCAATGGGAACTCGAAGGGATGGTAACAATTACCCTTTAAAATTATGAGTATAGTCATCTTTATTATGTTGTTGGATTTTTCCCTGTATAGTCATCTATATGTGTCCCTGAAATACTTTGGGGTGCGATTTGGAACGGGCCATATAATGATGACCATTTCTCAGATCAACAAACTGTCGACTCCGTTGGATTTAGGACAACGTGATACTTCTAGGGGTGCCCCTCTCCTCCAGGTTCATGGCCCAGTTGTCATATTTTAGGTCGATTTTGGAAACTAGGGTTTTGCTCAGTAAGGGACTGTGCAATTTTTTCACATAGGGGTCATCTTTGCAAAATCCTCAACCAGGAACTTATGGTTAGTGTTCCCATGTGAAACCTTCCTAGACACACTTGCAAGACCTCCCAGAACTCGGTTTTGTTGCATGGTTTGAATTATATGCCCCGATAGGTATCCAAAAGGTGTCCTTAAATGTCTTCGGGATGCGAGTTGGAATGGGCCATAGAATGATGAACGTGGCTCGGATTGAAAAACCATCGAATCTTGTGGGTTCAAGACATCATGATAGTGCTAGGGGTGCCCCTCTCCTCCAGATCCATGGCCCAAGTGTCATCTTTTAGGTTGATTTTGGAAATTAGGGTTTTGCTTAGTAAGGGACTCTGCAATTTTTGCACATAGGGGTCATCTTTGCAAAATCCTCGACCGAGAACTTATGGATAGCGTTCCCACATGGAACATTCCTAGACACACTTGCAGGACCTCTCAAAACCCGGTTTTTTGGCACAGTTGGAATTCTATGCCCCTGGTAGGTATCCAACAGGTGTCCTTGAAATCCTTTGGGATACGAGTTGGAATGGGCCGTAGAATGATGACCATGGATTGGATCGACAAACCTTCGAAACCGTTGGATTTAGGACATCATGATAGTGCTAGGGGTGACCCTCTCCCCCAAGTCCATGGCCCAAGTGTCATCATTTAGGTCGATTTTGGAAACTAGGGTTTTGCTTAGTAAGGGACTGTGCAATTTTTGCACATAGGGGTCATCTTTGCAAAATCCTTGACCGGGAACTTATGGCTAGCTTTCCCACATGGAACCTTCCTAGACACACTTGAAAGACCTCCTGGAACCTGATTTTGTTGCATGGTTGGAATTCTATGCCCCCGGTAGGTATCCAACATGTGTCCCTGAAAGCCTTTGGGATGCGAGTTGGAACAAGCCATAGAATGATGACTGTGGCTCTGATCGACAAACCATTGAATCCATTGGATTCAGGACATCGATATAGTTCCAGGGGTGCCCCTCCCTTATGGGTCCATGGCCTAGAGATTTCCTTGTAAGAATATTTTGGAAACTAGGGTTTCACTCAGTAAAGGTCTGTACATTTTTTGCATAAAGGGGTCAACTTTGCAAAATTTTGATTTTGATTCTAGAACTAGACATTCAAAGAGTGGCACTCAAACCTATCACATTGAACCCTTGGTATATTTCTATGTTCTTAGTGTGCCACATCATTTGACATGTCCTTAGTGTTCCACTATATTTTCATTTTGAGTAATTAATGTCGTTTTTAAGAATTCAAAGTTCCAAATAAAAAATGGATGCGATGTTTCATCGATGATATCCCTCTCATCCTTGATAGCTTTGTTATATCAAATTCATCATGGCAAATTCCAATTTCATATATGTGGGACACACAGGTGCATCACTTAGGTGTATCAACTATGTGCATCCTTTATGTTTGTTAGGTTCTCTTGTGGGTAAGGTGCTTATGTGTTCCACTAAGTTACTCTCAACCATTACATTCCTCAAACAGTTTTGGCCATTTATTACACCAAGTGGTTTCCCACTGACCACAAACATTTTATTTTCTGTAGCAAGTGGTTTTTGGTTTACTATGAACCTTTGCCATCAAGTTATGAGGGAATACTTTCCCTATCGCAATGAACAACCATTACATCATCATTTGTATCAATCAAGTACATTCAATTTTAAATACATTTTCATATGAGTATAATCCATCCTTTTTACAAACATAGGACCGTGACCATCTTATTTTCCTTCATCAAAACAACATTATCAAGGAATATCATTAAACTAGTAAGGGATTTCATTTTCCATGGATTCTATTTGATTACTTTTGCATCTCAATTATTGAAACATGGTATTATTGTCACTAAATATTCACCTTTCATTTTTTGCTTCATTCTTCATTTTCTTCTTTTATTGTTTCATGTTTATTGGATTGCAACTTTACACTATGTTTTTTTGTTAATGTTTGATTTCTATGCAATGTAAACCTTACTTTGTAGGTTAGGCCCTAGTTTCTATTCTAAACCCTACAAAACCTAGAAATTCTTGGATTGGGGGGTAAAATTCCATGAAACCCACCACAAAATCTTCGGTTGGCCTAACCACCTTTTCCATGCCTAGGTACACATGCCCAAAATTACAGAGCTCGATTTGAAATCTCGGTGGTGGTATAGACCATGAAAATCATGGAAAAGAGCTTCGTAAAGATCTAGATGTTGGATATTCCATTTTAACATTATGCATCTCATTTTCTTATGGAGAAAACATCAGGTGATGGTGATGTACACTTGCATGAATACATTTTAGTAACTGTCACCATGAATGACAAAGTGACTTTTTTGGGCATTACACATTTTAGTAGCCATCATCATGAATGACAAAGTGATTTTTCGGGGCATTACACATTTTTTTATGCACATTCAACATATTTAGAGCCATGTTTCACCACCGAGATATTTTTGCAATGATACAAGGTTTGAGGCATGTTCGGGACCCTGAATAATGAAAATATGTACACTCAATCCTGAATTAGAATTATGACAAGTGGGAAATGGACATATGAAAGAGGTAAAGCACAAACTAGGGTCTTACATACTAGGGTTTAGTAAGGCTAGGGTTTATATCTTCAACAATTTTATGAAAGTGAATTCATGACCAACTATTGGTTAGCATATTGGAACAAGCTAGGGTCTTACATACTAGGGTTTAGTAAGGCTAGGGTTTATATCTTCAACAATTTTATGAAAGTGAATTCATGACCAGCTATTGGTTAGCATATTGGAACAAACTAGGGTCTTACAGACTAGGGTTTAGTTTAAGGCTAGGTTTTAGACCTTCAACAATTTTACGAAATTGAATTCATGAGAAGCCATTGGTTAGCAATATATTTGAACAAACTAGTTCCTTACAAACTAGGTTTATGCAAGGAATCGTGGGGATGGTTTGAGTATCACTTGTATTCCACTTGGTAGTATATTTAAGGATAACATTAAGAATTTATCATTTAAGTTAATTTTTTCTTCATTCCCAACTCTTTCTACCTAAGTGGCCAACACTATGATGTGACTTCCATGATCCTCTTTCCAATTGCTTAGATTAGTTTGATGTGAATTCCATTATTCTCTTTCCAATTGCTTAGATTAGTTTGATCAGGAAGGGGATATGGCATGTAGGTCATTATTAATATTAAATGGTAAATTGCAAAGTCTCTGTAAGTGGTGCATTGTGCATAGCTCGGTACTTGCTTTACGATGTGTTTCTCGTTGACCTAATTAGTCTTCTTTTACAATCATGAATTCCTAATAAGATAGGATGGATATTCGCATAGAAGAACCAAATTGTTTTGGTGTTGTAAGTCTAGAGGTGCCTTCTTGACTCTCTATATATTAAATATTTGGCAATCATTCTATATCAAACAACTAGAAGATTGATTACTTTCCATCTACTATTTAGGTATCACTAACAAGGTTTTTTACATCCAAACTAATGCGATTGTGATGTAAGAACTCAAAAAGTTTCTAGTTTTGCAAAAACTCGTCTAGATTTGTCTACATCTTAAATAGTTTACTCTTCCTGGTGAAGCCCCTTGATCCAATGAATTTTAACTTTGAATCTAGTGCACCCTTAACTTTATAATCCTCTCATCCTTTAAAGTGCTTCATTTTAAAATTACTATCTTCAACAAAACTTTAGTATTGTAAGGGTGTTTATCCTTGAGAGTTCTAACAAATTCTAAACATTTTAAGGCCCTCTTATCCTTCCTTCTTCTGCTCTCATGACCAACTTACTTAAATTTAAATAAATTTAATTATTCACTTCCCACCATAAGGTCCATTAACTATCATTTGCAAGGAAAGGAACAAGATCAATACTCCATGTTATAATGACTTATAATCTTCAAAGTCTAAAAGAGAAATGATGTGCTTAAAGGGAATCCCTCTAGGTCCATTCTAAACCAAAATGATGTGCTTAAAGGGAATCCCTCTAGGTTCATTATAAACCAAATCAATAGAAATAGAAAAAATATAATAGAAAGATGGCTTGACCTAAGGGCCTACAACTGAACTTATCTTCTTTTACAATGTGCAAAATCCACACAATCCTTGGTTCCATAAAATCTATTTGGATTGATTCAGGTATGCTCAGTGCTTCGTCTTCATTTTCTAATAGACTAGGTGAACAGTCTCCAAAAATCAAGATGTTTTTAATTCAAATTAAGGACAAAACCTTGCAAGGAAATGTTGCACTTGATCCATGGATCTTTTTCACTATGTACTTGTGTAACGATATTACCACCATCAATATCCCTCCTTTGAGTCAACCATATTGAAGTACCCACCCAACATCCATTCAATATTATTAGGAAAAAAGAAGAAAGAAGATTGTACATAATATATATTCTTATAGATCCACATTGTGACCAATTAAACAAATTTGTAATGAGAGAATCATTATAAAAACAATCCTCCATAACCCATGTTAATAAAATTTCATTTAAATTTCAATTCAAAATCAATTGGTTTATTTTTTCTTTAAACAAAGGGAGTTGCTAAAGGTATAAGTCCTTGCCTTAAATGGAAAGAAACATAAAGTTAACATTGATTGTCCAACTGTTAAAGAAAACAAGGCCTACCTTAAATGTAAAGAAACAAAAAAAGTTATGGTTAATAGAGAAAATACCCTCTTTATATCTATTATGCGAGAAATATATCCATTATGCAAAAAAAATTAGTTGTACTTCAGACTATGAAGACATCTGTTAAAATTCCTTGGGATTCTAACTGATTAGCACTTTTGGGGATTGCTTTTCTTTGCTCATTCCTTGGGTCTATCCAGGTTGACTATATTCGGTGACTTATCTACTGGGCCAAGGGAGAGCACGGACTAACATCATTACCACTGAATGGGTGGATGAATCGTGTGCTTTCCCTCATGGATGGATTATCTGATATCACTTTTCATCATATTTATCGTGATTATAATAGGGAGGCTGATAAGCTTTCTAAGTTAGCCTTGGGAGAAATGGATGGCTCTATCCATGTTCAGAAATTTTGTGATGGTACTCCTTCTGAGTCGTTCTGCCTTGCATATGACTAAATGTTTTGTAACTGAAAGTCATTGGACTATGGACCTGAGACTGATCGCTGGCAATTAGTTTTCTGATAGTTTTATTATGCTAAACTGTTGATATGGCACTCTTGGGTATTGTTGTTATGTATGTATAGGCTACTTACCTTTTGGTATCTCTGGATACAACTTTTTATCTAATAAAAATTGTTTTTTTCGAATGAAAAAAAAACATTAAGAAATGGAAAGACAAGTCTAAGTACTTGGAGGTAGGGATGCGAAGTGGTAGAACTAAATACTTTATTGTT
This sequence comes from Larix kaempferi, assembly GCA_027924585.1. Taxonomy (NCBI): domain Eukaryota; kingdom Viridiplantae; phylum Streptophyta; class Pinopsida; order Pinales; family Pinaceae; genus Larix; species Larix kaempferi. The sequence goes on along the minus strand of BSBM01000110.1, from coordinate 19,083,280 downwards.
TAATTACTTGAGGGCCTTTAATTACAAAGATGGCATGATTTATTATTTGAGCTTGGTTGTTTGAGATGTGAAGTTCTATTATATCACTTTTCAATATGAGCATACATTGCCACCAATACTCGGAAATTCTAGGCGTTTACTTGGCAACAGAAGGAGCAATTTATTACAATATCTAAGCTCTAGGAAGCAAAGCACATTTAAATTTTAAGAATTTAAAATTTATACTAAGCTCCATAAAGCACAAGAATATTTAAATTTTAGTAATTTAAAATATTAAAATTTTATAATGTTTGAGGTATAAGGTTAGGTGCTTAACACCATATTATATTTTTTGGGATAATGAAGACCTAATGGATACGATCACTACAGGAAGTAATCTTACTTGTAAAGATTTCTTATTAATGAAGAGTATACATAAAAACCAATAAATTTTGAAGAACTCACAACTTTTATTATAATTCTAATTATATGAATGAATTTCGTTAAAATATTTCATTTTCATTGAAAATAAAGAGAGGAGGTTGAAATAATCCTTGATTACTTCAAAACTATTCATTTTTTCACCTAAAAAGACAAGCTAAATATGATAAAATTTAAAGTGTATGTGATGTAATAATAGGGCACAGTTAGCACATGGCGTGGTTTTTTATCTGGGCCTTCCCTCTGTCCCCTGCTTGTTTCTTTCATGGTGCTTTCCAGAATACGTTTTCTCTCGGTCGAAGGCCATGTGGAGACTTCCTGTATGGAATTTTCCGCCTGACATTTAATTTACTATTACATTATTTTACGTTTAAAAATAAAAATTACAAAGATGATGTAACTTTCACATATTTTTAAAATATTTGTTAAATTATTTTTCAATTCTTTACATTTTTACATGAAAATAAATTAAGTATTTTACAAATAGGCTTTTTACAAATTAAATATTTTATAAATAGGCTTGGCATATTTGGCTTGAAAATTCTGCTCTGCTTAGTCAGCACAGATATCGCTTTAAAATAAATTTTAATTTAACTGACAGGAATCGAACTGTTTTTCCAATTTATCTTATTTATTGGCAGTTTATTTATTGGAAAACCATACCTAATTGATATTTTATGAGGAAGCATAATGTAAGGCTAAGCAAATAGCTTTAAGTGTAATATGGTCATACAAAAACAGAGCAGTTTGTTATCAAACAGCAACTTAAAATTCAGAAATTTGACAACACTTCGTTTGATTGATAGTTGGGAAAAAATATTGGAGCTAAATAATGATACGATTGATATATGAATCCATCAAGAGTACATATTTTCCATACGATTGATATATGAATCCATCAAGAGTACATATTTTCCTACCAAGAGCCTCTGCTGGACATGGCCGTCTTGAGAGCTTGATGAGGAGCGGATAGATCTATTTGAAATTGAATCGAGCTGAGTTAATTTGGTACTCTGCCAGATGTAGTTGAATGGTCCCTCAGAATATTCTCTCTGAGTTCAGCTACATCAGTTTCACCAAAATGATCTTCCGGGATATAGTAACCCGTTACAGGATCAGGCATCCATGATCTCTGGTTATGACCTGCAGTAGACTTATCATCACTTTGTTTTGGCTCTGGCCGGATTAATCCTCTACTTTCTGCTGTCAACGCTACTACGCTGTATCCTCGCCTGCAAGGGAACACCAAGAAACAGGGAACGGAATAAAGTTAATTAGAATGCATTCCCAAAATAAACTCTGATTAAAAACTGTGGAAGTCAAAAGATAATAGCAATGGTGTTGAAGGGGTAAAGGATATCGATTCTAATGGTGTTGAGACGGAAGCTTACATAGTCTGAATACCCAGATTTGATCCCAAATGAAATCCATGACCCCCAAATCGAGAAAGAGCACCGGCAGCTACAACCTTCAGATGGAGAAGAGATCTCGCCATGAGAACAATCAGTACAGAAGATAAATCTGAGAAATTATTAGGTTCTCAAGAATTGTATCTCCAATGTTCATAGTCCAAACAATGGACCATATAAATAGGCCTAGTAATTTAGGAACGAACAAGGAACGGGCTCCATTAGAAGTAAACGTATTTGCATTATTTAGTACTTGACGCGCCCAGATACAACGCACATCCGTGGACGTTTCCTTTACGCGTCCACTCGCAACTTCAAGTTGGTACTGATATTGATGGGGCCTTTTTTTCCCAGAAGGAGAAGGCGGCAATGCATGGCATCCATCCATGTATGCGGTGGCATTTACATTTAGCTTTTAATAATGAAGGTGTTCATTCTGAGGTCCAGAATTTGCTGACAATCTCAGGCAAAAACGCAGCCCTTCAAAGTTCATTCATTGCTGAGTGGAATCAACGGGAGAATGAGATTCATCTTTGGGCAGCGTCAACTGTTTAAAGAATTTGAATGCAGCGGTGTCGCCTGTCAATTCACGCCGTCCTCCGTATCAACGCGTGGCTCGAGATTTAAGGCTTGAGTGTCCAGGAAGTCTGCTTCCACTGCAGCTTCTAGGTATTGCCAATGCCACTACCTAAGGCTTGAGTGTCCAAGAAGTCTGCTTCCATTTCCACTACAACGTCTAGATACCGCCAATGCGACTACCTTCTTCAGCGGAAACCAATTTTGAAATGTAGATGTAAAGATCTTCTGGTGGAATGGGAAACGTCTAGATACCGCCAATCGGACTACCTTCTTCAGTGGAAACCAATTTTGGAATACAGATGTAAAGATCTTCTGGTTTCTGGTGGAATGGAAAACCAGGGTCGTGAACTTCACGGAGTTGTGGTGAACTCGGGCGGAATAGTTTTTGAAGAGCCAGAGAATGCTTAAACTTGCTCACAGTTGGGATGATGAATATCGCAAACGTTTCCACATGCTGGCTTCGTGGCACAACTCCTTGTGGCCAGGCAGCAGTGCTGTCTACAAGGCCTTCCTTCCGAGGGCAAAATTTGCATAGCCCTCCTGCTAAGAAAATATATGACGGTCCTATTCTTCAGGCTCATTTGCAGCAGAGTCTACTTCACTGGCGGATGAGAATAAGCTCATTTTGGCCGTAGATCAACAAGAAGAACTTGGAAACCGAACTCAATATCCAGAGTATTATCTGATTTCGAAGTACTATATAAAATAAGCCACTATTAAATCATTGGAGGATGCAATGTGCATGGAAAAAAATGGTCACGGGAAAATTCTTTCGACCAAGAGCAGAAAAACAAGAACTTGGAAACCGAACTCAATGTCCAGGCTATTATCTGTTTTTGAAGTACTATATAAAATAAGCCACTATTAAACCATTGGAGGATGCAATGTGCATGGAAAAAAATGGTCACTCGAAAATTCTTTGGACCAACAGCAGAAATATATTAAATAAATGAAAGATTTTACCTGTTTGATTTGCTGCAGAACTCCATCGCCAAGAGACCTCCGGTTGATGGAGATGGATGTGCTGGGGACAACAGAAATGCGTTGTAAGAAAGGAGAAGAACCAGAGAGAAGTTCATGGCTCCTCTCAAACCGACGAACCTAGCCAGTAGAGGATTCCATATAAAAATTTGCAGGAGGAAAAATGAATTGGGCCCAAAGCAGGAGGATTTTGAACCAGGGTTTAAAAGTATTTTCAAGTAGTGGGTTAATTTGGAGAAGACACGTGATCGCGTGCAACTGCGTGTTGATTCTGCATTTTTTAAAATATGGATAACGTTGAGCTGAGTTATGTGTTTAATTTCAATGAAGTATTTCATTTTAACTCATAAACAAATCACCAGAGGAGGTTACATCACCGGAGGAGGTTACAGGTGTCAATTAAATTCAAAAACAGTGGTAGCTCAAGACCTTGTCCTTGCAGCCGAATAATCATGTCCCTCTTCAGCTACCAAGACAGGCAAAACACTGCACAACTCAGCTGCTGCAATCCGCTGAGGGCTTAACAATGCCAGCTCACATTAACCCATGTATGCCTTCAACCACATACAAAAATAAGAGTTTGATATTTTCCCATTTTTGAAGCATGAAAATCCCGACTCTAATGTTGTTCCGATACCAGCAAGATCAGATCCGCACCTGCCAATATCTAACGAACTCGTACCTTTTCAGGAAGTGCATTTCAGAGATGCCTCGTCATTGGATTATATTCCATGTACTGAAGTCTATAATCCTGATGGAAATAATATTGAAGAACAGGAGAATGGCTCTGTTTCAGATCCCATTGTTGTACAAGAAATTCCATTTAATGCTTTATCAATGCCAAGAGACACTTCAAGACGGGTTTTACCTGCTGTAGGGGCATTCACCGTTCAGTGTGCTAGGTGCTTCAAATGGAGGTTAATTCCAACTAAGGCTCAATATGAAGCTATTCGACAATGCATTTTGGAGGATCCTTGGGTTTGAAAATGCTTATCCTTGGCGTCCAGATGCATCATGCGATGATCCAGCTGATATTTCACAAGATAAGAGCAGACTTTGGGCAATTGACAAGCCAAATATTTCTCAAATATTTCTCAGCCTCCTCTTAGGTGGGAACGACTGCTTGTCATTAGAGGTGAAGGTGCCTCCAAGTTTGCTGATGTGTATGTATCTTCTCTGGGTTGTCCTCTTTTTAATTTTCCATAAAATGGCAATTAATTCACTACATTGCCTCAGTTATGCTTGCATCTTGTGTTTTACTAGCATGTCTTGGTGAGAAATTGGATCTCTTGGTGAGAAATTGGATGGCTCTTTCAAATTTCAAATTTTGTAGTTTTCCTGTTCCATTCTTTGGTAGTAAGTGACTGCATAAAATACCCATAAATTAAAAAAATGTGTCAAGAGGTTATGGTTTTCTTTCCCCAGCTTTCAATTTTATCCTAGGATTGTGGGTTTCAAGTGAACAACCTTGCTGTTGTATGATCTGTTGTTGTATGGTCCGTTCTTGATCTCTCACATTTGAGTTCTGAAAAAGCAACTGATCCTATTCTCTTTTGAGGTTACTAACATGTTTTCATGGTTATTGCAACCATAAGCAAGATCAAATCAATATTAGACTTATATGGATCTAATATAACAATATTAAGATATATTGTGGACATTAGCCTGTTTTGTTCCCTCATTTTTCAGACACTTCCACACCATTACATTCAGATTCAGATTCCTTCGCCATTGATAAACAAAAATTCTTTCATATTCACATCCATTCTCATTCCTTCGCCACTGACAAACAAATCTTCACTCGAGTGTTTCCATCAACCTGTTGGGCTGCGTCGGGATCGTTACACATACATAATTCAACGACGTCACAAACAAATCGTTGAATTATTATATGTTTCCCTGAAATCCATGAATAATGAAAATCCTGAAATTTAGCTTGAAATAACCATTCATGTATTATTTATTTGTATGGGATCAACATTTTCCCAAGAGACGTGCTGGGCTGCGTTGGCCACGCTATCACCCAGGTACATGGTAATGAAAATCCAAAAATTCAGCTCATTAAGGCTAAAGCAGAACAATTTCCTTATTCATAGTCTTCCCATTTGACTGTAGGTGATGGGAATAGCCAGGGTTTCTCCGCTAACTTCAGGTCGACTCTCCTTTTAATTTATCTTTTATTTACTTCTCTTTTTTATTACAGTGAGTTTGGTACTAACCCGACCTTCCTTCAATTTTGTTTTGTTTCGTACTTTATTATTACAGGGATATGGTTGAATTGGCAACTGGTATTGCGCACAGTTGTTGTCATTCTCAGCTCCTGTAAGTAAGAATGGAATCTTAACATACATATGCCCAATACTTCAATGGATGCTATAGAGTAGATTTAAGTTCATATATGTGTATATTTATTTGGACTCTAGCGAGCCCAGATGCATTCCACATTTCTAATAAACATATTAAATCTATGTTTACTTTTTTTACTGGGCAAGATGAAAATGCCCTGTACAGAACATTCTAGGTTTTGTTTGCATACTAAAACAAATCATACAATCTTAGGTCGGTTATTCGACTAAGATTATTACCCTTATATATTGAGTTATGTTTTATTAAGCCTATTTTCTCAGGACCCCTTTCAAGATATTTCAAGTTGCATGATCTTTGTTTTGCAGAAATATTCAAAAGTCCCATTTCAAGATAATGGGACACTCAACTCTCGATGTTTGCTTTGCAGAAATATTTATATACAAGCAATTCTCGAAGTTAACATGGCAGCACTGTAAGAATAAATCACTGCATTGTTTGATCTTATTATATTCAAAATTGTACCGGATTTACCAAATTATTTTCCATGGCATCGTGTTGCTCGATTGCAGTGATTTAATTCCACCAGTTCTCAACTCTAATTCAGAAATTTGACAACACTTCGTTTGATTGATAGTTGGGAAAAATTATTGGAGCTAAACAATGATACGATTGATATATGAATCCATCCAGAGTACATATTTTCCAACCAAGAGCCTCTGCTGGACATGGCCGTCTTGAGAGCTTGATGAGGAGCGGATAGATCTATTTGAAATTGAATCGAGCAGCGTTAATTTGGTACTCTGCCAGATGTAGTTGAATGGTCCCTCAGAATATTCTCTCTGAGTTCAGCTACATCAGTTTCACCAAAATGATCTTCCGGGATATAGTAACCTGTTACAGGATCAGGCATCCATGATCTCTGGTTATGACCTGCAGTAGACTTATCATCACTTTGTTTTGGCTCTGGCCGGATTAATCCTCGACTTTCTGCTGTCAACGCTACTACGCTGTATCCTCGCCTGCAAGGGAACACCAAGAAAAAGGGAACGGAATAAAGTAAATTAGTATGCATTCCCAAAATAAACTCTGATTAAAAACTGTGCAGCTCAAAATATAATAGCAATGGTGTTGAAGGGGTAAAGGATATCGATTCTAGGGGCGTTGTGAAGGAAGCTTACATAGTCTGAATACCCAGATTTGATCCCAAATGAAATCCATGACCCCCAAATCGAGAAAAAGCACCGGCAGCTACAACCTTCAGATGGAGAAGAGATCTCGCCATGAGAACAATCAGTACCAAAAGATAAATCTGAGAAATTATTAGGTTCTCAAGAATTGTATCTCCAAAATCGAGGGGCAATGTTCGTAGTCTAAACAATGGGCCATATAAATAGGCCTAGTAAGTTAGGAATGAGCAAGGAACGGGCTCCATTAAAGTAAACGTATTTGCAATATTGAATACTTAACGTGGTCAGATACAACGCACATCCGTGGACGTTTCCTTCACGCGTCCACTCGCAACTTGAAGTTGCTACTGATATTGATGGGACCTTTTTTCCCAGAAGGAGAAGGCGGCAATGCATGGCATCCATCCATGTATGCGGTGGCATCCATCCTAAACGCAGCCCTTCAAAGTTCATTCATTGCTGAGTGGAATCAACGGGAGAATGACATTCATCTTTGGACAGCGTCAACTGTTTAAAGAATTTGAATGCAGTCAACTGCAAACTTCTCCATCAGTCCGTGCACGGTGTATCACCGCGTACGATAAAAGACAACCAAAACGCTGGCGATTTTGGGTTAAAAACTGGTTAAAATTTTGGTTGTAATTGTTTTTTTGGAATTTTGTAATATTAGGATAGCTTGTTATAGAATAATTACTCAATTTTAAAACTACATAAATCGTCGAAATTGTTTCTAAACACTCTAAATTGCGATCTTTTACAAAAATTGCTCTACGGGATTTCAATAAATCTAAAACTTTTTAGTTAGCCCTTATACAACTCAGTGTAACTCAGTGTATCACTAGGCTCGAAAACTCTTTTGAGAGTCGGGAATTATGGCTCAGAAACTCTTTTGAGAGTAGGGAGTCGGGAATAGGGAATCCGGATCAAATTTGAAGAATAGGATTCTTTCACTTTAAATGGCTATGAATCATTCAAACCCTCACCCTCAAGGATGACATGTAAAACTAAATGATTATAGTAATTTATAATTTTATTATTTATTAAAAATAATGTAATTAAATTCTTTAATATAACGACAATATTTAGAAAGGTCTAGTTTTATAAATTTTATCAATTTTAACTCTTTTGAGAGTAGGGAGTCGGGAATAGGGAGTTCGGATCAAATTTGAAGAATAGGATTCTTTCACTTTAAATGGCTATGAGTCATTGAAACCCTCAAGGATGACATGTAAAAATAAATGATTATAGTAATTTATAATTTTATTATTTATTAAAAATAATGTAATCAAATTCTTTAATATAATGACAATATTTAGAAAGGCTTAGTTTTATAAATTTTATCAATCTTACAAAATTCTAAATATATTTTGTTTTTCCAAATAATGCCAATAATTTTTTTTTTTTTAAACTATGCTGAAATCATTTGAAATTGGAAAAATCTAAAAATATCTTAACAAAGTATAATTACCATAACATAATATGGTATATAGAATTTATACACATACAATGGAATCCATCTTTTATTTCCATTTCATTATAGTATTGATTGTTGCTTGAAAAATTATATTATTGATCGTTATTTAGGAAAACATAATATGGTATATAGAATTTATACATTTATAATGGAATCCATCTTTTATTTCCATTTCATTATATTATTGATTGTTGCTTGAAAAATTATATTATTGATCGTTATTTAATCATACTCTTTTGTTAGATGCAAAGTGTGAGCTTCAAATAGTTATAATCAGCGGTTCTATTTTTTGGTTTGCTTTTAGTCTAATAAGTTGTCTTTTTTCAAATTTCACTAATAAGTTGTCCTTTTTCAAACTTCACTAGGCTCTATTAATTGGTCATAAAGATAGGGTAATTGGCTATGTTAATGGGTAAAGATATGATAATTTCAAAATGAAGGAGGAGAAAGCAAGAAAGTCATGGAATTTCTTTTTCAATAGTTTCTTTGGTTTAAATATAGAAGATAAATAAGTTAATGATGAAAATAATTACATTATTTTAAATTTTAAGAAAACCAATTGAAAAGTAAAAGCAAAAGTATGAAAAAGATTCTTAATTGAAAGAAGAGTTTGTTAATGATGCTTGAACCAATTTAAAATAAAATTTTGACAGTAGATGTGGAATCTTTGAAAGCAATTTTTTTTTTTAAAGTTCAACTAAACCACTGCTCTAAGTGCTTTCAATACAAAGAGAACAAGATATTGTTAATCCAGATATTAATGCTTAATTTATGTCAAAATCGAGTTAAATGGGTTTGTAAATGATTTCTTTTTGAAAAAGAAAATTTGTCTCAAGATTGAAGGACTTTGACTTTTCATTCTTCAAAATTCATAATGGATTTAACTCTCTCTAAATCCATGTCCCATTTTGATTGTGCTATTTCAACACCTTATATTTAGAATGTCAACAATTCCAACTAAATTTTGGTGAAAAAAAAATTTTTAATTATGAAAAAAATGAATTTTTCTTGTTTAGAATCCATTTTTTATTTGCATAAATAGATTTAGGACCTTCAAAAACTTTTATTGTGACATGAGAGAGAACCCTTATTTCTACTATGTCAACATTTCCATCTAGCTTTTAGGAAAAGAACAATATGTTAAGAAAAAAATACATACAAATCACATCAAACATGAAAAAAATACATACAAATCACATAAAACATGAAAAACATACATACAAATCACATAAAACATGTTGAGATTGATATCTTCAAAGATTTATTACAGAGTTATTATTACACAAAATTTTTATTTGTTCATAAAGGGGTACTACTAGAAGGAAAACATGGATTAGACGGTGATAGTCCAGTGTATTCATTTTTCTACCTCAAAATTGCAAGAAACCAGATTTAGCTATTGTTGCTACTTCTACCAAGTTGAATTTTCTCATATCTACCATAGCAATATTCCAATATGTCATTCAACTAAGTTAAATTAAAAGCGATTAAAACGTGTACCTTAAGTATTTTCCTTCAACTAGGGGATAATCTCTTTCAAAGATTTCATAGATAAATAACCTGATTTAATTAGTAAGTCATATCATTTGAAATAAATCCATATGTTACTAGAACATATTGATTATATGGCATCAAACTTTAGCACAAAGTTCCATTTCATTTTAACCTAAATTTTCGACTTCAAGGTAAACCAAAAGAAAATCAAAATTATGTCTTAGAATGGAATTCAAACTAAAATGATTTTAAATATCGTTGGAAAACATCCAAATTATTTTAAATGCATAGAATATTCTTATAAGAAGTTCAATGTTAAATCTACCTCGTTTATTTTAAGCATAATGTTCAAGAAAAGGGGGACTTTGGTTACCTTGGCGTCCAAACTTGCTGAAAATCTCCAATGAAGAATAAATGTTGGACTTCGAACTAGCAACTGCATCCAATTCGACCCACAACAAAGTAGATAAGAGTCGTAAGTTTAAGATTTAAATACCCTTAGTCCAGAAGAGAAAACTGCAAAAAATAATGTTAAGCAGCTCAAATTTTATAGCTAAGAAAATGTCAGTTTGTCCATTAAAATAAATCTACAATCTAAAAATAGAGGAGCGCATTTCAGCTTGAAGGGACAACTTCAAGGAAGATAATTTAGTTAGTTTATTTGAAACCTAAACCATCCAGACGTGAGAGATGCAAAACGGAACATGTGTAAAGGGATGGCGAAAATGGCATATCTCAACGAAAGATGATTAAAAAGAGGGTCAAATATTACCCTCTAAATTCTAGCGAGGGGCGGTTCTCCCTTATGAAACTCCATCCAACACATGTAGTGAAGAGTTGAATGTACAAATACAACCTCGTTGTTGAATGTGCAGCCGACCATCACATTTCCACACTTGTACCCGTTATTCTGGTCTTCGAAGAAATGTTGTAGTTTTCGCCTTCATCCTGCACACTCCAACCAATTTTATGTTCAGTCAGTGGAATTCCGTCTCACATGGACTCACCACTCATCGGGCCCTACCTCAACTACAACATCATCACCACTCACCAATGATTAGAAACAAATGGTCAAAGCCTAAAGGGAGAACTTTCTCTGGTAAGGATCGAAATTTGAAACCATATAAATACTTACAATGCAAAAATTTCTTTGGTAAGGATCAAAATTTACAACGCAATCTCACGAAAGATAAAACCCCAAAAAATTATCATTAGTTTTTTGCAGTGCCAACTATGACTTATATCTTATGGGCTATGAGCAGTGAAGTAGAAAAACCCACCTGAATATCAACAAAAATTAACCAAAAAAGAACCACTAAGTATCAAAATACGACCCTAAATACAACACCCAAGACACCAAAACAAGCTAACATCTCTACATTGAATAATCCAAATGATCTATGAACCATAGTGAATAGGAGTTGCATTACAACATAGGAATTATTTCAACAAAATATATGAAAATAAAACAACCATCTTAAATTAAAATACAGCCCAGAATTCAGATGTCTACTAGCAATTCTCAGTGAAATGGATGCAAAAATACCTCCGTAGTTCCACCCAATCTAGCACCTTTCTCTTCTCCTAGTTCTGCTTCTTTTGATGCAAATATAGCTCAACCAAATATGCCACCTTGTTCTTCTTCGGAGTCTGGACCTCTTGTAACCGGTTATCCCTAGTAAGTTATCAAAACAATTCATGATCCGAGCATTTAATTTTGCATCCTATACTCAGGTTTTATCATGTGAAGAAGAAGATTGAAAACTGAGTTGGCAGCCTCTCAAACCAAGGTTTAACACTTAATCAAACATGTAACTTAGTAAATTGTAAGCTAAGATATTAAGATAGCATATTAGCAATAGCAAAGTCAATTGTCCAATTGAGTCACTTTACACCTGTCTCTGACTCATGAGTCCTTTTTTGTTTATTACCGACATAATATTTATTACTTTTTACTTTGTATTATTCTTTTTTGTTTACTTTGTATTATTTTGTTACTTGACAAACTCGACAAACATTACAAGATCTCCCTCATATTTACTTTTTACTTTGTATTATTCTTTTTTGTTTATGGCCGACATAATATTTATTACTTTTTACTTTGTATTATTCTTTTTTGTTTACTTTGTATTATTTTGTTACTCGACAAACACTCGACACATGTTACAAGATCTCCCTCATACTGGGCTGTAGAGCTCCTCTCGGCGCAATAAAACATGCACGCGTTATTTGAATTTAAACATAACGCGCGCGCGTTCCTGAGCGCCTAATCACCCACTCCTCCCGTGCCCGCGTGTCAGCCACTGTCCTATGTGGCTGGTTTGGACTTACCAAACCTATGCTAGGGAATTTTTAGACCATAGCTAATTTGATATTTTCAACATTTTTCTGAGTATACCTGTTTTTCACCGCTCTCTACAGCATGACATACCTGACTATTATTGAAGAAATTTTAGGCATAAATAGAATTTTTTATGCAGATTCCAAATATGTAATTTAAAAAAAATATATTTTGATTTTTTATTTATTTCCTAATTTTCATGTGTCATCACTTTGTTGGTCAAAAAACATACTGTTAGTGTTTATTCCGTAACTTTTTCATTTCACAACCATTTAAAAAAAAACTTGTATGCTGCACTAGAGGACACCGACCTCTACATCCTGTAAAATATCAAAGTCAAAATAACTACATTAAGACCTTCAAAGGCTGCACCCACATTTGACGTACCGTTCTCGAGGTTTGATCACTTACATAATTAAAAAAATTAAAAATTAAACATTTAATTTTGGAAAAATAGCACTGCACTAGTGCTACGGGTTCTATACATGTCTACCAATTTTTGTATCCTGAAACCGTCATTTAGGCATTGAAAGGCTGCACCCACAAAAACATATCCCTTATCATTTGCCAAAAAAATAAAAAGTGACTGTTAGAAAATATGAAATTTGACATAGTTATGTAAATTTTCAATACTTAAAGCTTATATATTCGGAAACGTGACTCAATTTCCTACGTTTCATCTTTTTTATTCGATGCAAGATATCTTGTGTAAGAATGTCAAAAATATCAAGTAAGTTGAGGGATGCCTGATTTTTCAGTTTTTTATTGCATCTAACGCGCCAAAAGTGATCCTCATTAGCTTGCACATGCCCTTGAGAAAATTTTATTGTTGGTCAAATATGAAAGGGGAAGCAGTGAAGTATCTAGCTAAGTGATTAGAGTTCCATCAAGTTAAGATTGAGCATCAACACCCTGGAGGTTCGCTTCAGCCTTTCCCCATTTCAGAATGGAAGTGGGATATTATATGCATGGACTTTCTAACCAGACTACCTAGGAATAATAGACAACATGACATTATAATGGTCATGGTGGATAAGTTGAGCAAGGATGCTCAAATCATACTCGTAAAGTAGACCTTTAAATCTATAAACATCGCAAATATATTCCTGAAAGAGATATTTCGATTGCACAGTATGCCGAAGGTGGTCATCTCGGACAGAGACACAAAGTTCACAAGGAACTTTTGGCGAGCCTTGTTTAAGGGCTTAGACACTAAATTGAATTTCAACACTTTCTATGACCGATAGACAGATGGGAAGACTGAAAGAACCAATCAACTAATTGAAGATATGTTAAGAATGTATGTCATGAACAAACCCACTAAGGGGAGGAATATTTACACCTAGTTGAACTAACATATAATAATGGATATCAAGCCTCAATAGAAATGAGTTTGTTCGAAGTATTGTATGGAAAAAATGTCATACTCCTATTTCTTGGGATAACCCAGTAGACATGGTGGTGCTTGGTCCTAATATGTTAAGAGAAATGAAGCATATTGTGAAACAAGTACAACAAAATATTAAAACAATTCAAGACCGACAAATAACTATGCAGATTTAAAGAGAAATCCAAGGAAGTTTAATGTCAGAGATCATGTATACATCAAAGTCAAGTGAAGAAGAAGTTCTTTCAAATTAGGAAAATGTGCTAAGTTAGCGCCCATATACTGCTGACCGTTTGAAGTGCTAGTGAGGATTGGGACGATGGCATATCAGCTTGCACTACCTGCCACAGTAAAGGTACATGATGTTTTTCATATTTCATTATTAAAAAAATATATACATGATGCTACTCATATTATTTATTGGAATGTGATACAGGTGGAATCTGAGGGAGAGTTCAAGGAAGGACCAAAATGTATTATGGACAAGAGAGAGCATACACTACGGAATCGAGTCGTTGCTCAAGTAAAAGTACAATGGGAGCATTATAGGCCATGGAAGAACATATGTGTGAAGCATACCCATTTCTCTTCCAAGACCACATGATCTACTTTGAATAAACACCAAGGACGATGTTGGACATAAAGGGGGGTGGACGTAACACCTTGCCCTTGAATGCAATTTGAATTTATTTTATTATTATTAAACATTGTGGATAAACAATTATTTACTTCAGTTGAGTTTTGGTTGACCAATTGAGGCCGATGTACTAAACTGAAATTACTTTCATATTTTTTTTAATAAATAATTATGGAGAGAACAAACTAGACTCGACTGTGATGAGTGGTCACTGCCCCATGGGATAGAGGAGACAAATGTAAACTAGAAAGAGACAAGTGGTGAGATGCCAATAAATGTCCAGGGTAGGCAATGGACAAGGTTAAGGAGGAATCGACCTGCTAATTGTGGCGACATGACCCAGGAAAAATTATATAATTAGCACCAAGAAGAACAAGACGTTGTTCGGTGCTTTGAGAATTCTAGGATGCTATTAAGATGTTAGTTACTGGTGCTCAACAAAATGTAATTTCACAGATTTGAGTTGTGTTACACGCTTCTATGGAAGTATTACATGTAGTTTACTAAGCTAGGAATTGCAAAAGTATATCTCTGCTATGGTGCAATGAACAAGCTCGGGGGTGGAAGTGGACAAGTCTATTGGCTATTGGATTCCTATGGTTGGGAGGAACAACTTAGTATAGTTTGTTTTCCCCATCATCATAACATATATGCTTCTATCTTAGTCATCTCCTTTTTTTTATTTAATAAGTACATATTTATGATGGACTTTTATTAAACGGATTAAATATATGTTTATGTTTAGGAAGATGAAAGTTAAGGGTTAGTGGCTATAGCTTTTTTGAAGGATTGCTGGAATGATTATAGTTATTAATATGTTGCTTACAACAAGCATAAATTCTTAGAACGGATATTAAATGAGGATATTATATAGCAGTTGTTGAAATTGGGATTAAGCTCTATGGTAGATGTATTTTAATCTTTAAGTTAAGATAGAAAACTGATAGAAGTATTGTTTGCAAAGTTGTCATTACGGCTAAAGGACGAGAGAAGTAATTCAGTCACGACATACCCCCTTTTATAGTGTATTCATCGAAAACATGAAGCTGCAATAGTTTAAATAAAGATCAGGCATGCACATAAGCGATCGAGGTTAAGGGTCGAAGCCTTGGGTAACATGAATCATTCTGACAAATTTAACTCTAAAGCCACAGTGATGAGTAGACACCGACAAGATTTTGTATAACAGTCCCGTGTAAAAGAAAAGGATGGAACGTAGATGAAGTAACAGAGCGCATGAAAACTACAATTATGGAAACAAAATAATATATATAATTATCCAAAGTACAAGAAATATCAGTGATAAATTTTTAAAAAATTTTGTTATAATTGTCAAAGTCTGAATGCTCCATAAATTTTGATGGTGTAAAATTGGTTTCTATCATCAAAATCGTCATTAAAACACTATTAAATTCAGATTTTGAAAAAAAAAAAAAACAAATTCCTATAAAAAGCCATCTCTTTTATCTCTTTCCAAAACATTCAATTTAACTTGAAGCAAATATCACTCAACAATTAAAATAAAATACTATTCATAAAATGCCCCATAAGTAAGCGATCATCTAAATCCATCCTTGTAAGTAATGTGCCCCATCAAGTAAGCGATCATCTAAATGCATCCTTGTAAGTTATTTGGTAACTTTGCAATCTTTTTCTTACTTGATTCTTTTGCTTCTAAACTTTATCCTCCTCCATATGAGGATTAAGAATGAAAAGAGGTGGATGGCGTTAGAACAAGGGGTGTTGGCAACTAATTTGAGTTACCATGCCCGACTTGTTAGGCATTTTGTGTTGGCAACTAATTTGAGTTACCATGTCCGACTTGTTAGGCATTTTTAGGTGTATAAATTGAAGCACTCACGGTGCATTGGGTATTTAAGGGGTATAAATTGGGGCAGTCATTGTACACAACATTTCATTGAAGCAATCTGTGAAACCTGCATTTAGCATGCTTAGATACTTCACCTTCTGTAAAGGCCAACTAGATGAAAAAATTGCGATACCATAAAAAAGTTATTTTCGTTCAGGACCTTGGCATACTATTGGGTAGACGTATCAACAAAGGGCCTCAATCTTTTATGTATTCCAGTAATGTTTCATATGTTTTTCCTACGTTAAGAAGACAAAAATAAATTGAGTATTTTACACACTAGCTTGGCATATTAGGTTTAAAAATCCATGAAAATTTTAATTTAACTTAAAGGTATCGAACTGTTTTTCCAATTTATCTTATTTATTGATATTTTATTTATTGGAAAACTATATCTAATTATATCTATATCTATAGGTAATTAGATATTATTTGAGATTTTGGATATGTTTATTAAATAGCATTTGTTTTTATATTTATATTAATTAATATGATCATACAAAACAAAACAATTTGTAATCAAATAGCAACTTAAAATTCAGAAATTTGACACTTCGATGGATTGGTATTGAGGAAAAACAATATTGTGGGTAAAAAATGATATGGTTGATATATGAATCCATCCAGAGTACATATTTTCCGACCAAGAGCCTCTGCTGGACATGGCCGTCTTGAGAGATTGATAAGGAGCGAATAGATCTATTTGAAATTGAATCATATTTTCCGACCAAGAGCCTCTGCTGGACATGGCCGTCTTGAGAGATTGATAAGGAGCGAATAGATCTATTTGAAATTGAATCGAGCAGCGTTAATTTGGTACTCTGCCAGAAGTAGTTGAATGGTCCCTCAGAATATTTTCTCTGAGTTCTGCTACATCAGTTTCACCAAAATGATCTTCCGGGATATAGTAACCCGTTACAGGATCCGGCATCCATGATCTCTGGTTATGATCTGCAGTAGACTTATCATCACTTTGTTTTGGCTCTGGCCGGATTGATCCTCTCCTTTCTGCTGTCAACGCTACTATGCTGTATTTTCGCCTGCAATAAAACATCAAGTAAAAGGGGACGGAATAAAGTAAATTAGTATTCATTTCTAATATAAACTCTGATAAAAAAGTGGAGCACAAAATATAATTGCAATGGTGTTGGAGGGGTAAAAGATATGGATTTTAGTGGCGTTGTGAAGGAAGCTTACATAGTCTGAATACCCAGATTTGATCCCAAATGAAATCCATGACCCCCAAATCGAGAAAGAGCACCGGCGGCTGCAACCTTCAGCTGGAGAAGAGATCGTGCCATGAGAACAAGCAGTAGAAGACGATAAATCTGAGAAATTATTAGGTTCTCCAGAATTGTATCTCCAAATTCCAGGGGTGATGTTCATTGTCCAAACGATGGGTCATATAAATAGGCCTAGTAATTTAGGAACGAGGCAGGAACGGGCTCCATTATTTTTTTGTAGAAGTAAACGTATTTGCATTATTGAGTATTTGACGTGCCCAGATACAACGCACATCCGTGGACGTTTCCTTTACGCTTCCACCGCTCTGCACGTGGACGCAACTTGAAGTTGATACTGATATTGATGGTACCTTTCTTTTCCAGAAGGACAAGGCGGCAATGGATGGCATCCATCCATGTATGAGGTGGCATTCACATTTGGCTTTTAATAATGGAGGTGCTCATTGCGAGGTCTAGAATCTGCTGAGTCGCTGACAATTTCAGGCGACAACGCAACTCTTCAAATTTCATTCATCGCTGAGTGGAATCAGCGGGAGGATCAGATTCATCTTTGACAGCGTCAACTGTTTAAAGAATTTGAATTCTAAAGGAACTTACTCAACTGCAAACTTCTCGATCATTCCGTGCACGCGGCGCATCAACAGGCTTCTTTGACCGACGGGACGTTTGATATTGGCGTAATATAAACGCAGTTAAAATAGGAATGGTCTAAAAACTTGATGATTTGGATTCGATGATCATTTTTAATAGAATCACGTGTTTTTTATTATTATTTTATTTTGTAAAAAAAAATTGTGTTTTATTAGGATTTTTATGGTAGAAATGGATTTACTATCCTCAAAAATTCTCGAGGCTCAAAATTCATGCATTTGAAACAAGTTGAATAGTTTTAGTTTATGTCCATAGACTAATTTTTGAATTTTTTTTATAATATTTGTCATTTTTCATAAAATTTAATAATTAGTAAAATTAGCTAAATTTTCTACACTTTAAAAAAATGACCGATCCTTAAAATTTTCCATACCCACAATAAACACCTCATAATACTATATTTAATGCTACTACATGATTATGACCTGTTGGATCTAAACCATTAGTTTATAATCCTGCAACAACGACATTTACGTTTAGTGTATATTTAAGGTTGAGCATTTATAGAGAAAATTACAACAAGATTCAATTTAGGCATTAAATATGCACCCGCAACGGCATTAAATCTTGATGCTTATTAAGTGCCTCCTAGGCCTCCTAGGCCAGATAAACAAATCCTGGTGCATCCTTGTGTCGACCATATGGCCAAATTTGACTTCACTCGATGCATCTGGGTCTACACATTAGCCAACGGTGAGACCACGGAGATGCATCAACAACATAGCTTTGAAGTATTCGTATGAGATGCTACGAAAGTGTATTGCTCCAATTATCCTAAAAATGTTGAAGATGGAGAGCGCATTTTATTTTAGTCCATGGAGCATAGAGCAATTGGTAATGGGTAATTAAGATGAGAAGTTGTATATGGAAGGTTACAAGTTCAAATCCCTGTGGGTACTTACAAAAAACAAAAAGAGTCCATTTTTTCAAATGGGTTTGAATTTGCATAGATAAATTTAACTTCACATAGTTTTTAATGTGAAGATTTTTTATTATTTTAGTTACTAATTATATTAATAGGTGTTTATATCTTAGAATTTAAGGTGGATTAGGGTCTATGCTTTTCCTACAATGCACAAGGATGAGACAAGTGTACTATCCATATTGATTTTATGGCACTCATTCTAAATTTGAAATAAACAATTATAAAAAAGAGAATATAAAAAATAACTAGTAGTTGATGCATGGATAACGGGAATTCAGGGCACATAATGGATGATTACAACTACGCATGGAGAACAAGTAACATATAACTTGTTAGTGGCACTTAACTTGTTAGTGACACTTAACTTGTGATCTATCGATGTTCACTAACCATCACTTAAGTGGTTGTCATGGAAACTTTCCACTTCAAATGTACATCGAGGCACGAGGCAATCCACAATGACTTTCACCTCTTTAGCATCCACTTCAAACCTTCCTTGAAAACCACGAAACTTAAGTGAATCAAATCTTCTTGCAAGAAAGTACACTTCCTTATATTAATTTGTAGTTTCTCTTCATTCAACCTAACCAACACTTGTTTTAGATGCTCTAAAGCCTCTTCTTTGGACCTGCTAAAAATTATAATGTTTTCTTTCAAACTACCATGGTAGAAAGAAACTTTCACCCTTACATTACCTTTATCCTTGAAAAACAAGATCAAAGATATGGATGAGGGTTGGTGCAAGCTAATGAGGGTATCTTTTGATGCGTTAGATGCAATAAAAACTGAAAAAACATACATCTCTTAACTTACATGGATATTTTGAGATACTTACACAATAAATCTTGCTTTGAGTAAAAAAGATGAAATGCAGAACATGACTAAAGAACAAATAGTACTAGTGTGGCACTATTTTTCAAAAATAAATTTAATATTTTTTTTAATTATCTAAGTGACCAAACCTTGAAAATAGTACATCAAGCAAGGTTCAATTCCAATGAGGTCCGAACTTGCAGCCATGGGGGCACCTTGAGGTAGTGGTCGAACGTGTGGTTCCACCCAAAGAGATTGTATTAAATGATCTCGTGACCCATGAACACATAAGTGGATCCAAGCCTACCCCCATGTCCTCCTAACATTTAATCCATGAGATGTAGAACAGTTAGTGGAGGGTGATGAGTTAAGACACCCCTAAGCTGAATGGTCACCGGTTTGAAACTCCGCGGATACAAAAAATCCATCCATGTTAAGGGTTGGTGCGGTCCAGGTCGAGTGCGATCCTCAAGTTATTTTGACGGCTTAGATACCACTGGTTCATGTTTTCTTAATCAAAGGAAAACCTTATAAGTAAGGGGTACCACTTGCCAACAAAAAAGAAGAAAATAGTATGTCAAGTGTGGATCCCATTTTTGAAGGTCTTAATGCAATGATTATGAAATGGATTTTTTTATAGTATGGAGAGCTCGATGTCTAGTAGTGCATCATACAATATTTTTTGAAATGCTTGAGAAATTAAAAGCTTATGGAAGATACACTAGTAGTGTGTTTTTGAGTTGAGTAATGACACAAGGAAAATAGAAACAAATAATACTTAAAAAAAATTGCATATTTGGAATCTACAGAAAAAATGCTATCTGGGTCTAAAATTTCATAAAAAAATATTGTGTGTAACAATTTGTAACAAGTGGTAAAACACAAGCATATTGAGAAAATGGATGAAATGCCCAATTAACTATGGTTTACCATATTCCATAGCCCAAGTTTGGTGAACTTGAAGCTAACCCGGAAGCAAACACATACAAATAGGGATGACACAAAAACAAGTGTGGGGGATTGATTTCGGTGGCAATGATTGTGAACACGTTATTTTTAAATTCAAATTTTCTTTCCTACCTAAAAAAAATGGTGTCGTAAAAAACGTGTGCATGATTTTACTATAAAAACACGTGCATGTTTTTTGTTTATAAAACATGCACACAATATTTATAGTTAAAATGATAACACATTATTAATAATAGTGAATTTTGTTAGAAAAATAGGATCGTAGAACAATAGCATAAAATAAGACGCAGAAATAAAACACATAAACACAATACAAGAAAGACATCAATATACGTGGTTCACCCAATTTGGGCTACGTCCATGGAGAAATTGCCAGTCCTTTTATTATACCATCTAGCAAATGAAGGGATACAACCTGCAACACATCCATTGCAATTTCATCTTCACTCTCTCACAGTCTCTTTCACACAATCAAAATTATATTTTACCATACAAAAATGTACTACAACGCCTTCCTTTTATAGAGAGATTATCATGGAAAAATACCATGGAATACCCAATACCATGGGCCCGAAAATTACCAATTATTGACCAAGTCATGACTATGAAATTGCAACATTTTACAAGTCAATAAGGGGGGTTAGGGAGAGAGAGAGTGGGTTAGAAGTAGTGAGAGTGTGATAGAAAGAGAGGGAGGTGTTAGGGGATTTGGGGAGAGAGAGAGCGGTGGAGTAGAGGGCATAAAGAGTATGAGAGGGAGTTAGTAAGGGTTATAGAGAGAGAGGGGTTGTTAGAGTTAGAGAGAGATAAAGCCCAAGCTCATCAGAAAAACTATCAATTCTTCCATACCAAAATCTTGGAGCTTGCTTCAACCCATACAGATCCTTCTTCAGTTTGCAGACATGCGTCTCTTTGTTTTCAACCTCAAATCCTTGTGGTTGTTCTATGTACATTTCCTTTTCAATGACACCATTTAGGAAAGTTGTTTTCATATCCATCTGGTGTAACTTCCACTTCATCGTGGTTGCAAATGACATGGTGGTTCTAATGGAAGTGTACCTTGCTATAGGAGCAAATGTCTCCTCATAATTGATTCCTTCCTTTGGAGAGAATCCACGAGCCACAAATCTAACTTTGTATTTTTCAATACTTCCATCCGCTGCATGTTCTATCTTGTATATCTATTTGGAAGATACCACACTTTTACCTTCTGGTTTTGGAACTATGCCCCATACATCATTCTTCATTATAGATTGGTATTCTTCCATCATAGCTTCTACCCCTTCTTTATTTTGAATGTATTCTTCAAAACATGTAGGTTCTTTGTCTACAATATCACACATCAAAGCTACATAATTGGAAAATGGATTTTTCCTCTTGCTTTCTCTTGTGGAGCCTTCTGGAGCTCCATACCTCTCTGCATCTTGAATAATTTCATGAGCCCAAGATGGTTTTCTCTTGCGAGAGATAGTCACGGATGGAGGTTCTTGGGGCTCCAATGATCTTTCGGAGTCTCATCAACAGGAGAGGGTGCCACTTCTATAACTCTAGGAGCTACATCTTCTTCATATACTTATTCATGTTGGCACATGTGGTTCTTTGTAGAGAGTTCTGAATTCTGGAGGTTACTCGATATATGCTTCTACTTTATATTAAACCATATGTCTAGTGTAATATATATCATTTTCCACTCAGGCAACAATTTGTCATAGTTGACTCACTCTCACTTTGTTTATTTGTAGTAGGATTGATTTTATAAGTCTTCTTTGAATGTCATCATCACTTGTTCTCCATAACAAGTCTCATCATTATTCTCTTGTAGGAGAGTACACACGATCTTTCCTACAAGTCAAATTTAGTAGCATGGTTAGAAACATTTCATAGTTTCCAAAACATATGCATAAAACATAAGTCACACTATCATAATGTGAATATAACATTCATCCACATCCTACATTCATATGGTAACTTTCTAGATTCCTTACATCTCTTCCATAACATTATTAAGAGCATGCACTACTCCCAATATGTTAGCAAAGAGGTTTCACTCTAGATAAGTAGTAATGGTGTAATGTCCCTTCCAAGGAAAGCCCTTGGATTCACCTTGTTTTGACTTTAGGGTTTTGTTTACAACTGGTTCCAAACACCTCCAAATGATTTCGAATTTGGGGAGGAAGGTATTGATAGGGAATATGACATATTAACACACCTATAATACATCCAAACAATTGATATACCCATCCATGGTCTGCAAATTGCATGGGAATAATTTTGAGAACAAGACTAGTTAATTTGAGAAGTGGGGATCCCCCCTAGGTCTTCCATTAGATGCTCTTCCAAACACTGTATGGCCTTCACTAATTCTTGTTCCAAGACTTGAATCTGTTATAGTACATCAGTAACAATATATGTTAAGCATTAGATTTGGTTTTAGGGTCGAATTGGCATCCTAATGAACAACAACTTCTAGAGTCTAGTTTTTGAGGTGAAATTGGTGGGCAAGGAGTCTTGAATTTCTTCATAAACCATAGTAACACTTCATAGGTATGCACACATAATTTGAGACATCAAATTAACTTCATATATATCTCATAACATTATAAATAACTCAGCAAACTCTGATATAAAATAGGTACAATACCATTCCAAAATCACTAAGCAAATGCTATGGGGAAAATGGCTCGAATCTCTTCCTTGAATGTAAGTATCACTTGAAATACATAGTGTTTCGAGATGTGGCTCTCATTATATGATTATTACAGAGATATATATCAGCTAACGTGTCAATGAAGTCTAAATAACAGTCCTTCACTAACCATATGAGACAACAAGTGCGCTATGCAAAATCTATGGGGAAAATGTCACCATTCTTACTTAGTTTGGCATTTACACATAGTTTCAATTGGATATTCGACCTAAGGTTCATATGAGAATAAAATACAGAGTCTATACATCACATTACAAATAAATGGGGTCCCTTGGACTTCCCCAAAGATATCAACATCTCACCATGTGTGCCCTTCCTCCAAGAGCAAGAATATGAAGAGAAAAGTGAGAGAGATGGGGGAACAAGTTGAAGAAGACATTGTCACAAGCAGCCCTATAGCTTCAACCCATAACAAATGAATTCATTACATCTCCAAATTAAAGGTCTGAATGGCCTCTCCAATTTACAATTAGGATGGGAATCTTGGACCCTCGAAATTGGTACTAAGGAAAGAAGAATGACATTCAACTTGCATGGACAAGCTATGCTCTCCAATTTGAAAAATGAGAAATGATCAAAAACTAGTATACTTCTTTCTTCTTGTCTTTTATTAACCTCTCAGTGCCTCCTTAGCTCTAATTCCATCCAAGAGACTCATCCCAATTTGAATTAGGGGGAGATTCCCATGAATGCCACTTGTCCAACTTTTCCCAGCTCTCCTCTTCCATCAATTCGAATGGGGGAACCTTGGCTTCCATAACTCCCCTTGTGCACCCTCTTGGAGGCTAGTTTTATCCCTTACATGTCATATATGTCAGATTTCAGCAATTAGGTTTGAACTTTGTCATAAGTTTCATAGAATCTTCATCATTATTGTCATAGGAGTTAGGGAATCTAGCTCAAAGTGTCACAATTCTTCTAAGATGCCTCCTCCTCTTCCACGGGAGTTACTATTCTACTCCAATTAGACCTTAAATGATTCATGCCATGAATAATACCTCTTAAACTCCCCCCAGTATGTTACCCTTTATCTTGAACTCGAATTGGTGAGAGAATCATGCCAAGTGTAGTGGGGAATCTTGCCACATGTGGGTCCCACAACCTCTTATGTGCCCTCATGATCTAAGGCCACCTTATTTTCTTTTTTATTATTATTTAATTGACCCCCTTTAATGTGAATTTGTAAGTCTAAGGTTATTTTGGGTATTGTAGCTCCTTTACTCTAACTTTTAATGCTTCCACCCTGTTGTAGGTACAACATATCCCATGTTCTAATGGAACACGGGAGCCCCAAAATTTTCACTACAAAGGTAATGGTTTAAATTCCTCTGTCATTATGGGGTTTTATCATCTTTATTTGGATTTCATGCCTTTACATTGTTTTGATTGAAATTAGAGTTTTCCCTTTGAAAATTCTTAGTTTTTGACTATTTTTTGGAGTTGCGGGAAGCCTTGAATTCTTCCAAATGGTCATTTTTCAACCCGCAATCCCGCGATTGCAGATTGCGGGGGGCCTTGTTTTTCTTTTTTTTTTCGGAATTTTTGTCATCCTGCAACCCGCAAGTGCGGATTGCGGGAAGATTGTGTAAATATTTCGTTGAAATTTTCGTTCCGCAACCCGCAACCCGCAATTGCGGATTGTGGAAAGTAATTTGAATAAAAATGCGTGGTGTGTTTCCACAAACCGCAACCCGCAATTGCGGATTGAGGAAATTTTATTTCATATTAAAGATTGTTTACCTAATTAAAATTTTTGAACTTTGCAATCCCGCAACCTGCGACCCGCAATTTGCGGATTACAGAGTTATCTTTTGGTTCAATAAACATGGTTTCGATCCCGCAGTTGCAGATTGCAGATTGCGGGGACGATGTATATACTTGTGAAACCAAGCCCCGCAATTTATTTCCCGCAAATATTAATAACTAATCTCAGCCGCTGATTGGTTTAGATCTGAAGGCTCATATTTTACCTGTTCAATTTATTAAATAGGTCATTTCTCTGATTTTTCCTTATCATTTTCGAATTTGGAAAATCACCCTGCTGCTTGAATTTTACTGTGAGTTTTTACCAACGGTCCTTTGCCCCCCATTTTCAGTTGAAGCAGGTTGGTTTTATCTATTTCTTTCTTCAGTTATTTACAGTTTTAATATTTTTGGAGTGTATTGTTGTTCCTTCATTCGTCAGAATTTCTCCAGTCTGCAAACATGTCGCGTAACATACGTTCTAAGACTGCCCTGAAAGACCAGTTGAACAAGGACCCAAATTTCAGCATCTTCTTAGACACCAATGTAAAAATCACTGAAACCTACCAGGTGGAATAGTCTAAAATATTCTCCATATTCGACAACGATGACCTATCCTATATTGAGAATGACCGCCAGGCCTATGAGAAAATTAGGAACTCCCAACTTCATGCAATTGTTGCTAGACTTGCCATCTTGCCTTATACTGATGCAGTTAAATGGATAGTACAGCATGCCAACCCTAAAGACTGCTCGTTCAACGATAGCGCGGGTTCCCAATTAAACACTTTCCATCCTGAGGTATTTATTAGGGCATTTTCCCTTAGACTACCTGTGCAGATCCTCAATGCCGCATTCCTAGAGTCTGCAAACACCAGGTTTAATTTCAATGAAATGATCAAATCCTGGATGCACAAACCAACCAGCTTTATGCACAGGCCTGATAACTTATACCCAATGTCATGGTTTAAAGAACCCTACTCTTTATTGGCAACTATGATTTCCCGTCTGTATGGCCTTCCTAATTCCTCAATCTTTAAAGCTGAGTGGGCTCCTGTGGCTCATCATGTCTTAACTACGAGTGAATCTTTTCCTTGGGCTTCTATTTGTCTCTCGAGCTTAAAACTGCAATTGAAGAGTATCAGAAGTCCCCTGCTACACAAAAACCCTCTTTCTTTCTTTCAGCCTATGTGATGGTTGTGTTCTGTGCTGAATTTCAATATCCCAACATGGGGTGGAATTGGACCCCTGCTGCTCCTCCTGTTCATATATATCATTCTGCACCGTGGGAGGATAATTATGTGCCTCTATTATATGACATTTGTGATTATTTCCTTGGTACCATTTATCTCAATATATTTAAGGAAGATGCACCAACTTTCTCATCTAATGCTAAACTTTTCATTGCTACAATTGGGGATTGGTATGTAGGGGAATCCTTCTCCTATGTCAGGATTTGGGGAAACAGTGTTCTTCACCTGCTGCCTAGAATTGTTCCAGATAGGTTGTTGATTGAAGAAGTATCATATCAGACTGTGATAGAAGGGGGTTACCTCAAACTTACAGGTCCCAAGAGGAGAAAATGACCTAAATTTCCCTTGAAACTTGGACCTTTTTCTATCCCTACTTCCACCTGGGCCCAAGTATTGGGTAATAAGATTGCTTCTCTGAAACTAGGATATGCTCCCAAAAGAATACATGATCCCAAGAAATTCCTAGATACTCATTTCAAGCATAATCATATGAAGATGAGCTATGAACATGAAGATCTCCCAGATGACTCCATCTATTTGGGAGTTGGAACTTTTTTTGAAGTCCTGGAAAAATCTAAAAGCAAGGATGAAAAGAGCCAGATTTTGCTATATCAGAAAGAGCTCAAAGATAAAGTTTCTAGCTGCAGGAAAATGCAATTTGATTTGATGGAGCAGGTAAGAAGGGAAAGAGAAGAGAAGGAGGCTCATCAAGCTAAAACCCCCCTTATGATAACTTATCCTGATGGTGATAAAGGAAAAGGACCTATGGAGGAGCCTCCACAACTGAAGATTTATGAACAATATAAAGAATTAATTCAAACTTCCCAACAAGCAAAGAAATAATTAGCACAAATGACTTCAGCACTGCGCACCAAAGAATTCAATTCATCTAGCTCAGTTAGTGATGTGCATGTGATTATGGTCAGCAATCCAACAAAGAGACAGAAGCTTATAACTGCCCCCTCTTAGATTCCCATTTTCGATATTGATAGTGATAGGGAGGATGAAGTAAGTTCTCCTGTACCTGTATTGGAAGAAATTACTAAAGGCTCTCAGATAGTCTCAGATTTGCTGGATACTATAGCTATGGATGAACCTGCTACAGGTGAAATTAGGCCTCAGGTTTCTGATGTTCTTGATGCAATAACTTTAGCTACATCAATTCCTTCAACATAAGTTACTCCTATTATAACTGCTGGGGTAACACCACCAACAAACATGTCTCAGTTGTTTGATGCATTGTTCACTTCCACACCCCCACCTTCGACAATTCCATTCCCTATTTCGCCTTCAACCATTGTAGAAGTCCAGTCTTTGACTGTCCCCTTGCAATCACCTCCATCTCCTTCATTACCCTCTACTACTGATGTTCCAGATCCCTTACTTCTTTCTTCGCCATCAATTGTTGACCCTCAATATCCACCATAGGAAGTTCTTGCTTCCATTCCTTTATCAACCACTGTATCATCATCTAGTGAAGTTCTACCTTCTTCCCAAGTCTCATCCCAAGTCATTGTGTCTATTCCTAGCCCTACTGTCACCCAGACACCCCTTTTGGTTACAACAATAGATGTGACCACATCATCCACTGATGTGGTGGATACCTTTGAAGATGATGTTATTGTGCCTCTGGGGGACTAATTTTACAGTCAAGCAACCAAGGCAGTTGTGAAGAGAGGAAAAAAGAGAAGAAGAGATCATGGAGGATTGGAGGCACCCAATTCCTAATCAAATAATCTGGGCTTACCAGTATGATGATATCCAGGCAGAAGCAGTGGATGTAGCTCAAGCCTTGGGTGCATTTGTAGGAGCAAATTTGGGTTTAGTCAAGACCTTGAACAGGGAAATTGACGTGAAAAAAGAACTGAAGAACCTTCAAGAGAAATTGACAAAAACCAAAGAAGATCATGAGGTTTATATTCAAGATTTGAGGAAGCTATTTGAAGATAAGTTGGAAGATTTGCAGTTGCATAATACGTCTCTCCAAGCTAAACTAAATGATGCAGAAACAGAAAATGATGTCAAGGAGGAAAGAATTACTGTACTTAAAAAGCAACTTCAGGATGCAACTGCAAGTGCAGCCTCCTCTGCTTTTTCTAGGTTTTCATAGAAAGAGTTCAAGGACCTAGCTCATCAAGTCAACCAAGAGCATCATCAGCTTCTGGCTAAGTTATTTACTACCTTGGGTGAAATTCATGAGACTTTCATCGCCTTTGTCAAAATGTCTAGCACCTTGGCCCAGCAAGTGGAGAAAACTAAACATGCTTCTAAAGCTGTAGAAGACATCATAGATTGGAAGAAGTATATTGAAGATAAGCCAGCTGATATTCCTGAGTTGGGAAGCCTCAAATTCAGAAGAATCAGAATTGCTGTGCGAGCTTGGGACAATGTCATCGAGATGGTACAAGATACTATCAACCAGGCTCAAGCCCTTTGCCGAAGAAGATGGTATGCCTCAGACAATCTCATGGAGATACTGACATTCCTTGCAATGGGGCTCATCGAGGATGTAGATCTGCCAAAACCGATGATTGAGCAGGTAGAAATTCGTTGTGATCAAATCAAGGAGAAAATTCTGCAGATTGAGCACATCCAAATTGAAGACGTGGATTGGTTGATCAAGAAACCTGTTTCTATGGAGGCTAAGATCTATACGTTCATCCGCATGTGGCATAAAATAGCTAAACATGAGATTGAGGGATTCATGTGTGATGCCCAGCTGGGGCTCAAATCTCCTCATTATCCAAATATAGATGAGTTGATGGAAGTTTGGGACAAGTGGGAATATTTCCTCACTAGATAGGATATTCTGATTTTGTAATCCTTGTTTTAGGGGAATTTATCCTTTGTATTATTTTTGTAATTTACTATTTAAGGGGTAGATGTCTCTTAGGAAAGGGATGATCATTTTGGGGTAGAAATCGATAGGAGAAGACTGGAGATGCTCTGTTTTATGCTGAGCTTGTAATTTCTTACAGACTTTCATTAATACAGTAACGTTATTCTCTTGTATCATCTTTTGTTCATTCATCAAATTTCTTTGGTAAATATTGATTTCTACTTCAGGTTATTATCTATTATGTTTAATCTTTTGCAATCAATATCTGATACAGAGATCTATGCTCTGGATTTGTCCCTACATTTGATCTGTGTATGCATTATGTTTTAATTGAATTTATTCAACAAAAATATTTATCTATTTTCGCAAATGATTCGTAGTAAAATATAATCCATGTTAATTTTTCAATTGACATATCAGTTATAGGTTAATCTTGAATGAGCTAAAACACTTAATATTGCACTCAGTTAATTTTAATTGATTGGTTGTAATTTAAGCAAATAAGGAATTTGTCTTCTTCACATTTCTATTAAGTGGATGAACACACTTATTCATTTCACATCAAGTTAATCTGCAATACAAACAAGACACCTTTCAGAGTAGGTCTAACTTAGTTTAGATTTCCCTTTCTAGGTAGATTTGTTTCCTAACTGAACACACTTTGTTTTCCCTTTTTGGAAGACAGATCCTTTCAGGATCAAAACCACAAGTGCCAGCGGAGGCCCTTGTATCCGTGGGAGATCACCATCCCAAACAGTTCAAGGATAGGGTAATACTTGCGCAGGATTATTTGAAGCCTTTGGATGGGTTTTCTTCCTCTGTTGTGAGCCTTGGAACCCATTCCAACACTTTGCACATCCTACACAACCAAGGCCTCAACAAATGACACTAGAAGGAGGGCCAGTAGTAAACTATGCCTAAACATAATACTCAGAAACGTCCTCCAGCAAGAACATCGTCGGTTGTCACTCGTAGCCAATCACATGCATCTACATCTGAACAACCAACTGTGATTCCTAGTACACCTGCAGTTGATCAGGAAGATAGAAGGGATATCCTTATCAAATCACCTACTAGAGGACCCTTTTCACTTGAAAAAATACTGAAAAGTTCTAATGATAGTGTTGCTGGGATACAACAGAACAACGAAATAGAAGAATAACAGCAATTCAACAGAACACCATTTCGCAAACTGGTAACCCATAAGGTCAACAGATAGCTGACCAAACCACTGAGAATCAAGATACACCCAATCGTTCAAGATCCCTTGAATACAACCTTGATTCACTCTTCCAAGCAGTATCACAATATCAACCTAGCGCTGTAACTGGTTGACCTCCACCATCCCCTCCTTCATCATCCTCCTCCTCATCTGAAAGTGAACACTCTTCTAGTTCTTCATTTGAAGAGGAAGAAGAACAACCAATGGTTGAAGAAGGCCAGAACAGACCTTGGCTTGAACAAGATGCTGTTTTTATACTTGGGGATCAACATAGATTGCCTAAAAACCCTGAGAAATGGCTTCCTAAGTTCAATCCAGATAATAAATCACCTGCATTGGATCACATCAAAACCTTTATGTAGGCCATTAGACTTAGGAGTGTTTTCCATGAAGATGTGGTTTGTAGATTATTCCCTTATACATTTGAAGGAAAGGAATCCACGTGGTACTTTTCCTTAGAATCCAGATCCATAACTTCTTGGGATGAGTTTAAAAAACTATTTATCCAGAAGTTTGGGGATGATAAAGCCCCACAAGATCTAGTCTTAGAATTGTCTTCCATGAAGATGAGAGGTAAATAAAGCCGTTCAGGTTGAAAAGGATATCTATTGTCTAACAGATAATCTTGATTCTTTAGAAGAACAACCTTCCACATCTAGAAAGAAAACTGAAAATGATCCCAAGCCCACTACTCAAAACAAAGATGCTTTTGAAATGACTGATATTAAAAAGTTTCTCCAGAAAATGTCAAATGAGATGTTGATTTAAAAAAGAATAACAATGAAAATCAAAATAATAACAAAGGTTTTGCAAGGCCACCTTTCAGGAGACCTTATCAACCTCCCCAAAATCCACCACCTCCTAATCCTAATGAAGGACTAACATCTGAAGAAATTTATTCCATCTTCAAAGCTCTGGCCACAGAATCACAAAATGTCCCTGAACCCTCTGATGAACAAACAAACCAAGATCCACAGTTACCAGAAGAAGGAGAAGAAGAAGAGGATCCACATATTAATACTGTAAGCTATTTTTCTGAACTCCCAATGAATGAAGAAGAAGAAGAACCAGAGACAATGTTCAATGTTCAACATCCTTACAATACTAGATCGAGAGGACAACCTTCTCAGGAACCTTCATCTTCAACAGTAGTTCCCAACAAAAGTAAAACTGTTCCTCAAAAGGATACAGTCATTCCTGAAATGGAGTACAGTTTGGATGAAGATTTGAAAATAGTTAAAGCAAATATTTCTTTGTTTGAACTTTTGAAAATCCCATCTATGAGGGAATCTCTACCTAACAACATGATAATAAAACAAACAAGGGAAACAAAAAACAATAACTTGGACTCTTTTACCAAACCAGATGATTAGAAATATGGAAGCAAGAGGACACCTCCTTTCTTGCTTACCTTTGAAATCTTCAACAGAAATGTACACAATTGTATGATAGATTCAGGTGCTTCTTCCAATGTGATGCCCCTATCTGTCTGCAGAAAATTAAATGCAATTTGGGAACCTTGTCCTACTCAAATTGTCCATCTTGACAGATCTAAAGTGAGAGTAGTGGGGAGATTAAGAAATGTGTTGTTGACATTATCTATTGATCCTCGGATCCACGAGACCATAGATATTGTCGTAGTTGACATCCCTGAAGCCTATGGAATGTGGCTGAGCAGAGATTGGTCAGAAAATCTCAAGGGATACTTTGCCATTGATTGGTCTCACCTGTGGCTACCCTACAATAGACAACCAAACAATATTAAGATCAGTAGGGAACCATTTATGAAGCAAACAGTCACTGAACTTAATGATTTAAGTGAACCTGCTTGTTATTTCAGTTCACATATTTAGCATTTCACATTTGACACTTTCTTTAGGGATTTTCCAGCTGATTCTTCACCAGATGAGAATGTACAGAATGAATCATAGATTACCAATGTTACTTTTGTACCATTCTCTGGAACTATTGTACATAATGTGTATAATGTTAATACAAATTTTAGGATAGATCCTATTGCATGGACTTTATTCTTTGATGGCTCCAGATCTAAAGATGGAGCTGGTGCAAGTTGTGTCCTTATTGATCCAAAAGGGACAAAAACCATGATTGCTTGTAGACTTGAATTTGTATGTACCAATAATGTAGTTGAATATGAGGCCCTGGTGCAGGGACTCAAGAAGGCTATTGATATGGGTGCACAAGTGATAGAATGTTTTGGAGATTTCGAAATTATAGTTAAATAGGTAAGAAATAAGATACATTGTTTGTCTCCACGTTTGACTAATTATCAGAAAATGGTAAGGGATCTCACTAACTCTTTCTCTGCATTCAACATCAAGTTAGTCCCCAGGTCACAGAACTTTGATGCTGACGTCTTGGAAAATACAACATCTAGGCTAATTCCACCAGAGAGCTTGTCACCTGAAACCTTTTCAATAGAAATTGTGTTTAGGCCTTCCATCGCTGATAATGTAACAAACTGGAAAGTGTTTGATGATGACCAACAGATACTAGAATTTCTCATAGCCCAGGATACCTTTCAAGACATGGCAATAGATGAGGCTGAACATGAGAAATCCCTGTCCGATCCTTCCAACATTATCCCAAAATCAGTGATCAACCTAGAGAAGTTTTATGACTTGCAAGATAAGTTTAAACACAAGACCAAATGCAAGACCCAGAGTTCTTCTTTGAATTATGAGCCGGTCAACCTTGGCACTAAACATAATCCCCGATTCATCAACCTTGGGGTTGACTACTCTGTTGAAGAAAGAAAATCTTTCATCAGATTGTGTAAAGAGTACAAAGATGTTTTTGCATGGACCTATGACGAAATAAAGACCTTTGACACTAGCATTATGCATCATAACATACCGATGAAGCCAGAAGTGAAACCTTACCAACAGAAACGAAGGAAGATGCATCCCTGTAAGACACACACAATGGATAGCTAACTTAGTACTTGTTCGAAAAAAGAATGGGGAAATTAGGCTTTGTGTCGATTTCATAAATTTGAACAGAGCTTCCGAAAAGGATAACTACCCTATTTTTCCCATGGAGGAGATTCTACAAAAGGTAGCACGGTCAAATATGTTCTCTCTCCTAGATGGTTTTTCAGGATACAACCAAGTCATGGTTGCCCCTGATGACCAATTGAAAACAACTTTCAGAACATCCCGGGGTACCTTCTCCTATAGACGAATGCCTTTCAGGCTGATAAATGTAGGAGCCACATTCCAAAGAGCTATGGATGTAGATTTCAGAGGTTTGATGCATAATTTTGTCATAGTATACTTAGATGATATCACTATCTATTCGAAAAAATGACATGAACATTTGTCTGCTTTGAAACAGGTTTTTGAATGTTGCAGGAAGTACGGAATTTTGCTGAACCCTAAGAAGTCCATATTTGCAGTAAAGGAAGGTAAGCTACTGGGTTTCATTGTTTCTAAGGAAGGTATGATTATTGATCTTGAACGCACTGAAGCTATTTCAAAGATTAGTTTTCCTGGTTCGCGTAAAGCCATGCAATCATTCCTCGGTAAGATCAATTTTGTATGTAGGTTTGTTCCAAACTTTGCACAAATTGTTAAGCCATTGCAACAGTTAGTTAAAAAGGATGTACAGTTTAGCTGGTCTCAGGAACAACAAGATGCATTTATTGAAATTCGAAGGGCCATTGCATAAGCTCCTGCTTTGATGTCCCTAGATTTCAACAAGGATTTTATTCTCTATCCTTTCACTACTAATTTTTCTTATGCAGCTGTCTTGACACAAAAGCATGATAATGATGCTGAGGTTCCAATTTCGTTCATGAGCTCAATGTTTAAGGGAGTAGAAATTAACTACTCCAAAATTGACAAGCTGGCTTATGCAGTCTACAAGTATGTAAAACATTACAGACCATACTTATTGAAATCTTGAACGAAGGTTATCATGCCTTATACAACCATCAGAAATGTGTTGGTCCAGAAAGAACTAGGTGAGAAAAGAGCCCATTGGATGACAGCTTTACAGGAATATGACCTGGAAATCAGGTCAGTGAAGATTGTAAAAGGGCAAGGTTTGTGCGTGCTTACTGCTCAGTCAAATGATCCTGCTCAGCAACAGACTGAGTGGGAGCAGGAGGAAAATGTTCCTACAGGTTCTGTTAATGCCATAGATACTCCAATATCTGAATGATACGATCATATTAAGTTTTTTCTAAACCATGGGTTTGCTCCTAAAACCCTTGACTTCAAAAAACACAGAGCTTTAAGATTAAAGGCTTCTCCATATCAATTTATAAATGGAGTTCTGTTTAGGAAAAATTATGATGGAGTTTTCCTTAGATATTTGGAGAAAAATGAAACTGATGACATTCTTTTACAATTTCATGCAGGACCTGCTGGAGGCCATTTTTCAGGTGAAACCATAGCACACAAGATTCTCAGAGATGGATATTATTGGCCTACTCTGTTTAAAGATGCCTATGATCATGTTAGAAGGTGTGAACCATGTCAGAAGTGTGCAGGGAAATACAAAAAACCTGCTTTTCCTTTGCAACCGGTAACAATTCAGTTTCCATTTCAGCAGTGGGGATTGGATTTTGTTGGACCAATTAATCCCGTTTCCTCCCTACAACATAGGTATATCCTGAAAACAACTAACTACTTTACCAGATGGGTAGAGGCAGTCCCTCTTAGGCAGTGTAACACAAACAAAGTAATTTCCTTCCTCGATAGCCAGATAATTACAAGGTTTGGTGCTCCTGAATATCTTGTCTTTGACAATGCATCCTACTTTTCCTCAATTGATCTCACACAGTATGCCCTTGAGAAAGGGATCAAACTAAAATTTTCTGCCAATTATTATCCATAGGGTAATGGGCTTGCTGAATCTTCTAACAAGAACCTGATAAATATTTTGAAGAATATAGTAGCCTCTCATCACAAAGATTGGCACACACAGCTTTGCAATGCTCTTTGGTCAGACCGAGTTACCCCAAAGGAAGCTATTGCAAACTCTCCCTATTTTCTAGTGTATGGCAAGGAATCCATCCTACAATCTAACCTTACCATTCCCTCATTACAACTAGCCCAATCCATTCAAGAAGATGATTCCTCCCCCCTGTAGCAGAGAATTGATACCTTGCTTAAGTTGGAGGAAGACAGGGAAAAGGCTAAAAACAAATTGTACCAACATCAGCAGATGGTTAAAAGATGGTTCGATGAGAAATCCTCCTCTGACAGAGAGTTTTCAGTAGGAGATTTGGTGTTGAGATGGGATAAACAACATAAGGACAAAAATGAGTATACCAAATTTCAACGCCTTTGGCTGGGACCTTTCATTGTTACAACAAAGATTGGTCCTAGTAGTTCGGTTGCAGACACTGGAGGGATTCATTGACACTTATCCAGTTAATGTTTCTCTACCCAAGAAGTATTTTGTTTGAACAATTTGATGCTTTTGTACATAAGTTTTGTGTGTTTGCTTTCTTTTAATTTGATTACTTTTTCTTTTTCTTTTTGTATTTGGATAACTCCCACATACATTTCGCAAGGGTTGATCGATTGGTTTGTCTCCAGATTGACACAGTCTGAAAGTTCCTATAATACATGGTCAGTTTAGCTTTCCCTAGCCTACGACAGAACTTGTTTTGTACAGGAGTTACAATCAATAACTGTAGAGCCTTGATTGATACTTTCCCACCTTGATATATCTTTATACATGTTTTATTTGTTTAATTGAGGTATGGGGAATGACTGGTGTTTCTTATCTTATGTCTCATTGGTGAAGTAGCATATCTTAATAACCTGGTCATCTTTATCTGGTATGGATCCTATTATAGTCACTTTGATAATAATGTTCTTAATAATTGTAGATTACAAGATGGGGGGTATTATCATAAGCCATCCCATTAGGTTCATAGGTGCTTAGTGGAATGACATCTTCACATCGAGCCACCAAACTTGGGAGGTGACTTTCAGTTTCTGTTGAAAGGTGGAATATCCTATTACAGGTTGGTCCATTCATGATCTACAAAGCATTGGTGAGTAACACTACTGATATATGGTTACCAAGCCATGGTAGTGTCTTGTAATTTACACTCTAATAAATCTTTGTTTTATTTTATAAGACACTTGTTGTATATGAGGATAGGGGGGTCTTATCACAAGCCATCCCTGCCATGATAATGGGTTTGATTTCGGACTGAAATTATCACCAGCTTAGATCCATCTTAAGCCAGGATCTATCAAGCACCGAAAGGGATCCAATTTCCTAAGGTGTATTTTTTTTTTTAATTTATAGATCCGTGTTTAAGTTTTAAGTTTTTATTTTATAAACAAACATCGATTTTTTTATTACTTTTCATAATTTTTACATTTTATTACTTTCGAAAACGTTGCATGTTACATGCGTTACAAGATCTCCCTCATATTATTACCTTTTACATTTTATTACTTTCGAAAACGTTGTTACAAGATCTCCCTCATATTATTACCTTTTACATTTTATTACTTTCGAAAATGTTACATGTTACATGTGTTACAAGATCTCCCTCATATTATTACTTTTTACATTTTATTACTTTCGAAAACATTACATGTTACATCCGTTACAAGATCTCCCTCACACTATTACTTTTTACATTTTATTATGTTCGACAAACGTTACATGTTACATCCATTACAAGATCTCCCTCATACTATTACTTTTTACATTTTATTATGTTCGACAAACATTACATGTTACATCCGTTACAAGATCTCCTTCATACTATTACTTTTTACATTTTATTATGTTCGACAAACGTTGCATGTGACATCTATTACAAGATCTCCCCCATACTGGGTTGTAGAGCGCCTCTCGACGCAATTATGTGGTTACCAAGCCATGATAGTTGCTTTCAATGTCACAGCTGGAAGACAAGGAGTCTCCTTACTGAGCTAGCTTGATCAGTGTCCAGATCAGGTCTGTGAATGGCACTGCTAGCATCTGATTACCAAGTCAAGGAAATGGTCTTATATCAACAAGTTCTTATGTACATTTTTCTATTTTGTTTCAAAAGAAAAGAGAAATATAAAAAAAAAACACAAGAAAAGAGAGGATATATAAAAAAAAATGTATGTATTGCCAAAAAGAACTATTTGTATATAAATAAAGCAATTAATAAATTAAGGTGGTCTATAATTTGGATATCCAGAGCAGTTTTAAGTTTGCCTCCAGGTTCAACTCAAGATGGCTTTCCATGATTGCATAATGGTAATGAGCTCTTGTTATTTCTTACATCTCCTTATCAGATTTGTGTAATTTTTAATGATTAAGAGATGGGAGTATATCAATCATATGCTGAACTCTGCTTGTCGTTTCTATTTCTTTATGAACATCTTCTAAAATTTCAGGTTGGAATATTAAGTAGACTGACATGTTTTCTTTGACTAAGGTTTTGTCTATAGAGATAACTGGTTCATCCCAGCCAGTCGCCATTTGTTGTAGGTACAACAGATCCCATGTTCTAATGGAACACGGGAGCCCCAAAATTTTCACTACAAAGGTAATGGTTTAAATTCCTCTGTCATTATGGGGTTTTATCATATTTATTAGGATTTCATGCCTTTGCATTGTTTTGATTTAAATTAGAATTTTTCCTTTGAAAATTCTTAGTTTTTTACTGCTTTTTTGAAGTTGCGGGAAGCCTTGAATTCTTCCAAAAGGTCATTTTTCAGCCTGTAATCCCGCAATTGCGGATTACGGGGGGCCTTGTTTTTCTTTTTTTTTTCAAAATTTTTTGTCATCCCGCAACCCACAAGTGCGGATTGCAGGAAGATTGTGTAAATATTTCGTTGAACTTTTCATTCCGCAACCTGCAACCCACAACCCGAAACTCGCAATTGCAGATTGCAGAAAGTAATTTGAATAAAAATGCGTGGTTTGTTTCTGCAACCTGCAATTGCGGATTGCGGAAAGTTTATTTCATATTAAAGATTGTTTGCGTTCCCGCATCCCGCATCCCACAACCCGCAGTTGCGGATTGCGTATTGCGGGGACAATGTATATACCCGCGAAACTAATCCCTGCAATTTATTTCCCGCAAATCTTAGTAACTGATCTCAGCCGTTGATTGGTTTAGATCCGACGGCTCAGATTTTACCCGTTCAATTTATTAAATAGGTCATTTTTTCTGATTTTTCCTTATCATTTTCAAATTTGGAAAATCACACTGCTGCTTGAATTTTACTGTGAGTTTTTACCGGCGGTCCTTTGCCAACCATTTTCAGCTGAAGCAGGTTGGTTTTATCTGTTTCTTTCTTCAGTTATTTACAGTTTTAATCTGTTTGGATGGTTTCTTATTGTTGTTCCTTCATTCGTCAGAATTTCTCCAGTCTGCAAACATTTCACGCAGCACAATTTCTAATATTGCCCTGAAAGACTAGTTGAACAGGGACCCAAATTTTGGCATCTTCTCAGACACTAGTGGCAAAATCATTGAAACCGACTAGGTGGACTGGTCTAAAATATTCTCCATATTTGACAACGATGACCTATCCGACATTGAGAATGACCGCCAGGCCTACGAGAAAATTAGGAACACCCATCTTCATGCAATTGATGCTAGACCTTCCATTTTGCCTTATACTAATGCAGTTAAATGGATAGTATAGCATGCCAACCCTAAAGACCTCTTCTTCAACGATAGCGTGGGTTCCCAATTAACCACTTTCCATCCTGAGGTTTTTACCAGGGAATTTTCCCTTCGAACACCTATGCAGATCCTCAATGCCGCATTCCTAGAGTCTGCAAACACCAGGTTCAATTTCAATGAAACGATCATATCCTAGATGCACAAACCAACAAGCTTATGCGCAGGCCTGATAACTTATACCCACTGTCATGGTTTAAAGAACCCTACTCTTTATTGGAAGCTATGCTTTCCTGGCTGTATGGCATTCCTAATTCCTCAATATTTAAAGCTGAGTGGGCTCTTGTGGCTCATCATGTCTTAACTACAGGTGAATCTTTTCCTTGTGATTCTATTTTGTCTCTCGAGCTTAAAACTGCAATTGAAAAGAATCAGAAGTCCCCCGCTACATAGAAACCCTCTTTCTTTCTTTCAGCCTATGGTATGGATGTGTTCTGTGCTGAATTTCAATATCCCAACATGGGGTGGAATTGGACCCCTGCTGCTCCTCCTGTTCATATATATCATTCTGAACTATGGGAGGATAACTATGTGCCTCTGTGTTGATGCCTCAAAAATCGTAGCATCAATCAACAAGGGATTCTCCCTAGTAAGCAAGCCCAATTAGATCACTCATCGTTTGGTGTGGGGAATCCGTTCAATTAACGGTTCCGGCTACCTTGTAAGATTTAAAGATTTGTGTTCTTTGCATCGGTTGCGGCCCGATCCACCATTTATGTATTTTATTTTTAAAGACGATATGCAAGTGCTCTAAGCTAAATGCATGTAATTAATCTAAAATTGAATAAGCAAATCTAATCTATCCTTGCAAGGAGCAAACTGTAAATATGAGTAATAAACTAAAAGAAACATCTAGAGATTGCACAGATAGCTATTTAATCATAAAGATGCATTTCCAACAGAAGATAAAAGATATCAAAGACAGCTTTGATTTTAATTAACACATTCCATTACTCATTTGAGATAAACATCTTTGCACATAAAATTATGAGAACATTCATCACATAGAAGCAATTCATAATAGTAAGGAATGATCTCACAATAATGTATAAATGACACAGGAATAATCCAACAAACATTTAATACATCCTTCAGGAAAAAACACAATCTCCCACTTTAGGCAAAAATCGAATTCCTTAATTATGCAGCAAAATCAGTTCATGTACAAGATAGAAAATGTCTTTACACCTGCTAAAAGTCCTTGTACTATTCTCTAATATTCTATATATAGCTTTAAAAAATGCTCCCAGAGCTTCCACATGTCCTCTAAATCTTTTAATTTGTCTTTTAAATGCCCTTTACAAAATTGGAATAATTCCTGAATGCTTTTACACAAAAGACAAAAATCCAGTTGTCTTTTACCCTCACGACTAAATAATAGAAAAGAAAAGACCCTAGTGTATCACTAGACACATATGACTTCCCAGTCAGCTCCCAGATGGCGCTTCTGCCTCAGCCAGTGCTTTTATCCCAGATGGCGCTCCTGCCTCTAATGGCGGCTTAGCTGGATTATATGTTTCTACTATGTAACTCACCCAAATTCCTGTTTCTCGTATGATAGTGTTGGCAGGTGAAGGGAGCAGGAGCTTTCGAGAAATCATATGCTTGGCCAGCTCTGACTCGATGTCCTGCACCTCTATGTTTGTACTTTGGAGAATCTCTTGAAACAAGTGGGCATGAATGGAACATTGCATGATGCACTGGTGGAGATCATCTACTGTTAGCACATCTATTTTCCTCATGTACTCTACCTCTGTGCTTAGCTCACTCTTCAAATTAGACAAGCACTGCTCCTTGTTTGGAAATTCTTCAAGAGTTTGAGGAATTGCCATTTTGCACCTTTAATGAATTTCCTGAATCTTTTGATAAAGATCGTTGCAACTTTCGACAGTTATTTGGATCAAGGAGTTTAACTTCACACCACAATTCTTATAGAACTCCATGAAGCCTATGTCCTCTTTAAACTATGCCATGGATTTGAGAGGGAGGTGGTTGGGGAATTTTGTCTTTCCCTCTCTCCACTCAATATGCTTTCCAATATCTTCTTTTACCCGTGCATATTTCTTTTTAAGCCTAATGGCTTTAGAGCTGATTTCTTTCATCCTATCCATCATAGATTTCATCTTGCAAATTTCTTCAGTAAGCAGCTCCTGTGATTCGTGCATCTGCTTTAGTATTGCACAGGATTGTTCGAGAAAGGGGCTCAGGTCTATTGCTTTACTACTTACTTGATCCATCTGCTCGGCCATCAACTCTTTCTCTTCTTTCCAGTTGAATGATTCTGGCTTCAAAATCATTCTTTTCACCTTCCACTATCATCATCTGGACTGCTAAGTGTTCTTTTTCTTCTTCCAGGTGTTGATATTTATCTGACAATTCTTTCTGATCTGACAAAAGGCGATTATACTTCTTCACCACTAAGTCCCTGTAAGCTTGC
Source organism: Larix kaempferi (assembly GCA_027924585.1). NCBI lineage: Eukaryota > Viridiplantae > Streptophyta > Pinopsida > Pinales > Pinaceae > Larix > Larix kaempferi. Next base: position 19,041,705 of record BSBM01000110.1, on the reverse strand, counting down.
TCATTAACCACAGTGAGTTGTAACATGTGAGCCCGTTTCTTGGTTGCATCCAACTCACTTAGTATCTTGAGCACATTGTCTTCACTTGCCTTGGAGGCAACTACAGTAGTGGATGCCATAGCCACTGGGGCATTCTGTGTGCCCTACATGACAGTGGTCTCCCGCGAGGTGATGATGTCCTGGTGGAGAGGATTCTTCAACCTTGTCTCTGTCCTTCGGAATATGGACTTCCTTTTCTTGTCATAAACAAACTTTTCCCAATGGGTTACAATATGATCCTTCGATGGAGTGAAAGGGATGAGTGGAAGATCTTCTATAGGGATGTCATCTTCCGCGGGCGGGGTCTGAACCATTCGGGATGATCCCATGTCCATGTCTTGTGTGTTGGAGCCCTCAGCTTGTGAATCCTCCTTGGCCTTATTTTCCTCTTCGGCCTTAAGCTGTCTTTCTTCTTCTTCTGCCTTTAGCTGCTTCTCAACCGCTTCTCTTTTTTCTTGCTCTTTGGTAGCTTCTTCCACTCTTTTCCTCTCTAATTCTTCATCCCAAAGCCTCTGAGCTTCTTCCTACTTAAGCTTGTGAGATTCTTCTTCTCGAAGCTTATCTTCTTGCTCCTTCTGCTGCTTTGCCGCTGCTTCCCTTTGGACCTTTTCAACCTCAGTTTTGAGTCTTAGCTCTTCCTTTGTCAGGGCCTTGGCTTCTTCTTTTTGTCTCCGCAATTCTGCTTCCTTAACAGCTTTGGCTATAGTGGAACTAGTACCAGCTCCACACTTGAGGTGGAGGCACCTTTGCAATTCGGTTAAATTGTTGACTCCTCTGAAAAATTCTTTGTCCTCATCAAAATAGTGAGCATAATCAAAGTGTGCATTAAAGATTCTGCAGTGATCTGTGGCCTTATTAAGCCTGTCATTCTTTGTGAAGATTCTTTCTCCGAAGTGAAACTCTCTCAGCTCCTGAACAAATTCTTCAGTTGAGCTGACTTTAGAAAACATGTATGCTCTGACATAGAAGGGTAATGCCGGGAAGGAGGATTTCTTTACTTTCTTTAATACATGACCAACTCCATCTATGAAAACTTGTCTGACTGCCTCTTTATGGATGACAAAATCAGTAGCATACTTAGGTAGGAGTTATGGTGGTTTGGAACCTCCATACATTCTTATGTAGGTTCCTTCTTCCGATAGATAAAAATCACCATACTTCTCTAAGACAACCATGGCTTTCTCAGATACACAACTGGGTTCCTTATTGAACATTAGCTCATATAATGGCATGATCAATTCTTCACATATTCTCTTGTAATTCCTTTTGTAATTATGGGCCCATAAGAGCTTGTAACCAATATAGACTGGGGTGTTGGGCTTGTTCCAAATGCATCGTAACCTTGGGAATGGGTGCCTTTCCAGGATATAATCCATGAGGTATGATGACATGCAAAACTCTGATTTTCCCCTGGACAGTCCTTCCTTAGCATCAAATATGGATTTGGATATACTATCCGAGATGATGTTTTCCCAATTGAATACCATGCCTTTGAATGCAACATAGTGGATTAGAGGTACTTAGTGCAGCTGATAAGTGGTTCCATCAGCTCTGCCAAAAATTCTGCTTAGCATGAGAGCAATAACTCTAAATGGAAGCTTGAGTGCCTGAACTTCATAATCATCACTTTCCTTCACCCTCAGCTGACTGCCTTGAATTAACAATTTTCTGGACATTTCTATGAAATATGTGTTGAGACTTTCTAGCCATGCATCATTCCTGAGTGCGGGGCAATTTGTAAGTTGCCGCAATATGAGCTAGGTGGAACGAGTCGAACACCTCTCCCTTGCTTTCAGATAAAACTCTTGATTCGACGTTTGCATGGGCTAGAATCCACCCGATGACTTCTGTGCAGGGGAAGATATCAGTGTGCGTTGTTGCTATGGTAATTATAGAGCTTCTAATGTTCTGGTATAGGTACATCTCTTCCAAGACAAACTTGGGAATTTCCTGGTCCCTGATCATGTGATGGAAATCTCCCCACTTAAAATCGGGTAGGGAGCAGGGCTTAGTCACGCTTCTCAATAGTTCTATGGATAATCAAATGGGCACAAAAGTTCCAGCATGGATGAGGCTAGCCGTGGCAAAAGCAACAACGAAAGAAACAACAAACTTAGGTTGCTGAAAACAAAGTACAAAAAACCTGGTGAAGTTACCTACCTGGAATTGAGCGATTGGCTTAGGTGGAGCTGACGAGTTGCAGACTTGGCTGCTCTGAAATGTCTACCTCAACCTCGAACGATGTTCTCTCCAAATCTCTAAAATTAATAAAAAAGACAACAATAACCCCCCCTACAACCCCACTTAATATATAAAGAAAAGGCACGTACGGGCATTAAAATGGGTTAGTGGGGCATTAAAACGGTGTTACGGCGATGTGACCGGGGTAACTTTTGGTGCCGCTTCGGCATCAAATGCAAGCCGTCAACCGGCAGCTTTTGGTGGGTTGGAGCGATAACTTCGGTGGCATTGGCTGAGTTCTTCCACAACAGGCCGGTAGACTCTAGCGAGGTCGGTGCCAACTCTAAACTGGGCATCATTTATCATACTTCGACAACTCTTGCTGAGTTTCTCCGCATGCTTCTATATCACTTCTTTTCGATAAGGCTCAAAGTTTTGCGGCGACGGTTTCGGCCGGACAGGGTGAGTTCTACTGAAAAGAAACTTTGAACGCTTGATTTTTGACGAAGTGTTAGCCATTTCGGGTAGCGCCTGTGAATTAAGTCGTCGCAACTTGGCATGTTTCACCGTGCCAAGCACTTAAAAGAGAAACAAGGCAAGCAAAAACGTGTTTCGGATGATGTGGGTGAGTCGAAGCGACAGTTGCGGTGAGACCGGGCGAGTTCGTCCGAAATGAAGACTTAAGAAAACTTAACCACAAAGTTCGCCTACTGCGGTAGAACTGGGTGATTTGCGCCGAAACAGGGAAAGTTCAAAACTTAACAAAAGGGGCCGCACATTGCGCTTCAACTAAGTGAGTTGAGCCGCCTTTTCGGCTACAAAGACTGAGTTTTACTTAGCATAAAAGAAACAAAACAAACTCAAGGACTTCCTTTTCTAGAAAAACTAAGTACAAAAATATTTTCTAGGAAGGACTTGGCTCCTAAGCGAACCTTTTCTAAAAACAAGAAGGAGGGGCCCCAATATTTACAAAATTTTTTGGGGGGGGATGTTGCAGCAACAACAATTGGCGATTTCCTAGTGAACACAGATCTCTGAAAAACTCTCAAACTCTCCTTAGGGGTAGAAAACTTACATATTGCTGATTTATATGGATGACAAAATGTCTTCATAGTTCAGCTTCTGTGAATGCAATGATCACTCTCATCATCATGGTCATTTTGGGAGAAGAAAATTAGAATCATACTTCTTTACAACTCTCTTAGGGCTTGAGTATGGAGTTCATTTTGAAACTCTACCTTCTAGATGTCAACTAAAAAGACTCCATAGGATTGTAACAATATCTCACAGACATATTCATTTGTTCCTCATTCCCATTCTATTTGCATCCTTTTGGATGTTTCTTGACGACTTTTTCCATTTGAGCCTTCCAGAAATAAATTTATTCAACTTCAATATTTGATTTAGGTTCTTCAATCCATAATGTCCTTTTGTGTGAGCGAGAAATTTATTTGATTATCATGCTTCACGGACTGAGAAGAACCTTGCTAGGATGATTTATTTGAACAACTTCCTTAGTTCAATGCACTTTGATTTTCTCTACCATGCTTTAATTGAGGCGAGAATTTCTGGAAATTAGACTCTTTAATCATAAGCTCTTTTGGCTTTCATTTGCAGTATGGGATCATTTTAAATTCCATACATCTGTGAGACATGCTTCCTCTCCATGGGTCTATTGTAGTGGACTCCTTGAGACAGGTATTAATGTTAGAGGGAATAGAGCCCCAAGATAGTAAGAGAGAAATGCTGAATCTTAGTTATTAAAACAGGGTTACTTTTGACAAACAGAAAAATGATCTCTTCATTCCTAGAAACTCAACAGTGGAAACAAAGTCACAAAAACACTTCTTTGTAAGTAGGTTTCAGCCTTACAGGATTTTTTGAGTCGTGTTCAGAGCTGCATTCTACCTTCTACCCCAAAAGTTAGGCTAAGCTTTATTTGAAAGAATAAATAAAACTTTGAGCATAGAGCGAGGTGGGAAAACAAAACAAACTGACTGAAGAAAATAATAGAAAAAAAAACAAAACAAACATAAAAGAAAGAAACAAGGGTGTTTATTTATGTACAAAAAGCCCTCAGAGGACTAAGCGAAGTACTGCTTTAAAGCAAGGCCATTAAAAGGTAGAGTTACTTCCTCTCCTTGTAATTCTTTCAGCTTGTACGTCGTCGGACCGAGCATTTCAGAAATTTGGTAAGGGCCAACCCATAAATGTTGAAACTTTGTATGCATTCCCTTACCCTTGTGTGGATGGTCCCACTTCAGAACTAAGTCACCTACTTCAAAACTTCTTTTGCCATACTTTCTTTTATCAAACCACCTGTTAACACCAAAATTGACCCCCTAGGTCATGGAGAGGATAATTCTGGGTAACCACTAACCAGTCTTTGGCTTGTGCTTCTGACTTAACACAAGCAGAGAGGGATCTCTCTTTAACTTTCAGAAAGATGGAAATCATCAAGATTTTCAAATAATGAAGAAACAGACCAGCATTCAACATTTAAGATATTCAATGAATAACAGGTGTAGAAGATCAGATTTCTGCTGGAGCAAATTGTTTGAAACCTTGGTAAGAGAATCATGAGGAGAACTATTGGGCAATGGAGTCAAAAGACGAATCATAAAACACATAATAGTGCAGCTTCATAAGATATCTAAATAGTGGCAAGGTAGCCACCCACGCACAGTCAAAGAACTTTAAGGGGTGAAACAGAAGAGGAATGAACAGTCCATCAATGTAAGGCATCTAACAAGGATGAATCCTACATCAACTTTAGCATAATATATTTGGTGAAATACTTGGAATAAGCTAAGCAGAGCATAATCTCTATGAATTCTACTTAACTACTACCCTAATCCAAGCATGAAGGAAATAACATAGAATGGAATAACAAAGAGAGAAACACATTTTCACATTGGAAAAGAAGGAAACAGACTGCAAGAAAGATAACATAGGAATTCTCTGCAAAATAACCCATCCTCAAACACTGCTGATATATTTAACAATAAAATCTCAAAATTCAGAGCTGAGCTCTCCTAGGCTTCAGCCAAATGATTCAATCCTCTTTAATTATTTTATTACAAAGATTATATAGCAGCCTGGAGCCTCCTATTCGACCTAACTTCTTAACAAAAAATAGTTACAAATTTAGTGACAGATCAACAATACAATTCTACCACTATCTTTTCAAAACAGAAATTAGGAGATATGTATAACTATTTTTTACATCCGGAAGCAATTTTCAGTAGATGACAAAAATTTATTACAATAAAAGACATAAGATATTTGGATGCCCTCCAGGTGGCTGCTCCACTAGCTCTCGAACCCTTCTTTCCAACCTTCTTATCATGCTAGGTGTTACATTATTTATCCCTTTAAAATAACCTTCCAAGCCTTTGTTGAGCCTCACTCCAAGTGGTATAATAGCAGACGCCCTTTGCTGCACAATGTCCTAAATGGAGGGTAACGACAACTGCTTCCACGACCCTTGATTTGGTTGAAAACTCAGCGTCTCCTTTTCTATTCTGGTAGACAATGTTTATGGCTGAATCGTACCATTCTTTGGGCATAGCTTGGAGCCCAAACCCTAGACATGTAGACTGCCCAGAATGAGGCCACATTGTGCTATTGAATCGACCCAATATGTATATAAAAACAAAACCTTTTCAGAACTCTGTCGACCATTTGTTGTATACCTTTAGTTGGAAAATAGATACACATCAATGCTGGATATGAAAAATGTTTCGACAAAGGGTACCCAGCAGGCTTCTACGATAATTTGCTTGGCCGCCATCATTTTGATAACCCTGGTGCTTTTCCTCTTTCGGTTCTTTATTCAATAACCTAGTTGCAGCATTCGCTATTAAGAAACTTAATGGCTTATGCCTTAGCTATAGGAGGATGGCTGACAAATAGAACAATGCCAAAAAGAAAAAATCAATTCTCCCTACGTCATTGGAAGAATGCCCGTCGACCATTGGTCATGATGGTGTGTTGGGGACTCTCGATAGCAAACTCCTGAATTTTATATTTTCAACCTGTATCGCTTCCTACAAAGCTTTGCTTCAACCCTGGTTGTGGTGAGTGCTGAAGGTTAACCCTTGGATTCCTTCACAAATCACCAGCAGTAGTGCTATCCACCTCAATAATCGATCTTGCCAGCTTGTGGACAAATGGGGTCTTGTCCCTTTTTTAATTCGGCCAAATGCCTCAACCTGAGCAACACACGAATCTTATCTAGCACAATGGTTTAAAAATGATAGCAGAGACTGCGAGGATGGTGAGGAGACGTGGTCAGTAGGGTTTTCCATCTGAAAAAAACGTGCAACAGCTTTTCTTTTCCTTTGAAATATCTGGCATGAAGAACTTGACTGATTGGCCACTCGGCATATGTGAACGAAACCGAGAGCCTGATCTAGCTATGTGTGAAAACTAAGCAATGGGCGTGGAATGGGCTTCATTAACCATAGTATCTCCAGCGAAGAATACGTTAGGGTTTTCGTGTTTTGGTCAAACGATAAGTGGCTAAAAAGGAGACCGTTTTCTCTTTATAATAATTGCCAAAGGGTGGTATCAGAGGAGCCTTTACTTTTTTTTATAATACCACTCAAGTGGATGCGATGGGCCCAAATGGTGACATGTATGGAGGTGGTTTTCTCCATCGCATCCGGCTTTATTCATTGTCCATCAAACAGTTCTAACCATGCAATATCGACGTGGATCTTGAATCACTCCTTCGTTTTTGTAGCTGCGATTTGCATAGAGCCATATCTTCCTTTTAAATAACTCAATGGTGTCTGTTGAATGCTGTTTAGTATCAACTGCGGCAGAAACCATGGTACCCTTCACCGTGTGACTTGGCATTTGGCACCAGCTCACTAGCTTGAATATCCACCTATTGTTTATATTTTTCATTTATTCTTGCTCCGGGGGACTTATCCCACATGCAATGGGAGAATGGCCTCTTTGGTGTTTATATATCCCGTAGCTTATATCATATTTCAAGTAACAAATGATAAAGGCTTTGGCGCTTGGAGAATAGGTGATACGTGGGCCCTCGTGGCTTGGGGCTTGGTCCCGTGGTGAGCCCTCAATGTTGGGCGCTTTTCTTTTACTCCATTTGGCATACAAAACATAACCCCTTCCATCATATAGCCGAAACTTAGGCTAGAAAAATAAGTGCCATCTCTTCATAAAAGTCAAAGCCTTTAACTATGGCCAAAATTTTATCAATGCTTCATACTTAGGCTATATTATAAAAGCCTTTCTTCATAAAGTCGATACTTAGACTTTGGCTTCATAAAAACAAAAGCCCTTCGTTCCATTGTGACTTAGGATTTATAAAAGACCCTCATAAAGTTTACTCTTTCGCTAAATCAAAGCTTTTCTTCGTTTTTGACTTAGGTTAAGAATCGTCTAGGCCCCCTCAAAAAGAATTAGTTCATCAACACTTAGGGACATTTTTCTTTTGCGACCATGGTGTCTGCAATTGAGGACAAATGTTCTTTTTCTCGACCAAGCTTGGAAACCTCCCGCCATGAAAAGTGTTTTATTTTGCACCGCCAATGTTACCGGAAGACGATTTAATGCCGTCAGAAGATAATTAATAACAAAATTTTGGGGTGCTAACACCACCTTTTGACTATGTCTTGGTGTTGGTGGAATCGATCTTTGGATTTCTGCTGGGATTCTTCAAGTTTCAGCAGAGTGTCAATTCTAGATTGCAAAACTTGACTGCTGGAACCTCGGGAGGCTTGGGCCAATTGCAAAGATGGGAGTAAGATGTTGGGAGGAAGGATGGATTCTCTACCATAGACAAGGGTATACGAGGAAAATCCTACAACATTCATTGGAATAACTCTATCCGCCCATAAAGCATTTGGGAGAGTTGTGTGCCAGATTCTCTGATTTTCAATCACAGTTTTCTTAAGGATATGGATAAGATTTTTGTTCAAAGATTCAGCTAATCCATTTCCTTGGGGATAGTAATTGGATGAATAATGTAACTTAATTCCTCTTTCATAAATAAATTCATTTATCTTAAAAATGAAAAATAAGTTGCATTATCAAAGACTAGGGAAATTGGAACCCCAAACCTGGTTATGATGTTCTCCTTTAAGAAATTATTGACCGCATCCTCATTGATTTTGTGGAATGGAGCATATTCTATCCATATTGTAAAATAGTCTGTGGCCGTCAGGATATATCAGTGCTACAGAGAAGAATTCGGTTTTATTTCTCCAATGAAATCTACGCCCCACTGTTCGAAGGGTTCTGAGATAATAACTGGCTGCAATGATCCTGCTGCTTTCGGTAATTTCCCGGCACTCCTTTGGCACACATAACAATTCCTAGCATAGGCGTGAGCATCTCTGAACAAGGTGGGCCAATAATACCTAGCTCTGAGTATTTTTTGAGCTATTGTATCTCCGAAATAATGTCCCCCAGCAGGGCCATCGTGTAATTCTTTGATTACTTTACTTGCATCTTCCTTCTCCACACATCTAAGAAAAATGCCATCATAATTTTTTTTTCTTCTGAAAAGTACTCCATCAATGATTTGATAAGCTGTTGATTTCAAACGGAGTGCCCTTCTTTGCTTAGAACTCCAATGCTCTGGCAAGTACCCTTGTTGCAAATAGTGCACTAAGTCTCTATACCAGGATTCAGGAGCTGTGAAAATGGGGAATACTTCAACCATGTTCAGCTCAGCTTCATTTTGCCAATTTTTCTCTTCATCAACTGGGTGTTCAGTAAGTAATTTACACAGATGTTGACCTTTAATGATGGTGGCTGGTTTAAATTCTAAATCATATTCCTGAAGAGCGGTGACCCAATTTCCTCTTCTTTCTCCTAATTCCTTTTGAACGAAGAGAGATCTGATGGCGGGATGAGGAACTAAAAACTTTAGTTCTGTTCTTAAGAATATATGGCCTGAACTGCTTCACTGCTTTGAATACGGCATGTGCTTGTTTGTCTACAACAAGATAGTTCAGTTCAGCACCTTGCAAACTAGTACTCAAAAAATAAATTGGGTATTCATTTCTTGATTCTACCTTTTGCATGAGCACAGCTGCAAGAGAGTTATCTGAAGCAAAAGTATACATGATGAAATCCTTATCGAAGTTTGGACTTCTTAAAGAGGGAGCATTAACTATATCTTCTTTGATTTCTTTAAATGCAACTTTCTCCAAATCTATCCATTTAAATTGTACACTCTGCTTCACCATTTGTTGCAAAGGTTTAATGGTGTGAGCGAAATCGGGAACAAACCTTGGAACAAAATTAATGGTGCCCATAAATAATTACATAGATTTTTTGTTGTGGGGCATGGGATTTTTGCTGATAGCTTGCACTCTCTCTTGATCTATTGAAATTCCCTTTTTTGAAATGATGTGACCCAAAAGCTTGCCCTCAAGAACGGCAAAAACAATTTTCTTGGGGTTTAAAGAGATACCATACTTCCTGCAGCGATAAAAAATATGCTTCAAATGGAAAACATGGTCTTCTCTCTTCTTTGAGAAACCTGTCACATAATCTAGATAGACTACAACACAATGACCACCCAATCCTCGAAAGGCAATGTCCATTTCTCGCTGGAAAGTAGCTCCTGCATTTATCAAGCTAAATGACATTCTTCGATATGCAAATGTTCCCCACTTAGTGCAGAAAGTAGTCTGAAGACGGTCTTCTTCGGCTATTAATACTTGATTATAGCCAGAGAAACCATATAGAAGAGAGAAAAGTTCCGATCCTGATACCATCTGCAAAATTTGTTCCATTGAAGGAATGGGGTAGTTATCTTTATCAGAGGTTCTGTTCAGGTTCCGAATGTCCACACATAGTCTTATTTCTCCTAACTTCTTTCACATGGGAACTAGATTAGCAACCCATTCTAAGTGCCTGACTTTAAAAATGATCTTAGCATCTAACAATTTCTTCAACTCCTTTTGAATTAAAGGTTCGAGGGTCGGATGCATTCTTCTTAACTGTTACTGAAATGGCTTAATGCCTACCTTCATTAGTATGACATGCTGAATGATGCGGGTATCATATGTTTTCAGATCTTCGTAAGTCCATGCAAAAACATCCTTATATTGCCGGAAAATTTTAATGAACTTATCTCTTTCACCTAGTGAGCATCATCTACCGAGATTAACATACTTTGGTTCAGCCTCTGTGCCCATATTTACCAATTCATGCTGCATAGAGGAGCTGTGAGTTTTAACATTCGCTGGCTTCTTGAACTTATTCTGTAAATCGAACAAACTTTCAAGATATCTCACTCCTTTGGGGATGAAATTTCCCTTGACTGTGTCGTTGCTCTGTAAGTCAAAATCATGCTTTTCTTCGTCTATAATGGCTTCCTTGAAAGCGTCTTCATTCGTGAGGAAGATAATGATCTGATCGTCATCATCGAACACTCTAAGATTTGTAATGTTATCCAGAACAGATGACCTGAAAACCAATTCAATAGAGCACTTATTATTAGTGGGCACTAACTTAGAAGCAGAAGTAGCTAACAAATCAGCTATGGCATTCTGTAATCTAGGGATAGAATTTATATTAAAACCTTCAAAGTGCGAAATTAAATTCCATACCTCAGATTGGTAACCCTTTAAATGTGGTGAAACGTAATGAATTGTATCTCTCACCTGTTTGACAACTATTTTTGAGTCACCAAAGACTTTCAAGTATTTGACATTCAAATTGATATCTTTCTTCAGTCTGTGGACCAAAGCTTCATATTCAGCAGTATTGTTAGTGTATTCAAACTCCAATCTACAAGATCAGAAGTATTTGTTGTTTTTCGGATCTTTGTTCTTGGTTACCAGTAGTGTTTTCTTAGTAGTTGTTGGTTTCGTTTCTGCATCAAGAGCATGCTTAGCAATGCTGTCTGCTTCTTCCTCCACCTTCTTGGCTTTTTCAAAGTTTTAGATTAAGGTATTTTTCTTAGTTCTTTTGACAAACATTGCTATGGGAGGATCAAGTGCTGTTGTGTAATATTCAACTAAAGATTCCTTTGCGGGTCTAGCCACCTCACTAAAATTATTTAACAGTGTAGTGAATCTTTGGTTAAATTCTTGCACTTTTTCTTTCTTTTCCATTCTCATGGACAACAGTTCTTTGATAAGAGTAGCAACTGTTTTTTGATTTCCATATTTCTTTAGAAAACATTTCTCAAAATATTCCCAATTTGATATTGAGCTGGCTTGTAAACTAAAGTACCAGTAAGATACCTTGGATTCAAATGTGTATGGAAAGAGCCTATAAACTACATCTTTGTGCTGTATATTCAAAAGGCTTAGAGCCAGATAAAAACTCTTAAGGTGATCTTCAGTAGAGATACCTTTCCCAGGATCATACTTGGGCAAAAATTTCTCAGGATTCTTAGGTAGATCATGAAATGGACCAACTAAGTTTAGCACTCCTCTTTCTCTCCATGCAGGTATATCCATGTCTCTGTGTGGAGAATGTGTTGGAGTGTTATGTGGAGAATTGTGTGGGGTATGAGGTTCTTCTAAATCTGGAGGATTTTCCAATCCAATTTCTCCAAGTGGCCCTGTGATTTCTTCCAAGGATAGATCTACTAACTCTTCAAAATTCTGAACAAGAACATAATCTCTCATATACTGCGTTACCCTTCTAGGAGCTCTTCGTTTAGGGAGTAAGGGAATTGCGTTCAAACGACCAAGCTGCCTAACATAGGCACGGGTATGTCTCCTTAAATTTTCTACTTCAACAAAAGGTATAGCGTATAGCGTTTCTTGCTGTTCAAACTCAGAATTGGGATCTTCTTGATTTATTATTTCTAGATCTAAATTGTCTGGGATTGTTGTTTCAAGCGGGTTTTCTATAAGATCTCTTCTAATGGAAGGATCTCCTCTCCAAACCATGCACTAGTGCCCTCCTTCTAGCACCAAAAACTGTTGATGCCTTGAAAATCGTAGCATCAATCAGTAAGGGATTCTCCCCGGTAAGCAAGCCCAATTAGATCACTCTACGTTTGGTGTGGGGGATCCGTCCGGTTAATGTTTCTGGCTACCGTGTAAGATTTGAATATTTGTGTTCTTTGCACCGGTTGCGGCCCGATCCACCATTTATGTATTTTATTTTTAAAGATTATATGCAAGTGCTCTAAGCTAAATGCAGGTAATTAATCTAAAACTGAATAAGCAAATCTAATCTATCATTGCAAGGAGAAAACTGTAAATATGAGTAATAAACTGAAAGAAACATCCAGAGATTGCACAAATAGCTATTTAATCATAAAGATGCATTTCCAGCAGAAGATAAAAGATATCAAAGATAGCTTTGATTTTAATTAACACATTCCACTACTCATTTGAGATAAACATCTTTGCATAGAAAATTATGAGAACATTCATCACATAGAACCAACTCATAACAGCAAGGAATGATCTCACAGTAATGTATAGATGACACAGGAATAATCCAACAAACATTTAATACATCCTTTAGGCAAAAATGCAGTCTCGCAAGCTTTCTTTAGCCAAAAATCAAATTCCTTAATTATGCAGCAAAATTAGTTCATGTTCAAGACAGAAAATGTCTTTTAACCTGCTAAAAGTCCTTGTACTATTCTCTAATATTCTTTACATAACTTTACAAAATGCTCCTAGAGCTGCCACATGTCCTTTAAATATTTTAATTTGTCTTTTAAATGCCCTTTACAAAATTGGAATAATTCCTGAATGCTTTTACACAAAAGACAAAAATATAGCTGTCTTTTACCCTTACGACTAAATAACAAAAAATCAAAGATCCTAACGTATCACTAGTCACATATGACTACCCAGTCAGCTCCCAGATGGCTCTTCTGCCTCAGCCAACACTTTTGTCCCAGATGGCGCTCTTGCCTTTGCTAGCTTATCTGTTTCTGCTATGTAACTCACCCAAATGCCTGTTTCTCGTATAACAGTGTTGGCAGGTGAAGAGAGCAGGAGCTTTTGAGAAATCACATGCTTGGCCAGCTCTGACTCAATGTCCTGCACATCTGCTGTTGTACTTTGGAGAATCTATTGAAACAAGTGGGCATGAATGGAAGGTTGCACGATGCACTGGTAGAGATCATCTGTTGTTAGCACATCTATTTTCCTCACGTACTCTACCTCTGTGCTTATCTCACTATTCAAATCAGACAAGCATTGCTCCTTGTTCGGAAATTCTTCAAGAGTTTGAGGAATTGCCATTTTGCACCTTTCATGAATTTCCTGAATCTTCTGATAAAGACCGTTGCACCTTTCGACAGTTATTTGGATCATGGAGTTTAAATTCACACCACATTTCTTATAGAACTCCATGAAGCCTATGTCCTCTTTAAACTCTGCCACGGATTTGAGAGGGAGGTGCTTGGGAACTTCTGTCATTCCCTCTCTCCACTCAATATGCTTTACAATATCTTCTTTTACCCTTGCATATTTATTTTTAAGCCTAATGACTTCAGAGCTTATTTCTTTCATCCTGTCCATCATAGCTTTCATCTTGCAAAATTTATTCAGTAAGCAGCTCCTTTGATTCGTGCATCTGCTTTAGTATTGCACAGGATTGTTCGTGAAAGGGGCTCAGGTTTATTGCTTTACTACTTGCTTCCTCCAGTTGCTCGACCATCAACTCTTTCTCTTCTTCCAGTTGAATGATCCTGGCTTCAAAATCATTCTTCTCACCTTCCACTATCATCATCTGGACCACTAAGTGTTCTTTTTCTTCTTCCAGGTGTTGATATTTATCTGACAATTCTTTCTGATCTGAAAAAAGGATATTATACTTCTTCACCACTTAGTCCCTATAAGCCTGCTCATTAACCACAGTGAGTTGTAACATGCTAGCTGTTTTCTTGGTTGCATCCAACTCATTTACTATCTTGAGCAAATTGTCTTCGCTTGCCTTGGCGGCCGCTACAGTAGTGGATGCCATAGCCACCGGGGCATTTTGTGTGCCCTGCATGAGAGTGGTCTATTGCGTCGTGATGATGTATATGTAACTTTAGAATGTATTTCATCTATATATTTATTGTATTCCTCTATACGGAAGTGTCGTCATTTGTATTGACAAGTGTCACAAGTGTGTTAACTTTCCGATGGGTTATTAGACCACCTTGTAAGGGGTCAGCCCGATATAATGTAATATGAAGTTATTGTACCTAGCTAGACAAGTCGGCCCCATAAGAATATTGGGAAAATATGACAAGTATAAATAGAGATCGAGAGATCTCTATTTGGATCACTTCAGAAGTCACACTTCCTTCACTCGAAAAGTGGCACACATGTGAGGAGAAGGATCAGCTGCTAAGAGGAGTCTATCTCTTGTACTTTGATTTTACTTTGGTTGTGCCATTTCTCCATCTATCTCTGAGGAAGTTGTGGAGTTTTTAACCTTAGGGTTTTCCCCACGGAAACTCTGTGTGTCTATTGTATCTCATGCTTTTGCTTCTTGTGATGATTGACATGCTTGTTATGATTGATATGCATTGATATACTGTACATGTTATTCTATCAGTAAAGATCCTAGAGTATTGTGAATTAATGCTAAAAATTTAACATGGTATTAGAGCTAACCTGAGATGAAGACATTGTGTAGTGACGAAAACTAGGGTTTCTTATTTATTGGGTTTCTCTCCACAGATTTTGGAAAAGCAGTATAGTAGATTGACTCAACTCATCAAGAAGAATCTATCTATCCAATCAGAATTAAATTCTGAGCATTTTCAGATTTGGCCCTAAAAATTAGGGTTTCACAAAAATAGGAATTTCTGAAATCTGAAGACATAGTTGGAAGATCCTTGGAAAAATCGAAGTTTACAGCTTTGGATCGAGATTTTTGGCTGGGTAAATCTCTGGGAAAATCAAACTCTAATTCAGGGTCCTCCCCAAAGAAACCGGGAAGACTAAAAGGCATTTCTGAAGGGTGAAGCTTTGCAGATCTCAAATTATGAATACACCAAGCTGATCAGATCATCAAGGCGCATCTTTCTATCCTTTTAGAAATTTTAAATTTATATTTTAAATTTTTAGGGTTTTTTCGACAAACCCTAATCCGGGACCAGATCTAGTTTTCAGCAAAACATGTGGTAAGACCTAAATATTTTCTATTTCCATTTGAAGTACCTTTAAGATGTCTCACCACACCAAGCTTGAGGATAAGCTTGAAGGGGCTGATAACTTCTGATCGTGGAAGTATAGGATTGGGTTAATCCTGGAAGAAAATGAATTGGACTCCTACATCAGCTCTGAGGTGCCTATCCCAGAGGATGAAGAGGCTAAGGTATTTCACAAGAAGAACTTGGTCAAGGCAAAGAGAATCATTGTTGATTCTATCAAAGACCATCTCATACCACATGTGTCATCTCTAAAGACACCCAAGGAGATGTTTGACTCCCTGACCAAGTTATTTGAAGGGAAGAACATAAATCGGAAGATGACTCTGTGGAATCAATTGAAAGGGGTCAAGATGTTGAATGGAGAGACCATTCAATCTTACTTCTCCAAGGTCTCTTAGATCAAGGAACAACTTGAAGCTGTAGATGAAGTAGTGGACAATGGTGAAGTTGTTATGACCACTCTGAGTGGCCTACCTAGGTCATGGGACTCCTTTATTCAAGGAATCTGTGTAAGAAAGAAATTAATCTCTTTCAGTAGACTATGGGAGGAATGCTCTCAAGAAGAAGCTAGGCTTGTAGCACGAGAAGAAAAGATGGGGAATGAAGATCAATCTCTCACAGCTCACACCAAGGGAAGTAAGGTTAAGAGGGAGAAATCACATAACAAGAAACATTCTCACCCTTATCACAAGAAGAAAGATCTATCTCATGTTCGATGTTTCGAATGTAATGAGAAGGGACACTTTGCTTCAGAATGTCCCAAGAACAAAAGGGACAACATAAAAAACAACAACTTCAACAAGAAGAAGAAGGGAAGCAAAAGAAGGTATCATGTTCATGCTGCTGAAGATGATGAACCTCCAAAGAAGAAGGCTAAAGTAGAAAGTGATGATGATGATTCATCAAGCGAAGAAAAGTATGTTCTAATCTCTGCTCTCACAAGTACTATTTCTCATGGTTGTAATGATTGGCTTATTGACAGTGGTGCTTCCAACACATGACGGGGTTTAAAGAATCTTTTGTAAATCTATCTGAACATGAATCACCACATAAAGTGAAACTTGGGGATGACTATCAATACCCCATCAAAGGAAGTGGTGAAGCCTCCTACAACGTAGATTTTGGAAAGTCCTTGAAGATGAAGGAAGTTCTCTATGTACTTGGGCTCAAGAAGAATCTACTCTCCATCTCTTCATTAGATGCAAAAGGTATGAGGGTTTCATTTGTAGATGGCCAAGTCCTAATGTGGCCAAAGTGTAAAACTATCGATGATGCATTGGTGATTGGAGAGCAAGAGGGAGGATTGTATAAATTGAAGGGACAACCTAAACATGCCATGATGCATGATTCCATGGAGCCAAGTGAACTTTGGCTTAGAAGACTTGCACATATGCACGATAGAGCATTACCAATTGCAAGTAAGGCTATAGAAGGTCTTCCTGAAATTAATACCAAGCATGAAGGTGTTTGCAAAAGGAAAGAACATAAAGAAGGCATTTCCAAGCAGTGAAAGCAAGGAAAAAAGTATATTGGAAATTATCCACTCCGATGTATGCGGCCCGATGTCATCCAGCTCTCTGAGTGGGTATGTTTACTATGTCTCTTTCATTGATGACTTCTCTAGGAAGACTTGGGTTTACTTCTTGAAGAACAAAGATGAAGTGTTGGATAAGTTCAAGGAATTCAAAACCTTGATGGAGAACCAAACTAATAAGAAGATCAAAACATTCAGATCCGACAATGGTGGAGAATTCACCTCAGGTGACTTCAAGAAGCTATGTAGTGATTCAGGGATTAAGAGGGAGTTGACTGCTCCTTACAATCTACAAAAGAATGGAGTTGCAGAAAGAAAGAACAGAACAATCATGGAAGCAGCAAGGGCAATGCTGCATGACTAGGATCTACCTATGCATCTATGGGTAGAAGCAGCTAGGACAACTGTATATGTGCATAACAGAACACCCCACAAGATATTGGACAACAAGACACCAGAAGAGGTCTTCTCTGGTAAGAAACCTGAAGTCAACCATCTCAGAATATTTGGTTGTCCAGTATATACTCATGTGCCAAAGGAAAAGAGGACTAAGCTAGATCCTTCAGGAAAGAAGGGTATCTTTGTGGGTTATAGTGAAAGCTCGAAGGCTTACAGAATATACTTTCCATGGTTCAAGAAAATTGATGTCAACATGGATGTAACATTTGATGAAAATTCAGCATTCATCAAATCAAGGAAGACACCTGTTGAAGTTTATGAAGAACCTAAGGAAACTAGATTTCAAGACACTACCATGACTGAAGCAATTCCAGATGTTGATCGTGAAATTGAAGATCCGCAACAACCTATAGATCCACCCCATGAGAATAACTCTCATAAGAGAAAACCTGCATGGGCTAGAGAGCTCATCCAAGATGTAGAAAGATATGGCATTCAAGAAGAAGAACATAGAGCAAAGAAGAGAACTAGATCACATACCAACTATGTTGCTTTACTCTGTGATATCATGAACAAAGAACCTTCTAGTTATGAAGAAGCAACGGAAAAGAAAGAATGGAAGGATGCCATGGTCGAAGAATGCCAATTAATAATGAAGAATGATGTTTGGGATGTTGTACCAAGACCTGAAGGGAAGTCTGTTGTGACTTCCAAGTGGATCTACAAGATCAAGCATGCTGGAGATGGCAACATAGAGAAATACAAGGCAAGATTCGTAGCTTGTGGCTTCTCTCAGAAAGAGGGAATAGATTATGAAGAAAATTTTGCTCCTGTAGCCAGGTACACTTCCATCAGATCAGTACTTGCCTTGGCTGCAGCGACGAAATGGAAGATACACCAGATGGATGTTAAGATTGCCTTCTTGAATGGTGTAGTTGAAGAGGAAGTGTATGTGGAGCAGCCACTCGGTTTTGAAACACATGACAGGGAGTCATATGTGTGCAGATTGAAGAAAGATTTGTATGGCTTGAAACAAGCTCCCAAAACTTGGTATGGTAGGATGGATAGTTTCCTATCTAGTTTGGGCTTTACTAAGAGTAAAGCGGAGTCCAACCTTTACTACAAGGTTGAGGAAGGAAATCCTATGACACTACTCCTATATGTGGATGACCTATTTGTAACATGAGATGATAGACTGATTGCCGATACAAAGAGGAAGCTTGCTGCCGAGTTTGATATGAAGGAGTTGGGGATAATGCACTAGTTTCTAGGTATGGAGGTGTGGCAGAGTGCAGATGGGATCTTCCTTGGACAAGGGAAGTGTACAGTAGATATCTTGAATAGGTTGGGGATGATGGATTGCAAGGCCATGGCCATAGTTATGGCATCAAACCTGAATCTTCTATGTGATGCTTCATTTGAGCCGGTTGATGTCTCTATGTATCGTCAGATGATTGGGTTCTTGATGCACCTGACAAACACGAGACCAGATATTTGCTTTACGGTGAACAAATTGAGCCAGTTCTTGACAGATCTGAGGAGTGTTCACCTGGTTGTTGTAAAGCATATTTTGAGGTACCTGAAGGGTATAGTTGATTATGGGCTCAAGTATGAAGCGAATCAAAATTTTAACCTACAGGGTTATGTTGATTTAGATTGGGCAGGCAGTGCTGCAGATAGGAAGAGCACATTTGGGTGCTGCTTCAGTATGGGATCAGGTGTGATCTCTTGGTTTAGTAGGAAGCAGTCCTGTGTAGCACTGAGTACAACCTAGGAAGAGTATGTTTCATCCTGTTCGGCTAGGTGTAAAGCAGTATGGCTTCAGAAGCTACTATCAGAGTTATTTGATCTCCTACTGGAGACTACTAGTATCTTTTGTGACAACCATAGTTGTGTGAAGCTGTCTGAGAACCCGGTGTTTCATGACAGGTCGAAGCACATTGAGATCAAATATCACTATATCATGGATATGGTGCAGAGAGGAGCAGTGAAGCTCCTGTATATTGCGATGGATGAGTAGATTGCAGATGTGCTGATGAAGCCACTTGCCAGAGTGAAGTTCGAGTACTTCAGAGAGAGGCTTGGCGTTCTTCAGATCGACGACACTTCGAGGAATAAGTGATGGACACATTTGCTGAAGCCATTCCAAGCATGTTGGAAGGAGGATCCTTCACATGGCTATGGATGTAAGCGCTGGATGATGAGCATCAGGGCGATGCTCTAGTTACTGCTATGTATTTGTATGCATCATGTTGATGCCGGATATGATCAGTTGGATCGTTTATGTATTTGTATGCATCATGTTGATGCTGGATATGATTAGTTGGATCATTTATGTATGTATGCATCATGTTGATGTTGGATATGATCAGTTGGATCATTTATGTATGTATGCATCATGTTGATGCTGGATATGATCAGTTGGATCATGTGTATGTATCTGTATATGTATTAGGTGGATACATTGTATGATCAAGTGGATCATGTGTGTTGATACGTATCAGGTATGATCAGGTGGATCATGTATTTGTATGTGTATTAGGTAGATACATTGTATGATCAGGTAGATCATGTATGATGATATGTATCAGGAAAATACTGTGTATGCATTAGGCAGATGCATTGTATGATTAGGATGATCACAGATGATGAGCTTCATGATGTTGCTCCAGATGATACACATCAGGTTGATGGTATGATGATGATCAGGTTGATCATGTGATGATGTACATCAGGATGATGTATGGTGAGTATCGGTTTGATACTCTATGGCTGTGGACATGTTGTGTAGGTAGCATAGAAAAGATCCTTTAAAAACCAGACAGGTAGAGAGGTGTGCTCATAACATCCTAGGTTGCTCTATCAAGATCCAGACAAAGAGAGCGGTGTGCTCGTAACATCCTGGGATTCTCTAAGTAGGTTTTGCTACATGTAGCATAGAAAAGACCCTTTAAAATCCAGACAGGTAGAGCGGTGTGCTCATAACATCCTGGGATGCTCTATCAAGATCTAGATAGGTAGAGTGGCGTGCTCGTAACATCCTGGGATTCTCTGAGTAGGTTTTGCTACAGTTTCGCATAGAAAAGATCCTTTAAAATCTGGACAGGTAGAGCGGTGTGCTCGTAACATCCTGGGATGCTTTATCGAGATCCAGACAGGTAGAGCAGTGTGCTCGTAACATCCTGGGATGCTCTGAGTAGGTTTTGCGAAAGTTCACATAGAAAAGATCCTTTAAAATCTGGATAGGTAGAGCGGTGTGCTCGTAACAACCTAGGATGCTCTATCGAGATCTAGACAGGTAGAGTAGTTTGCTCGTAACATCCTGGGATGATCTGAGTAGGTTTTGTGAAGATCAACATGTAAAAGAACCTATAGTCTGTGCTAGGTTTTGTTGATGCACGTAATCAGTCCTGGGATCCACAGTATGGCCATTGATGATGAAGACCTGCAGGTGGTGGGCCTGCATCTAGCATGAAAAAGGGTTGGCTCTATAGAACTTCCTATGACGAGTAGATTCAGAGATTGATTGAGATAGCAGTAGCATTGACGATGACGATGATTTGAGGACGATGCATCGATGATGATGATCCAGAGAAGAAGACTTGTGCTAGCTGATCTGTGTCGAGAAATACCTTCCTAGTTAAGAGGGAGTGTTGATGTATATGTAACTTTAGAATGTATTTCATCTATATATTTATTGTACTCCTATAGAGCTGTATTATTCCTCTATACGGAAGTGTCGTCATTTGTATTGACAAGTGTCGCAAGTGTGTTAACTTGCCGATGGGTTATTAGACCACCTTGTAAGGGGTCAGCCCAATATAATGTAATATGAAGTTATTGTACCTAGCTAGACAAGTCAGCCCCATAAGGATATTGGGAAAATAGGACAAGTATAAATAGAGATCGGGAGATCTCTATTTGGATCACTTCAGAACTCACACTTCCTTCACTCGAAAAGTGGTGCACATGTGAGGAGGAGGATCAGCTACTAAGAGGAGTCTATCTCTTGTACTTTGGTTGTGCCATTGCTCTATCTATCTCTGAGGAAGTTGTGGGGTTTTTCACCTTAGGGTTTGCTCCATGGAAACTCTGTGTGTCTATTGTCTCTCATGCTTTTGCTTCTTGTGATGATTGACATGCTTGTTATGATTGATATGCATTGATATACTACACATGTTATTCTCTCAGTAAAAATCCTAGAGTATTGTGAATTAATGCTAAAAAATTTAATAGATGTCTGGGTGGAAAGGCTTCTTCAACCTTGTCTCTGTCCTTCGGAATATGGACTTCATTTTCTTGTCATAAACAAAATTTTCCCAATGGTTTATAGTATGATCCTTCGATGGAGTGAAAGGGACGAGTGGAAGATCTTCTATAGGGATGTAATCTTCCACGGGCGGGGTCTGAACCATTTGGGACGAGCCCGTGTCCATGTCTTGTGTGTTGGAGCCCTCAGCTTGTGAATCCTCCTTGGCCTTATTTTCCTCTTCGGCCTTAAGTTGTCTTTTTTCTTCTTTGGCCTTTACCTGCTTCTCAACCGCTTCTCTTTCTTCTTTCTCTTTGGAAGATTCTTCCATTCTTATCCTCTCTAATTCTTCATCCTGAAGCCTCTGAGCTTCTTCCTCCTTAATCTTGTGAGATTCTTCTTCTTGTAGCTTACCTTCTCTCTCCTTTTGCTGCTTTGCCGTTGCTTGCCTTTGGACCTTTTCAACCTCAGCTTTGAGTCTTAGCTCTTCCTTTGTCAAGGCCTTGGCTTCTTCTTTCTGTCTTCGCAATTTTGCTTCCTTAATAGCTTGGGCTGTAGTGGAACTAGTACCAGCTCCACTCTTGAGGCGGAGGTGCCTTTGTAGTTCGGTCATATTGTTGACTCCTTTGAAAACTTCTTCGTCCTCATCAAAATAGTGAGCATACTAAAAGTGTGCATTAACAATTCTGCAGTGATCTGTGGCCTTATTAAGCCTGCCATTCTTTGCGAAGATTCTTTCTCTGAAGTGAAACTCTCTAAGCTATTGAAAAAAATCTTCAACTGAGCTGACTTTAGAAAACTTGTATGCTCCAACATAGAAGGGTGATGCTGGTAAGGAGGCTTTGTGTACTTTCTTTAAGACATGACCAACTCCATCTATGAAAACTTGTTTGACTGCCTCTTTATGGATGACAAAATCAGTAGCATACTTAGGCAAGAGGAATGGTGGTTTGGAACCTCCATACATTCTTATGTAGGTGCCTTCTTTCGACAGATAAAAATCACCATACTTCTCTAAGATGGCCATGGCATTCTCAGATACGCAACTGGGTTCCTCATTGAACATTAGCTCATATAGTGGCATGATCAATTCTTCACATATGATCTTGTAATTCCTTTTGTAATTCTGGGCCCATAAGATCTTGTAACCAATATAAACTGGGGTGCCAGCCTTGTTCCAAATGCATCCTAACTTGGGAGCGGGTGCCTTTCCAGGATACAATCCATGAGGTATGATGACATATAAGACTCTGATTTTCCCTAGGATAGTCCTTCCTTAGCAACAAATATGGATTTGGATATACTATCTGAGAGGATGTCTACCCAATTGAATACCATGCCTTTGAATGCAACATAGTGGATTAGAGGTACTTAGTGCAGTTGATAAGTGGTTCCATCAGCTCTGCCAAAAATTCTGCTTAGCATGAGAGTAATAACTCTAAAGGGAGGCCTAAGTGCCTAAAATTCATAATCATCACTTTCCTTCACCCTCAGCTTCCTGCCTTGAATTAACAATTTTCTGGCCACTTCTACGAAATCCGCATTGAGACTTTCTAGCCATGCATCCTTCAATAGCAGTTGAGTGCGGGGCAATTTGTAAGTTGCCGCAATATGAACTGGGTGGAACGAGGCTAACACCTCTCCCTTGCTTTCATATAAAACTCTTGATTCGACGTCTACATGGGCTAGAATCCACCCAATGACTTCTGTGCAGGGGAAGAGATTGGGGCGAGTTGCTGCTTTGCTAATGCCAGAGATTCTAATGTTCTGGTATAGGTACATCTCTTCTAGGATAGACCCAGGAATTTCTTGGTCCCTGATCATGTGATGCAAATATACCCAGTTAAACTTGGGTGTAGTGCCCATAAATGGCTTGGTGTCTTCATATAAAGTCTCAATTCTTGCTTGGATGCCACCTTGTTCTAGCTTAGCCATCTTTTCCTTCTGCTTGCTACCTTTTGGCATTGTGCATTACACCTGCCCAAAACCATACATGAGTAGACAAACGATAAAACCAAAATGTAGACTAAGTACCGAGATGAAATTTCATTACTATAGCCTAATAAGAAAGTGCTATCAAACAACTCTGATAGTGATACTACGTTTCACACTAAATGCAAGCAATGAAGCAAACAAGTTCATGATAAGCAGCTGCTAAAACAAAACTTGTCAAGACTAGCTTTCCGTATCAGAGCCACAAAGAAAACCAAAGCGCTAGTGCACAACTTTCTAACTAGGAGCTTCGGGAAGGTGATAAGAGGACAATGCCAAAAGCAACGGAAAGACTTCGGCGGCTTGCGACCATCCACAAGGCTTGGGCTACCAAACTTCGGGAGAATAAACAGATGGGTAGGGAGCAGGGCTTAGTCAGGCTTCTCAATGGTTCTATTGATAATCAAACGGGTGCAAAAGTTCCAGCATGGATGAGGTTGTCCGTGGCAAAAGTAACAATGAAAGAAACAATAAAATTA
Organism: Larix kaempferi; assembly: GCA_027924585.1. Classification (NCBI taxonomy): domain Eukaryota; kingdom Viridiplantae; phylum Streptophyta; class Pinopsida; order Pinales; family Pinaceae; genus Larix; species Larix kaempferi. The sequence continues at coordinate 19,017,712 of BSBM01000110.1, read as the reverse complement.
GGCTGCTGAAAACAAAGTACAGAAAACCTGGTCAAGTTACCTACCTGGTAGCGGGAGATTGGCTTGGGTGGAGCTGACGAGTTGTAGACTTGGCTGCTCCAGAATGGCTACCTCGACTTCAAACGATGTTCTCTCTAAATATATAACAGTAATAAAAAATACAACAATAACCCCCCCTACAAGCCCACTTAATATATAAAGAAAAGACACGTGTGGGCATTAAAACTGCGTTACGACGATGTGATCAGGGTAACTTTCGATGCCACTTCGACATTAAATGCGAGCCATCAACCAACATCTTTCGATGGGTTGGAGTGATAACTTTGGTGGCATTGGTTGAGTTCTTCTGCAATGGGCCGATAGACTTTGTCGATCTCGGTGCCAACTTTAAACCGAGAGTCGTTTATCATGCTTCGGAAACTCTTGCTGAGTTTCATTGCGTGCCTCTATATCACTTCTTTCCGACAAGGCTCAGAGTTCTGTGGCAACAGTTTCAGCCGGACAGGGTGAGTTCTGTCGAAAAGAAACTTTGAAGGCTTTATTTTTGATGAAGTGTTAGCCATTTCGGGTAGCGCCTACGAATTATGTCGACGCAAATTGGCCTGTTTCACCGCGACAAGCACTTAAAAATAAACAAGGAAAGCAAAACCGCATTTAAGATGATATGGGTGAGTCGAAGCAATAGTTGCGGCGAGATCAAGCGAGTTTGTCCGAAACGAAGACTTAAGAAAAATTAACCACAACGCTCGCCTACTGCGGCGGAACTAGGTGAGTTGCACCGAAACGGGGAAAGTTCAAAACTTAACAAAAGGGGTCGCACGTTGTGCTTCAACTCAGTGAGTTGAGCCGCCATTCTGGCTACAAAGACTGAGTTTTACTTAGCATAAAAGAAACAAAACAAACTCAAGGACTTGCTTTTCTAGAAAAACTAAGTACAAAAATACTTTCGAGGAAGGACTTGGCTCCTAAGCGAATGTTTTCTAAAAACAAGAAGGAGGGGCCCCAATATTTACAACGTTTTGGGTGGGGGTGTTGCAGAAACAACAATTGGTGATTTCCTGGTGAACACAGATCTCTGAAAAACTCTCCTTAGGGGTAGAAAACTTACAAACTGCTGATTTATATGGATGACAAAATGTCTTCACAGTTCAGCTTCTGTGAATGCAGTGATCGCTCTCATCATCATGGTCATTTTGGGAGAAGGGAACTTAGAATCATACTTCTTTACAACTCTCTTAGGGATTTAGTATGGAGTGCATTTTGAAACTCTACCTTCTAGAGGTCAACTAAACTCCACAAGATTGTAACAATATCTCACTGACATATTCGTTTGTTCCTCATTCCCATGCTATTTGCATCCTTTTGGATGTTTCTTGATGAATTTTTTTCGTTTGAGCCTTCCAGAAATAAATTTCTTCAACTTCAATATTTGATTTAGGTTCTTCAATCCATAATGTCCTTTTGTGTGAGCGAGAAATTTACTTGATTATCATGCTTCACGGATGGAGAAGAACCTTGCTGGGCTGATTTATTTGAACAACTTCCTTATTTGAATGCTCTTTGCTTTTCTCTACCATTCTTTAATTGAGGCGAGAATTTTTGGAAATTAGACTCTTTGATCATAAGCTCTTTTGGCTTTCATTTGCAGCATGGGATCATTTTAAATGCCATACATCTATGAGACATGCTTCCTCTCCATGGGTCTATTGTAGTGGACTCCTTGAGACAGGTATTAATGTTAGGGTGAATGGAGCCCCAAGATAGTAAGAGAGAAATGCTGAATCTTAGTTATTAAAATAGGGTTACTTTTGACAAACAGAAAAATGATCTCTTTATTCCTAGAAACTCAACAGTGGAAACAAAGTCACAAAAACACTTCTTTGTAAGTAGGTTTCAACCTTACAGGATTTTTTGAGTCGTGTTCAGAGCTGCATTCTACCTTCTACCCCAAAAGTTAGGCTAATCTTTATTTGAAAGAATAAAGAAAAATTTGAGCATAGAGCGAGGTGGGAAAACAAAACAAACTGACTGAAGAAAATAATAGAAAACAACACAAAACAAACATAGAAGAAATAAACAAGGGTGTTTATTTATGTACAAAATGCCCTTAGAGGACTAAGCGAAGTACTGCTTTAAAGCGAAGCCATTGAGAGGTAGAGTTACTTCCTCTCCTTGTAAGTCTTTCAGCGTGTACGTCGTCAGGACGAGCTTCTCAGAAATTTGGTAAGGGCCAACCCATAAATGTTGAAACTTTGTATGCATTCCCTTACCCTCCTGTGGATGGTCCCACTTCAGAACTAATTCATCTACTTCAAAACTTATTTTGCCAGACTTTCTTTTGTCAAACCACCTTTTGACTATGTCTTGGTGTTGGTGGAATTGATCTTTGGCTTTCTACCAAGATTCTTCAAGTTTCAGCAGGGTGTCAAATCTAGATTGCAAAACTTGACTACTGGAACCATGGGAGGCTTGGGCTAATTGCAAAGATGGGAGTGAGATGTTGGGAGGAAGGATGGATTCTCTACCATAGACAAGGGTACACAGAGAAACTCCTAAAGAATTCTTTGGAGTAACTCTATCTACCCATAAATCATTTGGGAGAGTTGTGTGCCAGCTTCTCTGATTTTCAATCAGAGTTTTCTTAAGGATCTAGATAAGATTTTTGTTCGAGGATTCAGCTAATCCATTTCCTTGGGGATAGTAATTGGCTGAATAATGTAACTTAATTCCTCTTTCATAAACAAATTCATTTATCTTAAAAGACGAAAAATAAGTTGCATTATCAAAGACTAGGGAATTGGAACCCCAAACCTAGTTATGATGTTCTCCTTTAAGAAATTAATGACTGCATCCTCATTGATTTTGCGCAATGGAGCCGCTTTTGTCCATCTTGTAAAATAGTCTGTGGCCGTCAGGATATACCGGTGCTACAGAGAATAATTCGGTTTTATTTCTCCAATGACATCTATGCCCCACTATTCGAAGGGTTCTAAGATAATAAATGGCTGCAATGGTCCTGCTTCTTTCGGTAATTTCCTAGCGCTCCTTTGGAACACATCAAAATTCCTAGCATAGGCGTGAGCATCTCTGAACAAGGTGGGCCAATAATACCCAGCTCTGAGTATTTTGTGAGTTGTTGTATCTCCGGAATAATGTCCCCCAGCAGGGCCATCGTGTAATTCTTTGACAACTTTACTTGCATCTTCCTTCTCCAGACATCTAAGAAAAATGCCATCATAATTTTTTTTGAAAAGTACTCCATCAAGGATTTGATAAGCTATCGATTTCGAACGGAGTGCCCTTCTTTGCTTAGAACTCTAATTCTCTGGCAAGTACCCTTGCTGCAAATAATGCACTAAGTCTCTATATCAGGATTCAGGAGCTGTGAAAATGGAGCATACCTCAACCATGTTCAGCTCAGCTTCATTTTCCCAATTTTGCTCTTCATCAACTGGGTGTTCAATGATTAATTTACACAGACCTTGACCTTTAATGATGGTGGCTGGTTTAAATTCTAAATCATATTCCCGCAGAGCAGTGACCCAATTTCCTCTTCTTTCTCCTAATTCATTTTGAACGAAGAGAGATCTGATGGCGGGATGAGGAACTACAACTTTAGTTCTGTTTTTAAGAATACATGGCTTGAACTACTTTACTGCTTTGAATATGGTGTATGCCCATTTGTCTACAATAGGATAGTTCAGTTCAACGCCTTGCAGACCAGTGCTCATAAAAGAAATTGGGTATTCATCTCCCGATTCTACCTTTTGCATGAGCATAGCTGCGAGAGAGTCATCTGAAGCGAAAGTATACATGATGAAATCCTTATCGAAGTCTGGACTTCTTAAAGAGGGAGAATTAGCTATAGCTTCTTTGATTTCTTTAAACGCAACTTTCTCCAAATCTGTCCATTTAAATTATACACTCTACTTCACCATTTGTTGCAAAGGTTTAATGGTCTCATCAAAATCGGGAACAAACCTTCGAACAAAATTAATGGTGCCCATAGATAATTGCATAGATTTTTTGTTGTGAGGCATGGGAATTTTGTTGATAGCTTGCACTCTCTCTTGATCTATTGAAATTCCCTTTTTTGAAATGATGTGACCCAAAAGCTTGCCCTCAAGAACTGAAAAAAACACTTTTCTTGGGGTTTAAAGAGATACCATACTTCCTGCGGCAATAAAAAATATGCTTCAAATGGAAAACATGGTCTTCTCTCTTCTTTGAGAAAAGTGTCACGTCATCTAGATAGACTACAACACAATGACCACCCAATCCTCGAAAGGCAATGTCCATTGCTCGCTGGAAAGTAGCTCTTGCATTTATCAAGCCAAACGACATTCTTCGTTATGAAATGTTCCCCACTTAGTGCAGAAAGTAGTTTGAAGACGGTCTTCTTCGGCTACTAATACTTGATTATAGCCAAAGAAACCATATAGAAGAGAGAAAAGTTCCGATCCTGATACCATCTGCAAAATTTGTTCCATTGAAGGAATGGGGTAGTTATCTTTATCAGAGGTTCTGTTCAGGTTCCGAATGTCCACACATAGTCTTATTTCTCCTAACTTCTTTCACATGGGAACTAGATTAGCAACCCATTCTAAGTGCCTGACTTTAAAAATGATCTTAGCATCTAACAATTTCTTCAACTCCTTTTGAATTAAAGGTTCGAGGGTCGGATGCATTCTTCTTAACTGTTACTGAAATGGCTTAATGCCTACCTTCATTAGTATGACATGCTGAATGATGCGGGTATCATATGTTTTCAGATCTTCGTAAGTCCATGCAAAAACATCCTTATATTGCCGGAAAATTTTAATGAACTTATCTCTTTCACCTAGTGAGCATCATCTACCGAGATTAACATACTTTGGTTCAGCCTCTGTGCCCATATTTACCAATTCATGCTCCATAGAGGAGCTGTGAGTTTTAACATTCGTTGGCTTCTTGAACTTGTTCTATAAATCGAACAAACTTTCAAGAGATCTCACTCCTTTGGGGATGAAATTTCCCTTGACTGCGTCCCTGCTCTGTAAGTCAGAATCATGCTTTTGTTAGTCTATAATGGCTTCCTTGAAATCGTCTTCATTCATGAGGAAGCTAATGATCTGATCATCATCATCGAACACTCTAAGATTTGTAATGTTATCCAAAATAGATGACCTGAAAACCAATTCAATAGAGCACTTATTATTAGTGGGCACTAACCTAGAAGCAGAAGTAGCTAACAAATCAGCTCCGGCATTCTATAATCTAGGGATAGAATTTATATTAAAAGCTTCAAAGTGCAAAATTAAATCCCATACCTTAGATTGGTAAACCTTTAAATGTGGTGAAAGGAAATGAATTGTATCTCTCACCTGTCTGACAACTATTTCTGAGTCACCAAATACTTTCAAGTATTTGACATTCAAACCAATATCTTTCTTCAGTCCGTGGACCAAAGCTTCATATTCAGCAGTATTGTTAGTGCATTCAAACTCCAATCTACAAGATAAGAAGTATTTGTTGTTTTCAGGATCAATTAAAACACAACCAGCTCCGGATCCTTCTTGGGTTTTGGAACCGTCAAAGTACATAACCCAAAAAACATTCTCCGATTTAACTAAGTTAGTATCTCTATTATCTAAGTCAGTAACTAATCTAACTATGTTACATTCAATATCATCAGTCTGAGAGAATTGAAGGAGATCGGATTGTTCATCTGATTCATGGCTGATATTTTCAGACTGATAATTACCCAGCTCAATCTCTAAGAAATAATTTCCCAAAACTAAAGATGATAAAGCTACAGTTTCATTTTTTTCTTCTAACTGAGTTACGTTTTGTTTCATGTGAGGTTCTCTCAGTATTTTAATTTTATTTTCCTATCCTGATATGGCAACCATAAGTGAGACCAATTGGTTCCGAAGTAACCATTTAGTTTTGTAGACAAGTCCTTGCTCAAAATCAAACCATAAGCCTCACGAATATCAACTACCATTATATCAATAAATTGACAAACTCTAGGGTCTGCTGACAACCTAATTAGCACATCTTTCATTTCTCCAATCACTCTAACAATAGTTCTATCTAATTGCATGATCTGAGTTGGGGACGGAATTGGCTTCCCATTAATCCTTTTGCAAATTGACAGAGGCATGACATTCGAGGAAGCCCTAGAGTCTACCAAACAGCTATGTACATTATGATTAAAAATTTCGAAAGTTAAGAGAAAAGGTAATGTTTGGGATTTGGATTTCCCGCCAATACTAGCTTCATTTATTTTAGGATCTTCCTGAGTGCTATCTAACGAAGTGCTAGATTGGGGATCTAGAGCCTGTAACAGCTTCTTTCATTGCTGAGGAAAACTACACATATTGAATATGGAAATATTTGATTTCACTTTCTTTATATCTTTGATGATATGATATCCCATGTCACATTCTTTTGTAACTTTTGGTTGATTGTCTGTTTTGTTTACAGTGGCTTTCGGCTGCCTAGTTATTTCTGTGCTTGGTTCTTTGGTAGGCACTGGATTTTCCTTGGGCTGTGGTGGAATAACAGTGATGTGCCTTTTGGGTATCTCCTTGGAGACTTTAGGCTTGGGTGCAGTTGGGTTTGGATCAGCGATTGGCCCTTTGCTACGAGTAGTGACATTTACTGTTGAAATTTGACCTTCTTCGGGATCATCTTCAACTAACTCTGTTAAAGGTACCCAATCCCAGAGCACCATAGTAGTGTTTGGAATGGGTTCATCTTCTTCCAGGGTTTGTTCTTCTTTAGGCTCTTCCTGATCTATTATTTGAGCATCCAACATTTGGTTCAGTACTAAACTCATTGAATTTATCCATTGCGTACAACTTTTCTCAGAGTGTGGTTCCTGATGAAAAGTGCAGAAATGATCCATTCCTACTTCATTTAAATTCAGAATAGTAGAGTTGTTTATATGTGGGAGTGGTTGACCATTTTCTTCCCTTTTCTTGTAGAATGGTTTAAACGACTTTCTAGATGTGCTGGCTACCTTATCCTTTTAAAGATATACAATTTTATTGGACAACTTTTGCATCATTCTAAGCACGTTTTCCATATCTACCGATGGTTCTTCTTTGTTCTTGGTTAGTAGTAGTGTTTTCTTAGTAGTCGCTGGTTTCGTTTCCGCATCAAGGGCATGCTTAACAATGTCGTCTGCTTCTTCCTCCATCTTCTTGGCTTCTTCGAAGTTTTCTATTAAGGTAGTTTTCTTAGTTCTTTTGACGAACATTGCTATGGGAGGATCAAGTGCTGTTGTGTAATATTCGACTAAAGATTCCTCTGTGGGTCTAGCCGCCTCACTAAAATTATTTAATAGTGTAGTGAATCTTTGGTTAAATTCTTGCACTTTTTCTTTCTTTTCCATTCTCATGGACAACAGTTCTTTCATAAGAGTAGCAACTATTTTCTGATTTCCATATTTCTTTAGAAAACATTTCTCAAAATCTTCCCAATTTGATATTGAGCTGGCTTGTAAACTAAATTACTAGGAAGATACCTTGGATTCAAATGTGTATGGAAAGATCCTACAAACTACATCTTCATGCTGTACATTCAAAAGGATTAGAGCCAAATAAAAACTCTTAAGGTGATTTTCAGCAGAGATACCTTTCCCAGGATCATACTTGGGAAAACCATTCTCAGGATTCTTAGGTAGATCATGAAATGGACCAACTAAGTTTAGCGCTCCTCTTTCTCTCAATGCAGGTATAGACATGGTTCTGTGTGGAGAATGTGGTGGAGTGTTATGTGGAGAATTGCGTGGGGTATGAGGTTCTTCGAAATCTAGAGGATTTTCAAATCCAATTTCTCCAAGTGGCCCTGTGATTTCTTTAAAGGATAGAATTACTAACTCTTCAAAATTTTGAACAAGAAAAAAATCTCTCGTATACCGCGTTTCCCTTCTAGGAGATCTTCTTCTAGGGAGTAAGGGAATTGCATTCAAACCACCAAGCTACCTAACATAGGCACAGGTATGTATCCTTAAATTTGCTAATTCAGCAAAAGGTACAGCGTACAACGTTTCTTACTGCTCAAACTCAGAATTGGGATCTTCTTGATTTATTATTTCCAGATCTAAATTGTATGGGATTGTTGTTTCAAGCGGGTTTTCTATAAGATCTTTTCTAATGGAAGTATCTCCTCTGCCAGCCATGCACTGCTGGCTGTCCCTCTAGCGCCAAAAACTATTGATGCATCGAAAATCGTAGCATCAATCAGCAAGGGATTCTCCTCGGTAAGCAAGCCCAATTATATCACTCACCATTTGGTGTGGGGAATCCGTTCGGTTAATGGTTTTGGCTACCATGTAAGATTTAAAGATTTGTGTTATTTGCACTGGTTGTAGCCCGATCCACCATTTATGTATTTTATTTTTAAAGATGATATGCAAGTGCTCTAAGATAAATGCAGGTAATTGATCTAAAACTGAATAAGCAAATCTAATCTATCCTTGCAAGGAGCAAACTGTAGATATGAGTACTAAACTGAAAGAAACATCTAGAGATTGCACAGATAGCTATTTAATCATAAAGATACATTTCCAACAGAAGATAAAAGATATCAAAGATAGCTTTGATTTTAATTAACACATTCCATTACTCGTTTGAGATAAACATCTTTGCATAGAAAATTATGAGAACATTCATCACATAGAAGCAATTAATAATAGCAAGGAATGATCTCACAGTAATGTATAGATGACACAGGAATAATCCAACAAACATTTAATACATCCTTCAGGAAAAAACGCAGTCTCCTAGGCTTTCTTTAGGAAAAAATCGAATTCCTTAATTATGCAACAAAATCAGTTCATGTACAAGACAAAAAATGTCTTTTCACCTGCTAAAATTCCTTGTACTATTCTCTAATATTCTATATATAGCTTTACAAAATGCTCCCAGAGCTACCACATGTCCTCTAAATCTTTTAATTTGTCTTTTAAATGCCCTTTACAAAATTGGAATAATTCCTGAATACAAAAGACAAAAAATCTAGTTGTCTTTTACGTTCACGACTAAATAACAGAAAAGCAAAAACCCTAGCGTATCACTAGACACATATGACTGCCCAGTCAACTCCCAGATGGTGCTTCTGCCTCATCCAGCGCTTTTGTCCTAGATGATGCTCTTGCCTCTGCTGGAGCCTTAGCTGGCTTATCTGTTTCTGCTATGTAAATCACCCAAATTCCTGTTTCTCGTATAACAGTGTTGGAAGGTGGAGGGAGCAGGAGCTTTCGAGAAATCACATGCTTAGCTAGCTCTGACTCAATGTCCTACACCTATGCTATTGTACTTCGGAGAATCTATTGAAACAAGTGGGAAAGAATGGAAGGTTGCATGATGCACTGGTGGAGATCATTTGCTGTTAGCACAACTATTTTCCTCACATACTCTACCTCTGTGCTTAGCTCACTTTTCAAATCAGACAAGCATTGTTCCTTGTTTGGAAACTCTTCAAGAGTTTGAGGAATTTCCATTTTACACCTTTCATGAATTTCCTGAATCTTCTGATAAAGACCGTTGCACCTTTCGACAGTTATTTGGATCACGGAGTTTAACTTCACACCGCAGTTCTTACAGAACTCCATGAAGCCTATGTCCTCTTTAAAATCTGCCACGGATTTGAGAGGGAGGTGCTTGGGGAATTTTGTCTTTCCCTCTCTCCACTCAATATGCTTTCCAATATCTTCTTTTACCCGTGCATATTTCTTTTTAAGCCTAATGGCTTCAGAGCTAGTTTCTTTCATACTGTCCATCATAGATTTCATCTTGCAAATTTATTCAGTAAGTATCTCCTGTGATTCGTGCATCTGCTTTAGTATTGCACAGGATTGTTCGTGAAAGGGGCTCAGGTCTATTTCTTTACTATTTGCTTGCTCCATCTACTTGGCCATCAAATATTTCTCTTCTTCCAGTTCTATGATCCTAGCTTCAAAATCATTCTTCTCACCTTCCACTATCATCATTTGGACTGCTAAGTTTTCTTTTTCTTCTTCCAGGTGTTGATATTTATCGGACAATTCTTTCTGATCTAACAAAAGGTTATTATAATTCTTCACCACTAAGTCCCTATAAGACTTCTCATTAACCAGAATGAGTTGTAACATGTGAGCCCTTTTCTTGGTTGCATCCAACTCACTTAGTATCTTGGGCACATTGTCTTCGCTTGCCTTGGAGGCGACTACAGTAGCGAATTGCATAGCAACTGGGGCATTCTGTGTGACCTGCATGACATTGGTCTCCCATGTGGTGATGATGTCCAGTTGGAAAGGCTTCTTCAACCTTGTCTCTGTCCTTCGGAATATGGACTTCCTTTTCTTGTCATAAACAAAATTTTCCCAATGGGTTACAGTATGATCCTTTGATGGAGTGAAAGGGATGAGTGGAAGATCCTCTATAGGGATGTCATCTTCTGTGGGTGGGGTCTGAACCATTTGGGATGAGCCCATGTCCATGTCTTGTGTGTTGGAGCCCTCAGCTTGTGAATCCTCCTTGGCCTTATTTTCCTCTTCGGCCTTAAGTTGTCTTTCTTCTTCTTCGGCCTTTAGCTGCTTCTCAACCGCTTCTCTTTCTTCTTGCTCTTTGGCAGCTTCTTCCATTCTTATCCTCTCTAATTCTTCATCCCAAAGCCTTTGCGCTTCTTCCTCCTTATGCTTGTGAGCTTCTTCTTCTCACTCCTTCTGCTTCTTTGCTGCTGCTTCCCTTTGGACCTTTTCAAGCTCAACTTTCAGTCTTAGCTCTTCCTTTGTCAGGGCCTCGGATTCTTCTTTCTGTCTCCACAATTCTGCTTCCTTAACAGCTTGGGCTGCAGTGGAACTAGTACTAGCTCCACTCTTGAGGCGGAGGCACCTTTGCAGTTCGGTCAGATTGTTGACTCCTCTGAAAACTTCTTCGTCCTCATCAAAATAGTGAGCTTACTCAAAGTGTGCATTAACAATTCTGTATTGATCCCTGGCCTTATTAGGCCCGTCATTCTTTGCGAAGATTCTTTCTCCGAAGTGAAACTCTCTAAGCTCCTTAACAAACTCTTCAGCTAAGATGAATTTAGAAAACTTGTATGCTCTGACATAGAAGGGTAATGCCGGGAAGGAGGCTTTCTTTACTTTCTTTAAGACATGAACAACTCCATCTATGAAAACTTATCTAACTACCTCTTTATGGATGACAAAATCAGTAGCATACTTAGGCAAGAGGTATGGCGGTTTGGAACATCCATACATTCTTATGTAGGTGCCTTCTTCCGACTGATAAAAATCACCATACTTCGCTAAGACATCAATGGCGTTCTCAGATACGCAACTGGGTTCCTCATTGAAAATTAGCTCATATAGTGGCATGATCAATTCTTCACATATGATCTTGTAATGCCTTTTGTAATTCTGGGCCTATAAGATCTTGTAACCAATGTAGACTGGTGTGTCATCCTTGTTCCAAATGCATCCTAACCTTGGGAACGGGTACCTTGCCAAGATACAATCCATGAGGTATGATGACATGTAAAACTCTAATTTTCCCCAGGAAATTCCTTCCTTAACAACAAATATGGCTTTGGATATACTATCCAAGAGGATGTTTTCCCAATTGAATACCATGCCTTTGAATGCAACATAGTGGATTAGAGGTACCCAGTGCAGCTGATAAGTGGTTCCATCAGCTTTGCCAGACATTCTACTTAGCATGAGAGAAATAACTCTAAAGGGAGGCCTAAGTGCCTGAACTTCATAATCATCAATTTCCTTCACCCTTAGTTGCCTGCCTTGAATTAACAATTTTCTGGCCATTTCTACGAAATTCGCGTTAAGACTTTCTAGCCATGCATCGCTCAGCAGCTGCTGAGTGTGGGGCAATTTGTAAGTTGCTGTAATATGAGATGGGTGGAAGGAGGCGAACAACTCTCCCTTGCTGTCAGATAAAACTCTTGATTCGGCATCTACATGGGCTAGAATCCACACGATGACTTCTGCGCAGGGGAAGAGCTCGGGGCACGTTGCTGCTTTGGTAATGCCAGAGATTCTAATGTTCTGGTATAGGTACATCTCTTCCAGGACAGACCCAGGAATTTCCTAGTCCCTGATCATGTGATGTAAATCTCCCCACTTAAACTTGGGTGTCGTGCCCATAAATGGCTTGGTGTATTCATATAAATTCTTAATTCTTGCTTTGAAGCCACCTTGTTCTAGCTCAGCCATCTTTGCCTTCTTCTTGCTACCTTTCATCATTGTGCGTTACACCTGCCCAAAACAATACATGAGTAGAAAAACGATAAAATCAGAATGTAGACTAAGTATTGAGATTAAAATTCATTACCACAGCCTAATAAGAAAGTGCTATCAAACAACTTCGATAGTGATATTACGTTTCACACTAAACGCAAGCAATGAAGCAAACGAGTTCATGATAAGCAGCTGCTAAAACAAAACTTGTCAAGACTAGCTTTCCCTATCAGTGCCACAATGAAAACCACAACGCTAATGCACAACTTTCTAACTAGGAGATTTGGGAAGGTGATAACAGGACAATGCCGAAAGCAACCGAAAGACTTCGGCGGCTTGTGGCCATCTACAAGGATTGGGCTACCAAACTTCGAGAGAACAAACAGATGGGTAGGGAGCAGGGCTTAGTCAGGATTCTCAATGGTTCTATGGATAATAAAACAGGCGCAAAAGTTCTAGCATGGATGAGGTTGGCCGTGGAAAAAGGAACAACGAAAGAAACAACAAACTTAGGCTGCTGAAAACAAAGTACAAAAAACCTGGTCAAGTTACCTACTTGGTAGTGGGCGATTTGCTTGGGTGGAGATGACGAGTTGTAGACTTGGATGCTCCAGAATGGCTACCTCGACTTCAAACGACGTTCTCTCCAAATCTCTAATAGTAATAAAAAAGACAACAATAAACCCCCCTACAACCCCACTTAATATATAAAGAAAAGGTACGTGCGGGCATTAAAACGGGTTAGTGGGGAATTAAAGCGGCGTTATGGCCATGTAACCGGGGTAACTTTCGGTGTTGCTTTGGCATTAAATGCAAGTCATCAACTGGCAGCTTTCGGGGGGTTGGAGTGATAAATTCGACGACATTGGCTGAGTTCTTCCGCAACAAGCTGGCAGACTCTGACGAGTTCAACGCCAACTCTAAACTGGGCGTCGTTTATCATGCTTCGGTAACTCTTGCCGAGTTTCACCGCATGCCTCTATATCACTTCTTTCCAGCAAGGCTCAGAGTTCTGCGGCGATGGTTTCGAATGGACAGGGTGAGTTCTTCCGAAAAGAAACTTTGAATGCTTGATTTTTTACGAAGTGTTAGCCATTTCGGGTAGTGCCTACGAATTACTTCGGCGTAACTAGGCGTGTTTCATGACGACAAGCACTTAAAAAGAAATAAGGCAAGCAAAACTGCGTTTTGGATGATCTGGGTGAGTCGAAGCGACAGTTGCAGCGAGACCAGGCGATTTCATCCGAAACGAAGACTTAAGAAAACTTAACCACAAGGTTCGCCTATTGCGGCGGAACTGGGTGAGTTGAGCCGAAACAGGGAAAGTTCAAAACTTAACAGAAGGGGCTGCATGTTGCGCTTCAACTGAGTGAGTTGAGACGCCGTTTCAGCTACAAAGACTGATTTTTACTTAGCATAAAAGAAACAAAACAAACTTAAGGACTTTCTTTTCTAGAAAAACTAAGTACAAAAAAACTTTCTAGGAAAGACTTGGCTCCTAAGCGAACATTTTCTAAAAACAAGATGGAGGGGCCCCATTATTTACAAAATTTTTGGGGGGGATGTTGCAGTAACAACACTCTTTTATATGACATTTGTGATGATTTCCTTGGTACCATTTATCTCAAGATATTTAAGGAAGATGCACCAGCTTTCTCAGCTGATGCTAAGCTTTTCATTGCTACAATTGGGGATTGGTATGTAGGGGAATCCTTCTCCTATGTCAGGATTTGGGGAAGCAGTGTTGTTCACCTGCTGCCTAGAATTGTTCTAGATAGGCTGTTGATTGAAGAAGTATCACATCAGACTGTGATAGAAGGGGTTTACCTCAAACTTACAGGTCCTAAGAGGAGAGGATGGCCTAAATTGCCCTTGAATCTTGGACCTTTTTCTATCCCTACTTCCACCTGGGCCCAAGTATTGGGTAATAATATTGCTTCTCTAAAACTAGGATATGCTCCCAAAAGAAGACATGATCCCAAGAAATTCTTAGATGCTCATTTCAAGTACAATCATATGAAGATGAGCTATGAACATGAAGATCTCCCAGATGACTCCATCTACTTGGGAGTTGACACTTTTTCTGAGTCCTAGCAAAAGCTAAAAGCAAGGATGAACAGAGCCAGATTTTGCTATATCAGAAAGAGCTCAAAGATAAAGTTTTCAACTACAGTAAAATGCAATTTGATTTGATAGAGCCTGTAAGAAGGGAAAGAGAAGAGAAGGAGGCTCATCAAGCTAAAACCCCCTATTATCACATATATAGTAGCCAGGCTACCATACATTTTTTTTTCAGATTCCAGTACACTATTCAACCAATTCCCTTACATTGAGATGCTGAGATGAGCATCTATTATGGATCACTATCAAATTATGGGCAATAGTTATATTCCCCATGCCATGACTGAGCTTCAGGACACTCAGAGAGATGAATGATGTAGCCATTTAGCCATTTGTACAGAGTAGTCAGTAGTGCCCAGAGTTACAGCAACAATTTCAAAGGATAGATGATGGTTCAAATGATGAGCATTCAGGTATATGACTTAGCAGGTATACTTTGGTGTTGTGGTTATACTTCTTTTATATTCATTCTTATAGCATGTCTTAGCATTTAGTATCATGATCGGGTGATCATATAGATATGTGGACTTGGTTGTACTATATATATATCATATTTGTCCCTACTCAGACTGAGAAGTTCTTGGCATATACTCATTGGTTTTACCCTCCTTAGGGAGAATAGAGGTGATCATTCCCGCCATACTTCGGATTTCTACTGTCGGTTTCATTATTCATTATCTTCATCCATCCATGACTTACCCATTTTGTTCATTACCTTGACTTACTACTTGACTAGTGGAATGGAGGATCTTTCCCCACTGTGGCCTCTGTATTGGATGAGCTTCCTTGTTTATTGTGTCTCAGCTCTGTGTTGGTGAAAAAACTCACCTTTGGTGAGTTGGATTTCCTTGAGAATTCCCCCTAGTCACTAAAGATGTTGTTGGCTAAACCTAAAACTTTTAGTGCTGCCATGAATACAAAGTATGGAAATAAAATGTTGTATCTTGTATGAAAAGCCCATTCATGCAATGTGTTTCTCAAAACACATGAATGAAAGGAAAATCCAAATGAAAATGGCTATAAAATATCAAATGTTATATCTATTGTGAAATGTAAATACCTAGGTATACAAGCTATCTGTGACACACCTAGAAGTGCTCAGGTAAACAAGTGCCTTAAAACACACCTGCAGCAAGAAGCCTAAATTAAATGTAAATCTATGCAATGTGTTTATAAACACACATAGATCAAAGTCTATGGAAACTATAGGCCCAGAAAGCAATGGAACTTAAACTCTATATCAAAAAGATTGCTGGCCTCTTTTGTATTATGGATTGTGTGCATCTGTCAAGGTGAATAAACACTCTTTGAACAACTTACCCATTTGTGAGACACCGCCATTCCCTGTGTTGTTGCTCATTCAGTATATGCTATAGTGTGTATTCCCTTTCCATTTCCAAAGTGTCACAGTGTTAAGTTAGTAAGTCATTCCCTCTAGCCTAGCCTTTGCAGTACAAATCCTTCACCCTTTAGTAGCAAATTGATCACAACTATGAAGTGAGTATGGCCTTGAAAGTTTAGTCTGAGTAATAAATAATAATTAATGACCTATTATATTTGAATTTAGATCGCCAGTAATGATTAATTTTTGTTATAATTTCTATTTGAATGGATTGTAAAGCATGATTTAACCTTTGACACCTTGCAACAGCTTTATGACAGATTGAGTTGTATTTTGGTCATGCTGACTTGGCCAAACCTAGTTTGACCAAAAGTCAACCACAGGACATGAGGTGGCAGAACTCAGATGTTACAGATAGATGATATATGGTTTGGTACAGGTCACCATGGTGGGCTTATGCAATGGTTTTAGGCTTATGATGATGATTTGTGCTTTTCAACACTTTTACAGAATATTGTTATTTGGTCTACCAGATATGATGAGTATTTATTTTTTACCATGCAGAGGTCTATATGGTGTATGAGTACACACTTTAGATGGATTTGGACCTTCTGAGTCCAATGAGACAGTTTGTTTTTAGTTTTGGACAGTTACAGTGATTTTTAGCCTCAGTTAGCTATCCTAGTGCAGTTTTGGCCTGTCAGAGGTCCTCTCAGAGCAGTGATGGGATTTGATTGGTTCACCTAGGGAATTGTACATGGAGGGGGTGGTCCAGGAACTTGTTATTACCATATTACCCCCATCCCAGACACATTGGTGAGCTCACCTTAACAGCGCAGGCACTCCAAGAGGCAGTTTGGGAAGTTTCACATTTCCCGAGGCAGTCTAGAAATGGTGAAAATGGCTACTGAGGAATTCGATTTGGGATACTAAGGGAAAATTTTGGCATGGGATGATTAGTGATGATGAGTGGGATGTCTTCCACACCTTCTCCAACAGTTTCAGCTTCATCGGGACCCACATCCATCACTTATGGCATTTTATATGATTTTTTGGAACCTCCTAAGGCTCACGACTTTCCCAGAGAGGCACGATTTGGTTTCTAACATGATTATTTTTGGATATTGTGCCATGGGGATTGACTAAGGGTGTTAGAAATTACCCCTTGGACCCATCATGTGCTATTTCTTATGTTTTGTCATTATGATTTGGTGGGATCCCCTATCCTAGGGTGAGTTTGTCCACTTATTGTTATATTTTATTATTGATCCATGTATTGTATAGTTGGACTCATCTCAACCATTGATTAGATCTTTTGATCTTTGAATCTTAGCCACTCATTTGAAAAGTGGTTAGATTGTGGCCTCTCTCCATTCTATTTAAAGGAGAGAGCTTCTCATTGTAAAGGGGGTCTTTGGCTCTTGGAATCTTGATATAGAAAAACATTTATATGGAAATTCTTGTGGTCTCCTTTGAATCTGGTGTTCTTCGATGGTGATTGTAAAGTCTATTGCATCCTTGCATTTGAGTATTTGTGGTAAGATCTATCTTTTTGGAAACTTTTGTCTTGTCTACAGGAGGGTGACTTCACTTGGGCGTTTTTGCAAGGCTTCTTCAACTCGCTCCAGTTGGCATTCACTTGTATCAGGGGGTTATCATTAGTATCATTGTGATATATGCTATTTTTATCTTATTTCTCTTGTGGCATTAGTATTATCTCTTGTTCGCAGTAAATCTGATATTGTTGACGTTTATTGTGCAGGAGAGAGGGCACATTGGCTTCCTTGGGCAAATCGACTTCATAGAAAACTACCTCAAATCGCTTCAAACTGATCGGGTTTGCATAGATCATCATCATCAAGGCATCTACAAGGTTATCCAGGTAAGATCCACATGTTTGTTCTTCTTGTCTTGGCTCCAATCCATTGGCATAACTACTTCATTGATAAAACCCTTATATTTCAAACCCTCATTTTACAATTTCTCAGATCTAGCAAGATCCACTTGGATTTTGGGTATAAAATTTAAAACCCACCTCTATACCATCCATAGAGATCCAGATCTATAGTTTGGTGAGGATTGGCCCTCATTTGACCCATTTCCCAAGGCAAAGAAGCTTTTCCAAGGGAGGTCACACTTCCCAGGAGGGGTGCATTTGCAAGGATATAGCACTTGGGTAGGTGAGATCCCACTTGATCCTTCATCTCCTTAATTGATAACCTACCCTTAGTGTGTCACTTTAGTGATTTTCACCTTATGGGCCCCATTCCTCATTTTGAGGGTTGAGCCCCACTTGGGTCACTTTGTGATACATTTCAATCTCAGATCTATTGAGATCTAGCCATTGGATGATCCTAATTTTCAAGATCCACCTACCTCAATACCTCAACATTCCTGATCTACAATTTGGTGGACATCCAACTCCATTTGGCCCACTTCTCAAGGCACTGATCTTTCTCCAAGCCAATTCAACTTTCTTGGATTGTTGAGTTTGCTTGTGGTCTGATCCCTGTTTTGGTTGCTTGAGTACCTTGATACTGTCATATCGATTCATCAAGCTCATCTTTGGTACTGGTTGGCCCCAATTTGGTCCTTAACTACCTTGCATTGGACATGGTTCCCAAGGAAGTGGATTTTCTCATCTTTGGCTAGTACCCTGATCCTGGAACCTGTTTCAAACCTCATAAGTCACTCACATAAACATGTTGGACCAAATCTACATTGTTTAAACCTCTTGATCCAACCCATTACTCACCTTGTGACTTCATCCATAGATCTAGGGTTTACCATACACCTTACATACTTCATCCATACTTGATTTGATCTGGTGTCTTGGTCTGATCTCTCTTGTCGAGAGTAGATGTAGGTCTCCCCCTTGCTATCTTGGATTTGATAGCTAAAGTGAAGAGTGCCTTGGTTGGCGTGACAACCATCCATTTGGGAGCCAAGGCCCTCTTGTTTCACCACTTTAGTTTCCTATCCCCTCTACCATCCACATTGGATCCACCCATAGGGGCAACTATAGCTATAGATGAACTTGCTACAGGTGAAAGTATGTCTCAGGTTTCTGTTGTTCTTGATGCAATAACTTCAGCTAAATCACTTCCTTCAGCAGAAGTTCCTCCTTTTATAACTGCTAGGGTAACACCACCAACAACCATGTCTCAATTGTTTGATTCATTGTTCACTTCCACACCTCCAACTTCGAAAATTCCATTCCCTATTTCCCCTTCAACCATTGTAGAAGTCAAGCCTTTGACTGTCCCCCTGCAATCACCTCCATCTCCTTCATTACCCTCTGCTACTGATGTTACAGATCCCTTACTTCTTTCTTCACCATCAGTTGTTGACACTCAATATCCACCATAGGAAGTTATTGCTTCCATTCCTTTATAGACCACTGTATCATCATCTAGTGAAGTTCTCCCTTCTTCCCAAGTCTCATCTCAGGTCGCTGTGTCTATTCCTAGCCCTACTGTCACCCCAACACCCCTTTTGGTTACTATAACAGATGTGACCACATCATCCACTGATGTGGTGGATACCTTTGAAGATGATGTTATTGTGCCTCTGGGGGACTACTTTTACAGTCAAGGAACCAAGGAAGTTGTGAAGAGAGGAAAAAAGAGAAGCATAGATCATGGAGGATTGGAGGCACCCATTCCTGATAAAATAATCTAGGCTTACCAGTCTGATGATATCTAGGCAGAAGCAGTGGATGAATCTCAAGCCTTGGGTGCATTTGCAGGAGCAAATTTGGATTCAGTCAAGACCTTGAACAAGGAAATTGAATTGAAAAAAGAAGAATTGAAGAACCTTCAAGAGCATTTGACAAAAACCAAAGAAGAGCATGAGGTTTATATTCAAGATCTGAGGAATCTATTTCAAGATAAGTTGGAAAATCTGTAGTTGCAGAATACTTCTCTCCAAGCTAAACTAAATGATGCAGAAACAAAAAATGATGTCAAGGAGGAAAGAATTGATGTACTTAAAAAGCAACTTGAGGATGCAATTGCAAGTGCAGCCTCCTCTACGTTTTCTAGGTTTTCACAGAAAGAGTTCAAGGACCTAGCTCATCAAGTCAACCTGAAGCATCATCAACTTATGGCTAAGTTATTTACTACCTTGGGTGAAGTTCATGAGAATTTCATCGCCTTTGTCAAAATGTCTTGCACCTTGGCCCAGCAAGTGGAGAAAAATAAACAGGCTTCTAATGCTGTAGAAGACATCATAGATTGGCAGAAGTATATTGAAGATAAGCTAGCTGATATTCCTGAGTTGGGAAGCCTCAACTTTATAAGAATCAGGACTGTTGTGTGAGCTTGGGACAATGTCATCGAGATGGTACAGGATACTATCAACCAGGCTCAAGCCCTTTGCCGAAGAATATGGTATGCCTCAGAGAATCTCATGGAGATACTGGCATTCCCTGCAATGGGGTTCATCGAGGATGCAGATCCGCCAAAACCGATAATTGAGCAGGTCAAAATTTGTTGTGATCAAGTCAAGGAGAATATCCTGTAGATTGAGCATATCCAAATTGAAGACGTGGATTGGTTGATCAAGCAACCTGTTTCTATGGAGGCTAAGATCTATATGTTCATCCGCACATGGCATAAAATAGCTAAACATGAGATTGAGGGATTCATGTGTGATGCCCAGCTGGGGCTCAAATATCCTCATTATCCAAACATAGATGAGTTGATGGAATTTTGGGACAAGTGGGAAGATTTCCTTACTAGATAGGATATTCTGATTTTGTAATCCTTGTTTTAGGGGAATTTATCTTTTGTATTATTTTTGTAATTTCCTATTTAAGGGGTAGATATCTCTTAGGCAAGGGATGATCATTTTGGGGTAGAAATCGATAGGAGAAGACTAGAGATGCTCTGTTTTATGCTGAGCTTGTAATTTCTTACAGACTTTCATTAATACAATAATGTTATTCTCTTGTATCATCTTTTGTTCAGTCATCAAATTTCTTTGGTAAATATTGATTTCTACTTCAGGTTATTATCGATTCTGTTTAATCTTTTGCAATCAATATCTGATACAAGGATCTATGATCTGGATTTGTCCTTGCATTTGATCTGTGCATGCATTATGTTTTAATTGAATTTCTTCAACTAAAATATTTATCTATTTCTGCAAATGATTCGCAGTAAAACATAATCCATGTTAATTTTTCAATTGACATATTAGTTATAGGTTAATCTTGAATGAGATTAAACACTTAATATTGCACTTAGTTAATTTTAATTGATTGGTTGTAATTTAAGCAAAGAAGGAATTTGTCTTCTTCACATTTCTGTTAAGTGGATGAACACACTTACTCATTTCACATCAAGTTAATCTGCAATACAAACAAGACACCTTTCAGAGGAGGTCTAACTTAGTTTAGATTCCCTTTCTAGGTAGATTTGTTTCCTAACTGAACACACTTTGTTTTCCATTTTTTGGAAGACAAATCCTTTCAGGATCAAAACCACAAGTGCTAGCGGAGGCCTTTGTATCCGTGGGAGATCACCATCCCAAATAGATCGAGGATAGGGTAATACTTGCACATAATTATTTGAATCCTTTGGTTGGGTTTTCTTCCTCTGTTGTGAGCCTTGGAACCCATTCCAACACTTTGCACACCCTGCACACCCAAGGCCTCAACACACCCCCAACCTAGGGAACTAGTAATTTTCCTCCATGATAGTTCATTGGATGGGAATATTACAAACTTTGAATTGGGAATTTCCTCTTAATGTGACCCACCTTGTACATTTGGATCTAATTTTACATTATTACTAACTTGGACATCATGCTTGGCAATTATTTGATCCTTAGCATCAGTTTGACAAACTATCATGACTATGGCCAAGGGGCTTAGCCCATTGTGACCTAATGAAAATTTTGGGGACATGAAAAATACTCTCTTCCCAATATTGCTTGTCCTCAAGCAATTTCAAACATGGATGTTGAAGAACCTGCTTTCTTTCCAAAACTTCCCTTCTAAAACTCTGATTAGTGGCACTCATGCACTACAATTGTGTGTTTCCAAAAGCAAGGAGATATGGGTTTTCTTTTTCATATTGATATCCCCTGTGACATCACCACTGAACACCAAAATATTAATTAAATCCATAAAAACATAGTTTGCACAATTACTCTTTACCTCTTTCATATTTTGGAAACCCTTTCTGATACCACTGCATAATTCTTTGAAGTTGCCACTGAGTTGCCCAACTTTGAGTCTTCAAGATTCCATGAAGATTATAGAGAGGAACCACCATGCTTGTTGCTGCACTACTCTGATTACAATCACTTTATTAAGTGTGGACCCAATCTCCCATACTACTTGTTTCCCCAAAAAATTGAAACCAATGAGACTAAAATTTATCCCAGGGTCCCATTACTTGTATTGGATTCCAACAATTAGGAGTGCTCTCCAACCCATACCACCAGTAAAGAGAATTCGTGGATCCCATTTACTTGTATGAATTATTCCAAACATAATAAGTACAAAAGATAGATTATCAAAGTACAGAACAACATAGTAAAAATTTACATCAAGGAGGTGCATCATCAAAGAATCATGAAAGTGCTTATACCTCCAAGTAAGTAGACCACCATTTTCCAAGTGCATACAAGAAGAAAGTGACCAATCAAATATGCTCCAATGACATAGGTGAGGATCCCATGCCCTATAATGTGTTCGGATATCCACATCATTTTTTTCAGGATCTTGCATGCAAATTAGGGTTTGCATGCAGAATCTAGGGTTTGCATGCACCTGCATGCACTGGCATGCATCCCAGTCACCAGTTTGATGCCTCCAGCACCTTATCCACTTCATTCTAGCACCCGGGAGCCACCTACCACAGAGTTTTAGCCCTACTAAGCTGAAAGGCGCCCACTTCTCACCTACTGCCAGAGAAGGGCGCACTTGCTCACCTACCACTGCAGTTCCACTTCAGTTACATTCAGTTAGCTCTGATTCTCCCTGATTTGAGGCTAGTTTCACTCCTGACTGACTGTATCACTTCCGTTGGACCTCCAGTTTGATTAGGTGACTTGTTCTGACTTCAGTTAGCCTCCCATGCGCCCCCACTGAGCCTCCAGATCCTAAATCAGTGCTACACACTTCAGTTACACTTATTACACTCAGTTAGACTCAGATTGACACCTGGATGACTGGTTGTTGTGCATTGATGAGCACCACCGATTGATTGATGAAGAATCCTAGTTAGAGTCAAGCTACTCCATTCTGTAATTCGAATGACCTCCTTAGGCAATTCGAATTGCTCTGTCATTGTGACAGTTTGTATTGTAATTCATTCACCCTTTCTGGGAAAGAGAGCACTGCTGCATGTTTTGCACAGTTTTGCACCATATTTTCTATGTTCATCTATTGTGATTGATTTACTTGTTCATTAGATCTGCTGTGACTAATTTTACATGGTATCAGAGCCATTGCAGGGACAAGATCTCTTTTCTACAGGTGTTTATACAAGAAGATTTGACTGAATTGCTAAAAATTGCAAAAAGTTTGGCATGAGATATCTCAAGGGCATTCGCTCCTGTGCATGCAAAGCTTGAAAATTATTCCAATACCACTCCAGAAGCTTGAGTTACCACATAATTCCTGGATCTGATACATTGGACCTATTCAACATTGCTTGAAATCCAATCCCAAGTGTGATGCAACTCTTAAAGGGTGGATTGTTCGACCTTATTGTGGTTGTTTTTATGTGATTTGCAGGTTTATTCTCTCCTTCAATTGCACTCGCTATCTTTTGCATGCAAGCTTCCCTACAGCAATTGCACTCGCTATAGTCTGCATGCAAGCTTCCTCTTCATCAGTTGACTCGCTCCTAGCAATGGAATACTCTTCTTCAAAGCCTATCCTCACCCCATTCAATTATTTTGATTGGAAAGATGATATGGAGATCATATTACGTTCAAAAGGTTACTACCGAGTCACTATTGGTCTTGAATTGGAGCCAAGCAACCTATCAGATAGAACCAAACACTACAACAAGCTTGATGAAGCTTATGGTCTTCTTTGCCTCTCCATCTCCAAAGATCTTCACTTCCATCTCAGCGGATTGAAGACTCCAAAAGCCATATGGGAGCAACTTGAAACACTATTCGGCAAGCAGGATGAGCTTAGGGCTTTTCAATTAGAGAATGAATTGATTGGCCTTAATCCTGAGAATTTTGAGACCATCAATGAATTCTTCACAAAATTCAAGAACTTGAACTTGCAATTGAAGAACAGTGGTGTTATCAAAGAGGATAAACAGTTGATCCTCTCCATTCTAAGCAAGCTTGGGAAAGATTATTCGGTATTTGTCTCTACTTTCAATTCCGGTCGGCTAACTACCCCGAATTGGAAGATGCCTACCTTGAATGCCTTCATTGAGTCCGTTACAAAAGAGCATGACAAGTTGATTCAAATGGGTTCCATAAGCTCCAAAGATTCAGCCCTATTTGTTCAAGGACCCAAGATCTCGAATGGTAAAGGAAAGCTAAAGAAGGAGAAGCCCAAATTCGAGCCTCACAAGCAAAAAGACAAAGGCAAGCAAACGGATGCACCATCCGGTTCGAAATCCAAGCAAAAGGGCAAAGAAGGTAACCAAAAATCTAAATGTACTTATTGCAACCATGGCTTTCATCCCGAAAGTTCATGTATGAAGAAGACTATAGATCAAATGGCCCTCCTTTTGGAAAAGAACAACATAACCCTTCCTGACGGTGCAAGGAAGAAGGATCGGAATGACGATCATGAAAGAGGACAAGCACTCATGGCAACGGTTTCGAAGCCCACTACTCTCTTGATAGATTCGGGTGCATCAAATCATATGGCTGCAAATATTGATTCTTTTTCCTCATTCGATCCAAACAGCTCCATCCCCATCCATTTGAGAGATGACTCAAAAATTTCTTCAAAGGGCAAAGGTACGATTCATGTAGAACATGGATGCTTTCAGAATGTTCTCTATGTGCCTTCCTTGGCTTCAAATCTCCTTTCTGTGTATCAAATGACACATACTGGTGAACCAAAGCAAGTCACATTCAGCCCTAATACAGTTGAAATTTCTGATATCAAAAGTGGAAGACTAGTTGCGGTTGGAAAGGCAAACCACACTGCAAAATGCTATGAGTTTTCGCACTTTATTCCGCTTGCAAAGCCCACTGCTCTTCGCACACATGGTAATGAGGTTAGTAGGCTTTGGCATGAAATATTTGGACATCTAAATTATAAGTATTTGCTGCTGCTATCAAATAAATCCATGGTAGATGGGCTTCCACAACTTCGTTCCTCGAAGGGAATATGCACCGGTTGCATTATTGGGAAGCACCCCGAGCACAGATTCGACCGCGGCAAGGCTAGCAGAGCCTCTACTATTTTGGGATTGATCCATTCTGATATCAGTGGTCCACTGCCCCATATGTCATTAAATGGTTCAAGGTATATTTTGACATTTATTGACGATTTTTCCCGCTTTACATGGGTATTCTTTCTCAAAAACAAGTCAGAAGTGCTTGGAAAATTCAAGGATTTTAAGGCTTCTGTTGAGACCACCACTGAGAGCAAGATCAAAGCTCTTAGATCTGATAATGGTGGGGAATATATCAAGTCCGAGTTGCTGCAACTTTGTGCCCAAAGTGGAATTAAGATCCAACATACAGTTCCCTACACACCCCAGCAGAACGGTGTAGTGGAAAGGAAAAACCGGTCACTGAAAGAGATGGCTACATGCATGATTGAATCGAAAGGTTTGGCTGCAAATATTTGGGCTGAAGCAATCAATGTTGCTGCATATATACAGAACCGTGTTCCACATTCATCCGTGAAAGGTATGACTCCTTTCGAAGCATTCTTTGGTCACAAACCGGATGTGTCAAATTTGAGAGTTTTTGGCTCTACTGCATGGGCTAGAATTCCTTCTGAGAAGAGACGAGCTTTGGATCCACAAAGTATCGAGTGCATATTGATAGGATATGGGGAAGAATCAAAAGCATATAAACTCATGGATATCAGATCTAAAAAGATATTCATAGAGCGCAGTGTGCAGTTTGAAGAACCGCTTCAAGAATTGCAACTAGTCGAGGAAAAGACTGCCGATTCACCGCCTTCACCAGAAGAAGATCCGAGCAGCGATAATGAAGGTATGAGTTCTGATATTTCTGATATTGTAGCAGCATATGATGATCATGACGTATCAGGTTCGGAATCCGATCATTATGATCCTCCTCAGTTACCAAAGTGGGCCCAAAACACTCTACAATCTGCTGGTTCTAGTCTTGGAAATCCTGCTGATCCGAGACTAACAAGAAGTGACTTTCAAAGAGCAGGTATGGCTCTTTCTATTGCTGATCCATTTATTCCTGAGATTTTTTATTTGATGGCTGGTTCAAATCCTACATCATACTATTCATCCCATCGAGATCCGAGATGGAAAAGTGCCATGGATGAAGAGTACAGTTCTCTTCAAAAGAACAATACATGGGAGCTAGTTTCTCTTCCACCTGGAAGAAAATTAGTGAAGTGTAAATGGGTCTACCGTACTAAAGTTGCTTATGATGGCACTATCAGCAAATATAAAGCAAGGTTGGTGGCAAAAGGTTTTTCCCAAGTCCAAGGAGTGGACTACACAGAGACCTTTGCACCGGTTGCAAAGATGGATTCCATCCGCCTTGTTTTAGCTATTGCCGCATCCAAGCACTGGGAAGTGCACCATATGGATGTGAAGAGTGCATTTTTACATGGAGACCTTGCTGAAGAGGTCTATATGCAGCATCCAGAGGGTTATACATCAAATCCATCATTGGTTTGTAGATTGAAGAAATCTTTGTACGGGTTAAAACAGGCCCCAAGAGCTTGGTACGCAAAGATGGACTCCTTCCTTCTTTCTCAGAATTTCCAAAGATGCAAATCTGATCCGAATGTGTATCTTCAGCGAGTTAAAGGTAATTTGTTGGTTATTGTACTTTATGTTGATGATCTACTTATTACTAGTAGCACACTTACTTCAATAAACAAGCTAAAATCTGCCTTAAATCTAGCTTTTGACATGAGCGATTTGGGCTTGCTGAGTCATTTTTTGGGCTTGGAGATAGCTCAAAATTTTGATGGGATCACTATATCTCAGCAAAAATATGCTTCCGACCTGTTATTGAAGTTTAATATGGCTGAATGTAAGGCAGCCCCGTTCCCATTCCTCTCAGGAATCAGTCTTGAGGAGGGAGATTCCACACCGCTTGCAGATTGCAGTATGTATCGACAGTTGATTGGTTCACTACTTTATTTGACACACTCACGGCCTGATATCTCATATGCCGTGAGTGCCGTGTCAAGATATATGCAGCAGCCACATGAGCTTCATTGGCGAGCAGCCAAGCGGATCTTGCAGTATGTGCAAGGTACGAAACAGTTTGGCATACATTATGCTGCAGATTCTGAGCTAGATTTCATTGGTTTTACTGATTCAGATTGGGCAGGTGATAGCATTGATCGGAAGTCCACTTCGGGTTATGTTTTCATGATTGGTCATGGTGCTATTTGTTGGTCCAGCAAAAAGCAAGCAGCCATTGCACTTTCTTCAGCAGAGGCAGAGTATCGAGGGGCAGTCAATGCCTGCATTCAGGCAGTTTGGTTGCAGGGTATTCTTTCCGAGTTTGGTTTTGGTGGCACTACTTCGACTGTCCTATTTTGTGACAATCAAAGTGCTATCAAGATCTCCACAGATCTAGTTCAGCGGTAGAGGACCAAACACATTGAGATTCATATGCATTACATTCGACAGTTGGTGCATGACCGCACCATCATTCTGCAATATTGCCCTACTGATGAGCAAATTGCAGACATCTTCACCAAGAGCTTCACTGAGAAGAAGTTCTCTTACCTCCGTTCACTGTTGGGGGTGAGTTCCATCATGGTGGAGACAGATTGATTCATTATTATGCTTTAGCTTGAGGGGGGGCTTTCTTCCCACTGGGTTTTCCCTCTTTCCTCACTTAGTTTATTTTCAGCATTTTTTGGATTATTGTATTGGGGTGACCTTTGGTCTTAGTTACCAGGGCCCCACATTATTTTTGTTGGCACATCATAGTCTAGCTTGAGGGGGGGTGTTCGGATATCCACATCATTTTTTTCAGGATCTTGCATGCAAATTAGGGTTTGCATGCAGAATCTAGGGTTTGCATGCACCTGCATGCACTAGCATGCATCCCAGTCACCAGTTTGATGCCTCCAGCACCTTATCCACTTCATTCTAGCACCCGGGAGCCACCTACCACAGAGTTTTAGCCCTACTAAGCTGAAAGGTGCCCACTTCTCACCTACTGCCAGAGAAGGGGGCACTTGCTCACCTACCACTGCAGTTCCACTTCAGTTACATTCAGTTAGCTCCGATTCTCCCTGATTTGAGGCTAGTTTCACTCCCGACTGACTGTATCACTTCCGTTGGACCTCCAGTTTGATTAGGTGACTTGTTCTGACTTCAGTTAGCCTCCCATGCGCCCCCACTGAGCCTCCAGATCCTAAATCAGTGCTACACACTTCAGTTACACTTATTACACTCAGTTAGACTCAGATTGACACCTAGATGACTGGTTGTTGTGCATTGATGAGCACCACCGATTGATTGATGAGGACTCCTAGTTAGAGTCAAGCTACTCCATTCTGTAATTCGAATGACCTCCTTAGGCAATTCGAATTGCTCTGTCATTGTGACAGTTTGTATTGTAATTCATTCACCCTTTCTGGGAAAGAGAGCACTGCTGCATGTTTTGCACAGTTTTGCACCATATTTTCTATGTTCATCTGTTGTGATTGATTTACTTGTTCATTAGATCTGCTGTGACTAATTTTACATAATGCTGCTCCAAAAGGATGTAAGATGCATCAAAATAATCAACCCTGTGTTCTTTCATCCAAGAAGTGAATGAATAATCTCCATTAAAATCTGAACCAGGTAGGAAACCAAGAAAAAAATGAGCCTTCAAGGGGCTCATAGAAGTACCATTTGTGCATCCATGAATATGTTTATCATCAATAAATAACGAAGTATGTTTCTGACAATAAGAATTTGCTCCAATTATATATCTCTTCACCCAAGTATTGGATGAAGTTCCTCCAACGTCAATTGAACTAAGCAAGGATCAAGGAAAATCATGAGTCTTCAAGTGACTCAAGTGAACATCATAAGTGCATCCATGTATATGCGCATCATCAAGAAATAACAAAGGATGTTGCTGCCAATAAGAATTTTCTCCAATCATATATCTCTTCACCCAAGTATTGGATGAATTTCCTCCAACATCAATTGAGATAAGTAAGGAGCAAGGAAAATCATGAGTCTTCAAGTGACTCAAGTGAACATTATAGGTGCATCCATGTAGATATGTATCATCATAAGGTAACAAAGGATGCTGCTGCAAATGTAAATAATAATAAATTTCTCTAATCATATCATCATCTAAAATATATATAGGAGTTTCATACTCCTCATGTGGCACCATCAAAAATAAACTTTTCACCCATACTTCAATAGGATGAATGCTACAAAATAAGGAAGTGTAGGATGTAAGAGAATTAACCAACTCACCCAAATGATCAAAACATGCAAAAGTGTCATCCCGTGTAGGCTCCATAAGGGTAGGATCATGCACCTCCCTCAAAAGGGAAAAACTTTTCTCATAGGTTGGTTCCAATGTAGTGGAATCATACACTTCTTCAAAAATTGTGTAACCATTTGCAAGAGGCAACCCAAGTTCCCCTTCCACCACAACAAGTGCTTGGTTCTCATCAATATCACCTTCAAACACATCAAGCACCTTCAATTTTCCATGTTTCTCATGATCCATCATGTCATTAGAATCCTCCAAGCAATCTACCATTTGACAATCTGAAACATAGGAGGAAGAACAAGTATCTTGCAACCAATCAAGAAGTTGCTCATTTTGCATTTTATGCTTATGAATATCCTCATTATTATTCAAGTATGATCCATGTAACCATTCATTAATCTCAACCAAACTTTTTCTATCAAAAAGCAAAGACATGAAATTACCTTCGATGTTGCACATTGCTCTTTGAATCTTCTCCATCTCTTCAAGGAAGGATGGATCCTTCAATGAAGAAAATCTCCAACAAGAATTTGACACCAATGTTTGAGTGTCATGGAGTATTCTAAGGGTGTCTTGGATCTTCTTTTCATTCATCTTTAATGAGCCTTCAAGAAAAAGAGGCTCTTGTAGAGGGACCTCCTCTTCTTTGTACTTTCTACTTGGACCAACTTCATTAAGCTTAAGTGGTGATGGGAAAGTTGATCTTGGTTATTCTTAAACTGATACAAGGCCTTCATTTTCATGCTTAATGGAACTTTGGTTTGCAACAACATTTTCAAAAGTGATCTCTATGTCACCAACATAGAGGTGTGAGAACCCATCAGTAGGTACTCCTTCATAGTTCAAGCATCCATCAGTAGATGCTCTTTGATTCATGTCCAAAGTAGAGTGGCTCTCAGAATGTAACTCTTCTTCATGCTCATGTGATGTTTCTTCATATTTTTCAGAGTCACTTGGGAGTGACTTTTGACCCTCTTCATGTAATGCTTCTTTTGCTTTACATATTTCAGAACTAGGTGGCTCATGGGCCTCCTCCTTTTGAATCAAACATATATGATTTGATCTCCAAGGTATTTTGCAATAAGGGCATAGACCTTTCCTCACTAAATCCACATCTTCATTTTTGGGCCTATTTTCAAACACCCAATCAACAAAGTCTTCAAAAGGAATGGCCTTTTTTGTATCTCCCTTATAGAGATCAAGATATTCCTGATATTATTGGGGCAAGGTTTTACATGTTGCTCTCAATATTTGTAATTTATTCATAGAATATCCTTTGGTAGTGTGACACAATCATATTCATCAGAATCAAGGTCATAAGAATAACCCTCATTCCTTATGAAATTGTAAGAAGTGTTGCATGATGGTACCTCTTCCTCATACCAGTCACATTCTTCTTCATATTGCTCATAAGCATTGTACTCATAGGATTCATCATAATAGTAAGAAATGGATGCAAATTATTCTTCAATGTATGATATTAATGCACATGTGCAAGGACCATGCTCTAATACCACTGTAATTTTCCTTCCAAGGAAATCCCTTGGATTCACCTTGTTTTGACTCTAGGGTTTTGTTTACAACTGGTTCCAAACACCTCCAAATTATTTCGAATTTGGGGAGAAGGTCTTGATGGGGAATAATAAATATTAACACACCTATAAGATATCCAAACAACTGATTTACCAATCCATGGTTTGCAAATTGCATGGGAAGAAGTTTCGGTACAAGACTAGTTAATTTGAGAAGTGGATATCGCCCCTAGGTATGCCATTAGATGCTCTTCCAAACACTGTACGGACTTCACTAATTATTGGTATGATACTTGGCTCTATTATAGGACATCAAGAACAATATATGTTCAACACTAGATTTTTTTTTAGGGTCGAATTGGCATCCTAATGAACAACAGCTTCTAGAGTCTAGTTTTTGAGGTGAAATTGGTGGGCAAGGAGTCTCGACTTTCTTCATAAACCACAGTAACACTTCAGAGGTATGAAAAAATAATTTGGGCCAAAAAATTAAATTCTTATGAAGCTCATAACATGATAAATAAATCAACAAACTCAGATATAAAACAGGTACAATAACATTCCAAATCACTAAGCAAATGTTATGGGCAAAATGGATCGATTCTCATCCTTGAATGTAAATATCACTTGAAATACATAGTGTTTCGAGATTTTTCTCTCATGATATGATTATTACAGATATATATAGAAACTAACATGTCAATGAAGTCGAAATAATAGTCCTTCACTAACCACATGAAACAACAAGTGCTCTATGCAAAAACTATGGGGAAAATGGCACCATTATTACATAGTTTGGCATTTACACATAGTTTCACTTGGATATTCGACTTGAGGTTCATATGAGAGTCAAATACAAAGTGTAGAAATCAAATTACAAATAAATGGGGCCCCTTCGAACTCCCCAAAGAGATCAACATCTCACCATGTGCACCCTTCCTCCAAGAGCAAGAATATGAAGAGAAAAGTGAGAGAGAAGGGGGAACAAGTTGAGGAAGGCATGGTCACGAGCATCCCTATAGCTTCAACCTATAACAAATGAATTCATTGTAGCTCCAAATGAAAGGTCAAAATGGCCTCTCCAATTTCCAATTAAGATGGGAATCTTTCACCCTCGAAATTGGTACTTGAGCAAGAAGAATAATATTCAACTTGCATGGACAAGCTATGCTCTCCAATTTGCAAATCATTAATTTTGCTCTAGAAAATTTTCACAAAGTACTGGAATCATTAATTTTTTGAAAATCATCGAGGCTGAAGTATACTCCAATGCTCTTGGGCACCCCATCATATGCAAACTAGAACATCAACTAAGTATTGATTGAGAAAATGGATGAAGGATTTTGAATAAGGGAGGATAAATATCACCAAATATAAGTCAATGGATAGTATAGGTTCACTCCAGAAAGTTTGGGAAGGCTCTGAGGAAGTCTCATAAACATACAAAAAAATTTGTCTTATAGGATTGCACAACTAGGCCAATTTCAGGTCTACCAAAACAGTCAGGAAGGCTCACAAATTTATTATATTATGCTTGGATTTGGTAATTTAAAATCTTAATTAACATAAAAAATAGAAATTAATCCATGTGTACCAATACTCATTCATTTACCAAGCAGATTCATGAAACTAACTCTTTTTTACTGAAATCTAGACTAGGTGCAAGAAGATGTATTGGAATCAGATTTTTATTCAGTATAAATTCAGAATTGACATCATAGGTTCATTATTATAGACATATCATCCATCAACATCTTATTCATACATCATAAATTTCTCAAGAATGATATATACACCCAGAAGAAACTCTTTCATAAAAAAAATCAAGAAATTACGCATAGATCTGCATGAAGAGCCATCAAATATCTTCTACAGGCTCGTAATGCTATGGTGCATACTTTAGGACCTAGAATAAACTCAATGATAATGTCTCAATACCATCATCCTCTCATAGAAATCAGGGGCACATCTCCTAGGTTGGACTAGGGGCACATCTCCCAATTCTCTGAGGCACAATTGCACTTACTTGAATTCTAAAACTGTCAAAAGATGTGAAGGTAGTGCACTCTACTTATTTTATATATGGAGGATAAATTGTGGAGAAATGATCCTAAGTTAATGATCCCTCATGGATGGATAAGTAAAGATAGATTTCTTCCTTTTGTCCTTTTCTTCTTTAGCTTTTCTATCCTACTTTTGCGTTTTAATGTTTTTTATTGCTTTTTTTCCTTATCTTTCTTTTCTGCTTTGTCCTGATTTTCTGATTTTTTCCTACTTTCTGCTTTTGTGTTTCTTTCTGATTTATGTTTTTTTTCCTAAGTTTTTGTTGTCTTTCTGCTTTGTACTGTCTTTCTTTCACGTTTCTTGATTTTCTAGCTTTTGATGTTTTCTCCTCACTTCTCTTGCAAGTCATCTCCTTGGTCAACCTTATCCATTAAGGCGCATTGTGGAGCATTATCCTCTTTTATTCAAAAATAAAATTACTTATTTGATGAAAAATGATTATTCTCAAGTGCATAATAAACTTTAGGAAAATTAATTCACACTTCCTAATTAATTAAATGCATGAACTTTCAAAATTAACCCCGAGTAAATGAAGTTGTCTCCTCAACCCAAGGGATTGGTTGGGTTAGGAACTCAATCCATTAATCACTATTGAGGGGAAATGAAAGTAATCCCCTCCCAATATTGCGTGTCCTCAATAAATTTCAAACTGTAATTCCGTAAGATGTGTTCTCCTTCCCAAATAGCATCCTCACTAGGTAGTCCTTCCCATTGCACCATGAATTCTTTAATGATTATGATCCTTAGATTTTTCCCTCGGGCCTCCAAAATATTTTCAGGAACTAGAACCAAATTTCCTTCAGCATTAAGGGGAGGTAATTCTATTGATACCTTAACTTGCTTCCATGTTTCCTTCTTCAAACAAGACACATGGAAAACATTGTGAATCCTACTACCTGAAGGCAATTCTATCTCATAAGCCACTTCCACGATCTTCCTTGGGACTTGGTAGGGAGCATAAAACCTTGGCTGAAACTTCTCATCCCCCTTAGACTTTAATGAGGACTATATATGGGGATTAGAGCTCAAATATACAAAATATCCTACAAGTTGGAAGGTTCGCTACACTCTATGCTTGTCTGCATGTATTCTTTTCCTATTCTGTGCTACCCGCAAGTTGTCTTTGAGAGTTTTGAGTATGTATTGACTCCCTTGGAGCCAATAATTTTCCTTTTGTGTCTTAAAATCACCAAATATCAGTTCAGAAAAGTGAGTGCATCATATCCATATAAGGCCTTGAATGGTGACATTCCAATTGAGATATGGAAAGTAGTATTGTAATAAAATTCTCCCAGATGGAACCAAGTAGTCCATGAATTTTGCTGACCAGTAACATAGTTTCTTAAGTATCCTTCCAGCCATTGGTTCACTCTTTCTTTTTGTCCATCTGTATCTAGGTGGTATCTTTTAATCATGTTCAAACTTGTCCCCACTAGCTTGAACAATTCTTGCCAAAAATTGCTAATGAACTTGCTATCTCTATCACTGCTGATAGACTTGGGTATGCCATGAAATTTGAAGAATTCTTTGGTGAAAATTTTAGCTGCTTGGTTGGATGAAATATTAGTTGTGACATAAAATAAATGTGCATATTTATTGAATCTATAAACCACAACAAAAATATTGTCTTTACCTTGGCTTTTGGGAATCCCCTGTGATGAAATCCATCGATACACTTTCCCATTTCTGCTCAGGGATAGGAAGGGGTTGTAAGAGTCTAGCTGGGTGAGTATGTTCTAATTTGTTTTGATGGCATGCCACACATTATTTAACATACTCCATCACTTCCTTCTTCAATCGCTTCCAAGAGAACCTTTCCTTTACTTTCTTGTATGTCTTCACAAACCCTAGATGTCCTGCTAGGGGTGCATCATGAGCAACCTATAGGATATTCTTCTTTAATGAGGATTTTAGAACCAAAAGGATTCTATTCTTATGATATATGATATCATTGAGAATCTTGTAAGTATAATAATGTATTATTCCATCCAATAAATCACAAGAAAATTGATTATTTGTATACTCTAGTCCAAGCTATGCCTTTCAATCATCATGAAAATTTATCAATGCAAAGGTTGGTTTTCTAGAAAGAGCATCGGCTACAGTGTTCATCTTACCCTTCTTGTATTAAATGTCAAATTTAAATGCTTGGATCTTTATTACCCACTCTTTTTACCTATCATTCAACTCATTTTGGGTCAAGAAGTGTCTCAAACTGTTATGATTAGTCTTGATGATGAACTTACCACCCACCGGATATTGTTTGAACTTGACTAACGCATGCATGATGGGTAACATATCCTTATCATAGACTGAATATAAATTATCATTGGGATGAAAATTGTTACTTTCAAAGGCTAAGGGATGTTTGTTTTGCATAAAGAGTTCTCCAATCCCATTCTCTGAAGCATCACATTCATGAACAAAAGGTTGAGAGAAATATGGAATTGCAAGAACATGAAAACTACTCATCACATCCTTCATCTTATTGAATGCTTGTTCAAATTCTTCTGACCAATGGAAGGCTCCCTTCTTAGTAAGGTATGTCAATGGAGATTTCAACTCTAAAAAAAATTTGATAAACGTCCGGTAGGAAGTGCATAACCCAATAAATCCTCTCAATTCAATGATATTTTTAGGACTTAGCCAATCCATAATGGTTTGGATTTTCTCCATGTGAAACTTAACTCGTTCTTTCCGAACCACATGACCAAGATACCAAATCTAAGTCATTCCAAACTCACACTTGGATATTTTTGCATAGAAATATTGATCTTCCAAGGTTGTTAGTACAATATCCAAATGGTGCAAATGCTCCTTCCAAGTTCTACTATAGATTAAAATATCATCAAAGAAAACAAGAACAAACTTACGGAGATTCCTGCTAAACACTCTATTCATTAAAGATTGAAAAGTTGAAGGTGCATTAGTTTGTGAAAATCCTCACAACAGATCTAAGAGATGATGTATACCTCACAAGAAAGTAATTGATTAAGCAAGAAAATAAAAGAAGAGTGGTCAATGCAGTATAATGAGAAACAAAATAATAATACAGTAGAACTCAGATAGAAGCAAAAATACTTCACACACAGTAATTCATTGATCACAAATGGACAAATAAATAATACAATGCATGAGGAATTTGAATTCCTAAGGTGGTAATTCGAATTAGCCTTCATGGAGTGATCAAAAGATCACTGGAGTGTCATCGGAGCACAACTGGAAGTCTTCATCATCATCAGTGGATTCATCAATGCTCAAGTAACTGTCAACCATCAGTCAAACTGAGTCTGGTAGGTGTAACTGAGTATAAACTGAAGACAACTAGACTAGTAGGTGAAGAAGGGCGAGTTGCTTCCTAAAATCAAGGAAGAAGGGCCCATTAAGCAACTAGATGGCTAAAAATGATCAGTGAGAAGCTCTCGGGGGCTGGTTAACTGAGGGCTAGGTGTTGGACTGATGACTAGAATGCATGCAAATGCATGCAAAACCTAATGATGCATGCAAACCCTAAAAGTGCATGCATGACTGAAAATGTAAATGATCAAAATATTGGTGGGACTAGGATGGAGTATAGGAATATCCTAACACCCCCCCTTAATCCATCCCGGGCCCTGGTAACTAAGACCAAAGGTCACCCAATACAATGAATAATAACATTCAATAAACCAAGGAAGTGGGGAAAATTTCATGGGAAAAATGCCCCCCCCCTCAAAACAGATTGTAAGGCACACATAAAAAATAAATGCTCCAAACTCAAGCAGGTGTGATGCTTGGTCATATGTCTGGAGGTATCTTCTTCTTGGGAAGAAGTGGATCATGCTCAAAAAGCATGTGCTTGTACTTGCTCTTCAGATTGAATGTGATGAGAACAAATCCAAAAGTATGAGGATGATCCTTGAACCTGTGATTCGAATCAGTTGAGGTAGGATCAAAAACATGAATATGCAGACAATCTTTTGTCTTCCCCTTCGAACTATCATGGGTGAGATTATGCCAAAAAGAACCATCAAATAATAATGATTGCTTGAAATCCAAATCAGATTTAAGACTTGATGAATAGTTTCTTGAGATCTCCTTTGAACCAACATGGGTGAGATCAAAACCATCATATGCATGAGAAATTATCTCAAGTAGTGTTTGCTTAGGATCCAAATTAGATCCAAGACTTGAATCATGGTTTCTTGAGATCTCCTTTGAACCATAAGAGGTGAGATCAAAACCAGTGGATGCATGAGACATTATCCCAAATGGGTGGCAATGGACATATTCTTCAATAACCTTCTGAAAGAATGGAATAATGATCATATAGTAGTAAATAAGAGGTGTTTGCTTGAGGAGAGGGAATGCATTACCTCCAATAGCTGATTTTTCCTCCAAAATAATCATGTGATCATGATGCAAACCAATAGAATCTGGTGCAAGAGAGGATTTAGGACCTTCTGCAATATCTAGAGTGTGAGCTGGCACAGAAAGAGAAGAAAGTTGGAGCATGAGTGTAGAATCTGCAAGTTCTTTGTGGACAACTTCAATATGAGATGATAGTGGTTCATGCTCTGAGAGACCATGAAGGGGAGTGAATGCATCACTTTGCTTGTTCTCGAAAGGGTTTGGACCAATTCCTTCATTCTGTTTGCCAAATATTTCATCCAGGTAAGCCCATATCTTTATTGGATATGAAATATAAGGGAGGTCATTTATCATGCAAGGAGACATAGCATAACACATGACTGCAAAAGCTTGTTCACCTTCACTTAACTAGTCATACTCTTCAACATAGGATTCAAACTCTCTTTCAAAACAATAATCAAAGAGACCATGTCTCTTCAAATGTGCTATCATTTGTGGTTTCCATTCATCATAGTTGAATGGAGAAAGAGGAGTAATTCCTGATGAATACATGGAAGCTGTAAAAGACCTACAAAAACAATAGAGAATATCTGCAACTGCTACTGCTGCAAAGATGCAGAAACTACTGCAACTGCTGCACTCGAAATCTTGGTAATAACCTACAAACAAATCTCAAGAATGGAGATAAATGATACTCTCAACATGCTCTGACACCATGTGAAAATCCTCACAGCATATCTAAGATATGATGTATACTTCACAAGAAAGTAATTGATTAAGAAAGAAAATAGAAGAAGAGTGGTCAATGCAGTATAATGAGCAACAGAATAATAATACAGTAGAACTCAGATAGAAGCAAAAATACTTCACACACAGTAATTCATTAATAAAAAATGGATAAATAAATAATACAATGCATGAGGAATTTGAATGCCTAAGGTGGCAATTCGAATTAGCCTTCATGGAGTGATCAAAAGATCACTGGAATGCCATCGTAGCACAACTGGAAGTCTTCATCATCATCAGTGGAGTCATCAATGCTCAAGTAACTGTCAACCATCAGTCAAACTTAGTCTGGTAGGTATAACTCAGTGTAACTAAGTGTAACTGAGTATAAACTGAAGACAACTAGACTGGTAGGTGAAGAAGGGCGAGTTGATTCCTAAAATCAAGGAAGAAGGGCTCATTAAGCAACTAGATGGCTAAAAATGATCAGTGAGAAGCTATCAGGAGCTGGCTAACTGAGGGCTAGGTGCTGGACTGATGACTGGAATGCATGCAAACCCTAATGATGCATGCAAACCCTAAAAGTGCATGCATGAATGAAAATGTAAATGATCAAAATATTGGTGGGACTAGGATGGAGTATAGGAATATCCTAACACCCCCCCTTAATCCATCCTGGGCCCTGGTAACTAAGACCAAAGGTCACCCGATACAATGAATAATAACAGTCAATAAACCAAGGAAGTGGGGAAAATTTCATGGGAAAAATACCCCCCCCCTCAAAACAGATTGTAAGGTACACATAAAAAATAAATGCTCCAAACTCAAGCAGGTGTGATGCTTGGTCATATGTCTGGAGGTATCTTCTTCTTGGGAAGAAGTGGATCATGCTCAAAAAGCATGTGCTTGTACTTGCTCTTTAGATCGAATGTGATGAGAACAAATCCAAAAGTATGAGGATGATCCTTGAACCTGTGATTCGAATCAGTTGAGGTAGGATCAAAACATGAATATGCAGATAGTCTTTTGTCTTCTCCTTCGAACCATCATGGGGTGAGATTACTCCAAAAAAAACCATCAAATAATAATGATTGCTTGAAATCCAAATCAGATTTAAGACTTGATGAATAGTTTCTTGAGATCTCCTTTGAACCAGCAGGGGTGAGATCAAAACCATCATATGCATGAGAAATTATCTCAAGTAGTATTTGCTTAGGATCCAAATTAGATCCAAGACTTGAATCATGGTTTCTTGAGATCTCCTTTGAACCATAAGAGGTGAGATCAAAACCAGTGGATGCATGAGACATTATCCTAAGCGGGTGGCAATGGCCATATTCTTCAATAACCTTCTGAAAGCATGGAATAATGATCATATAGTAGTAAATAAGAGGTGTTTGCTTGGGAAGAGCAAATGCATTACCTCCAATAGATAATTTTTCCTCCGAAATAATCATGTGATCATGATGAAAACCAATAGAATCTGGTGCAAGAGAGGATTTAGGACCTTCTGCAATATCTAGAGTGTGAGCTGGAACAGAAAGAGAAGAAAGTTGGAGCATGAGTGTAGAATTTGCAAGTCCTTTGTGGACAGCTTCAATATGAGATGATAGTGGTTCATGCTCTAAGAGACCATCAAGGGGAGCGAATGCATCACTTTGCTTGTTCTCGAAAGGGTTTGGACCAATTCCTTCATTTTATCTGCCAAATCTTTCATCCACGTAAGCCCATATCTTTATTGGATATGAAATATAAGGGAGATAATTTATCATGCAAGGAGACATAGCATAACACATGATTGCACAAGCTTGTTCACCTTCACTTAACAAGTCATACTCTTCAGCATAGGATTCAAACTCTCTTTTCAAACAATAATCAAAGAGACCATGTCTCTTCAAATGTGCTATCATTTGTAGTTTCCATTCATCATAGTTGAATGGAGAAAGAGGAGTAATTCCCGATGAATACATGGAAGCTGTAAAATACCTACAAAAAAAATAGAGAATATCTGCAACTGCTACTGCTGCAAAGATGCAGAAACTACTACAACTGCTGCACTCGAAATCTTGGTAATAACCTACAAAAAACTCTCAAGAATGGAGATAAACAATACTCTCAACATGCTTTGACACCATGTGAAAATCCTCATAGCAGATCTAAGAGATGATGTATACCTCACAAGAAAGTAATTGATTAAGCAAGAAAATAAAAGAGGAGTGGTCAATGCAGTATAATGAGCAACAGAATATTAATACAGTAGAACTCTGATAGAAGCAAAAATACTTCACACACACTAATTCATTAATCACAAATGGACAAATAAATAATACAATGCATGAGGAATTCGAATGCCTAAGGTGGAAATTCGAATTAGCCTTCATGGAGTGATCAAAAGATCACTGGAGTGTCATCGGAGTACAACTGGAAGTCTTCATCATCATCAGTGGAGTCATCAATGCTCAAGTAACTGTCAACCATCAGTCAAACTGAGTCTGGTAGGTGTAACTGAATGTAACTGAGTATAAGCTGAAAACAACTGGATTGGTAGGTGAAGAAGGGCGAGTTGCTTTCTAAAATCAAGGAAGAAGGGCGCATTAAGCAACTAGATGGCTAAAACTGATCAATGAGAAGCTCTCGGGGGCTAGCTAACTGAGGGATAGGTACTGTACTGATGACTGGAATGCATGCAAACCCTAATGATGCATGCAAACCCTAAAAGTGCATGCATGACTGAAAATGTAAATGATCAAAATACTAGTGGGACTAGGATGGAGTATAGGAATATCTTAACATAGTTATGACAAAAGGCATAACTAGGATCTCTGTTGGAATATTCTCACCATCATTTTTATATTTTGCATGCCTGCATGCAATTTTTCATGCATCCAGTCATATGCATGCATTTACTTGCATCCAAACATAAGTATGGCAGTATCCCAACACCTAGTCCTTATTTTGAAGCCCCAGGATCCTGTTTCTGCTCAGTTTTAGCCCTCCTAGCCACTTATGCACCCTTGTTTTCATCAATGGAGAACATGTGCGCCTTATTCCACCTGTTTAGGAGTTACTTTAGTTACTTAGTTGGTTGATGACTCAGTTCCTTGATTCAGGGGATGATTGATTAGTTAACTGACTGAAGCCCTTAGATAGGCACCCACTGAGAGCTATTTGAGCTCTACTAACTACTGACAACTCCCCATGCGCCCAGATTGGAGTCTCCTTCCCTACATCAGTTCCCATGCACTCAGTTAGACTTAGTTAGATTGATTTGACTGACTAGTTGACTTTTATGACCACTACCATTGGTTTGGATGATGTCTCCAATGCTATCCAAGCCACACTTTGAGGAGAATTCGAATGACCTTGGTGGGATTCAAATATTATTGATTGTATTAAGTTATTATTCACATTATAGAGTGCCAACTTACAATTGATGTATGATACAACAATTTTTCTCCATTTTCTGTGTAATGAGTGATTATTGATTCAACATTTCTTCTTTGTCTTTCTGCACTACATGAGTAAATTCTAGTGAGGTATGCTACTGCTAAGTGATCCTACTTCTGAAATATCACATGGTATCAGAGCGGACAACAGCTATTCTAATTGCAGCAGCAACAGTTGTTGTAGTTGCATCAATTCCTTGAGCAACTGTCTTTCATTGAGAACCAAAAGCCTATGAGTTTCCACAACAAATCTTGGTTCTATTGACTTGAATTTACGGTAGCAATCCAGTGAGTTCTAGATAGGTGTGAAGGAATTAGTCACATTTGCTCAATGTCCTAAGGTAGTGTTCAATTCGAATTTTAGCAGATCTTATTTTTCATAATTCTCATTT
Organism: Larix kaempferi; assembly: GCA_027924585.1. NCBI lineage: Eukaryota > Viridiplantae > Streptophyta > Pinopsida > Pinales > Pinaceae > Larix > Larix kaempferi. The sequence continues at coordinate 18,975,884 of BSBM01000110.1, read as the reverse complement.
GTTTTGTAGGAATCTCCCTCTCTTAGCTTCGAATTCTTCAGCATCATGGATATCAAGTTGAACTCGTTCAAATAATTCGAATGGAAGGAAAAAATGGGCATCTTCTTGAAGTCAAAGAGTCTTTCCAGAGTGGTGAATGGCTCTGTAGTTGAGCCCACTGGTGCAGTAGAGAAATCCAAGTACTTAGACAACCTTGATGAAGCACTTGGATTGTTGCTACTTAGCATTTATGAAGATTTTCACTTTCATGTTATCGATTTGAAGACTCCAAAGGAGGTTTGGGACAAGCTTGAATCCCTCCTTGGAAAGAAAGATGATTTGAAGGGGCATAAAATAGAAAATGAGCTCATCTCCTTGAGCCCAAGCAGTTTGGAAACTATCACTGAGTTTCTCAACAAATTTAAGAACTTGTTTTCACAGTTTAAGAGGTATGGGATTGAGAAGGAATAAAAAAAACTCATCCTTTCCATCCTGTGGAAGCTAGGCCCTGATTATTCAGTGTTTTTTTAACTTTCCAGTCAGCAAATTTGTCCATTCAAAAATGGAAATTCCCTTCGCTTGAAGACTTCATCCAATTTCTAACTCTTGAGGAGGAGAAGCTAGTGCACATGGGAGTGATGAAATCCAAGTTGGATTCATCTCTTGCAGCCATTGAGTCAAGGAGGGCGAATGGAAAAGGAAAAAAAAAATTATGATAGAAATTCAAATGATACAAAGCAGAAAGAGGCTCCCATACAGTCAGATGGAGCCTCGAATCCTAAGAAAGACAAACACACTCAGAAGGGAAAATCCAAGTGCACATACTGTAATCGAGGATATCACCTTGAGATCTCATGTATGAAGAAGACCATAGATCTCATGGCTTCACTTATTGAAAATAATAATCTTCCAGTACCTGCATGTGCTAGAAAGAAAGAGAGTGAACCATCTGGATCTGAGAACAAAGAGAGATGCCATGCCCTCATGGTAGGCGCATCAACTCAAACCTCCTTCATCATAGATTCTGGAGCATCAAGGCATATGTATTCCTCCAAGAGTCTCTTCACTGGATTCGAAGCTACTGTTGGACAATCCATTATGTTGGGGAATGATTCTGAGGTCTCCTCAAAGGGGATTGGAAGAATCAAACTAGATCATGGATACTTCTCGAAAGTATTCTATGTACCCACTCTCATTACTAATCTACTTTCAGTATATCAGATGACCCATGCTGGAGAGCCCAAGAGGGTGATATTCTCTCCAAATGAGGTCGAAATTCAGGACATGGTATCAGTTTCTACCATTGCAAAAGGTGGTTCTAATCATAATTCAAAGCTATATGATTTCTCCCACTTCTTACCTCTCTCAAAGCAATCTGCTCTTCACACTCATGCCAATTAAGAGAGTAGATTGTGTCATGAAATATTTGGGCATCTTGACTATCAATACTTGAAAGACATGCATACTAAAGAGATGCTTGAAGGGTTTCCCAAGATCAAATTTTCCCCAAGGCACCTGCAAATTTTGCTTGAATGGAAAAGATCCAGTAAAGAAGGTTGAGAAAAAGAAGATTCAGAAGGTAGAGCGAATGCTAGATCTAGATCCATAAGAACATGAAGATCTAGCACCTAAGATTCTAACTCCTATTGCATCATGGGCCACCACTACCGTTGCATCCACAAATGATCTTGTTGGAGATCCAACATATTCAAGAACAACCAGATCTGATCTACTCTCTCACACAGATCCATTTCTAGCTTAGAGATGCTTTCTTATGATTGGATCAAATCCAAAGACATTATTGGAATCCTACCAAGATCCAATATGGGTAGCAACTATGGATGAAGAGTATGAGTCTCTTCAAATAAATGAAACTTGGGAGATTGTTTATCTCCCACCTAGGAGAAAGCTTGTTCAATGCAAATGGGTTTACAGAACTAAGATGGAATCTGATGCAGTCTCTATCAAATACAAGGCTCGACTGGTTGCAAAGGGTTACTCCCTAGTCCATGGGATTGACTACTCAGAGACATTCGCTCCTGTTGCTAAGATGGATTCCATTCGTCTTGTTCTTTCTCTTGCTACATCCAAGCACTGGGAAGTGCATCATGTGGATGTCAAGAGTGCTTTCCTGCATTGAGATCTAGAGGAGGAGATCTACATGAAGCAACCTAAGGTGTATGTTGAAGACTCTTCACTGGTATGCATATTGAGTAAGTCCTTGTATGGACTCAAACAAGCTCCCCAAGCTTGGTATGCAAAGATGGACTCCTTCCTTCTGTCACAAAACTTCTTGAGATGCAAATCTGATTCGAATGTCTACATGAGACCCGAAGGTGAGTCTATACTTCTGATTGTTCTATATGTTGATGATATATTGATTACTCGGAGCAACACTTCATGCATCAGATCTATAAAAACATCTTTGCATAACTCCTTCTCCATGTTAGATCTTGGATTATTGAGAGAGTTTCTTGGTCTTGAAGTCACTCAGAGTGATTTAGGAATCAAGGTTTCACAATCCAAGTATGTTTCAGATATGTTTGACAAGTTCCACATGAGCGAATGCAAACCAGCAACATTTCCTTTTATTTCAGGGATCAGCCTCGGGGATGGTTCTTCCACACCTCTGGTGTATAGTACATAGTGTCGACAGTTGATTGGGAGTCTATTGTTTCTTACACACACTCAACCTGATATTTCCTATGCAGTTAGTGTTGTTTCCAGATACATGCAGGAGCCTCATGAGCTTCATTGGAAGGTAGAAAAAATGATCTTGCATTACTTGCAAGGGACAAAGACCTATGGTCTTCACTATGTAGCTAGGTCTCCTCTGAACCTTGTTAGCTACACTAACTCAGATTAGGATGGAGACAACTCATATCGAAAGTCAACATTTGGTTTTGTTTTCATGATTGGATTTGGACCTATCTATTGGTCGAGCAAAAAGCATACTTCTTTAGCTCTTTCTTCAGTAGAGGTCGAGTATAGAGGTGCAGTCAATGCAGCCACATAATGCATTTGGTTGCAGGGCATCTTGTCAGAGTTTGGGATTTGATTCAGTGCTCCACCAATCATCTATTGTGACAATCGGAGTGCTATCAGGATTTCCATAGATCCGGTTCTGAGACAGAGAACCAAACACATTGAGATACACATGCATTACATCAGAGGATTGGTGCATGATCAGACCATCTCACTGCTCTACCTTCTGACAGAAGAGCATATTGCAGATATCTTCACTAATAAATTCTCAGTGAAGAAGTACACTTACCTTAGATCTCTTCTTGGGGTGAGTGATGTACATGCTTGATCATCCTACCACACTCTATCTTGAGGGGGGGCTTTCTTCCCACTGGGTTTTCCCTCTTTCCTCTGTTTTTTAGATTGTTGTATGGGGTGACCTTTGGTCTTAGTTACTAGGGCCCTACCATTTTAGTTGTTCCTCATAGTATAGCCTGCGGGGGGTGTTAGAATATTCTCACCATCATTTTTATATTTTGCCTGCCCGCATGCAATTTTTCATGCATCCAGTCATCTGCATGCATTTGCATGCAATTGCATGCATCCATTCATCAGTATGGCAGTCTCCCAACACCTAGTCCTTATTTTGAAGCCCCCAGGAACCTGTTTCTGCTCAGTTTTATCCCTACTAGCCACTGATGTGCCCTTGTTTTCATCACTGGAGAACATGTGCACCTTATTCCATCTATTTAGGGGTTACTTCATTTAGTTAGTTAGTTGATGACTCAGTTCCTTGATTCAAGGGATGATTGATCAATTAATTGACTGTAGCACTTAGATAGGAACCTACTGAGAGTTGGTTGAGCTCTACTGAATACTAACAGCTCCTCATGCGCCCACATTGGAGTATCCTTCCCTACATCAGTTCCCATGCACCTTATTCCACCTATTTAGGAGTTACTTCAGTTAGTTAGTTAGTTGATGACTCAGTTCCTTGATTCAGGGGATGATTGATCATTTAACTGACTGAAGCACTTAGATAGGCACCTACTGAGAGCTGGTTGAGCTCTACTGACTACTAACATCTCCTCATGTGCCCACATTGGAGTATCCTTCCCTACATCAGTTCCCATGCATTCAGTTAGACTCATTTGACTAACTAGTTGAATTTTATTACCACTGCCACTGATTTGGATGATGTCTCCAATGTTATCCAAGCCACACTTTGAGGAGAATTCGAATGAACTTAGTGGCATTCGGATCTCATTGATTGTATTCAGTTATTATTCACATTACAGAGTGCCAGCTTACAGCTCATGTATGATACAACAATTTTTCTCCATTTTCTGTGTAATGAGTGATTATTGATTCAACATTTCTTCTTCTTCTTTCTGCACTACTTGAGTAAACTCTAGTGAGACCTGCTACTATTGAGTGGTCCTACTTCTGAAATATAACAATCTCAAAGTGTCCATGATGGCACCGAAAAGCTGTCTTCTGGATGTCTTCCTCCCACATACTGATTTGATGGTAACCAGAGCGAAGGTAAATCTTTGAAAAGTATTTGGTTCCATGTAGTTCATCCATCAGCTCATCAATCCTTGGGATATGATATATGTTCTTGATAGTCTTCTTTTCAAGATCTCTGTAGTCTGTTCACATGCACATAGTCCCATCTTTCTTCTTCACAAGGACTATCGATGGCGAAAAAGGACTTGAGCTTGGTCTAATGAATCCCAAGTCAAGCAGTTCCTTGATGGTTCGCTCTATCTCATCCTTGAATATTTTTGGGTGCTTGTAAGGATGGAATTTGATAGGTGATGTGCCTATCTCGAACTCAGTTCTATGCTCCACTCCTCTATTAGGTGGCCTACCATGAGGAAGGTCCCAAAATACCCTCTTATTCTTTTGTAGAAATTTCTAAATGTCTTATGTATATTTTGCTATTTCTAATGAGGTACCTTTAGTGGTGATTAGTCATTCTGCAACCCACTCAATGTCTCCATGCCTCAATAGGGATCACATACTATGTGCAGTTGACACTTGTTTTGGGTAGGTGTTGATTCCCAGCAACACTGCCTCCTTTCGATCTTCTCCTTTGAAAGTCATCTCAGGAATTTGGCAGTCTATTGAGTGCTTCCAAATGGAATAAAACCATTGTACTCCCAAAACCATGTTAGTTTCAGCCAAATTCACATCATAAAAGATATATGTAATGGTGTGATCTCATATATTAATCTGCAATTTAGGAATCCATCTAGAACAATCCATAGAATGATTACCTGGAATGATAATAGTGAAGCCTCCAAATTTTTCAGTAGGTAGCTTCCTCCTTTCGACCAAATTTGAATCAATGAAGTTATGTGTTGCTCCTCCATCCACTAGCAAAGTGATTGATTGTCCCTAAACCACTCCTTTGAATTTGAGTGTATGGAAGCAAGGCACTCCTGACAGTACTACAATATTTCTCACCTCATGGGTAGGAAATTCTTCTACAGTCTCATAGGCCACTTCTGCATCTACTGGGGCCTGTGAAACACAACTTCCTTCTTCTCAATTCATCTGTATATTGTAATTAATTGTCCTTGAAATTTCCAGAAATACTTTTCATGGGTGGCCTTTGATTCTTGAGTTGAGTAGGAACAATAGTTCTAGTAGGAAATCTAGTCATAGGAATAGATTTTTGCAAATCTCTTGTTCTACTCAATGCATATTGCAAGTTAGAGGGTCTGTAATCCTTCACCAAACCTTTCAATGATTATTCTAACCCTTCAATGAACAACAGGATCAATCAAGCTTCTGAGATATCAGAGACCATGACAACTAATTTTTGAAACTCAGATATGTAGGCTTCAAGAGTTCCATCCTGCTTCACATGTGCTAGTTATCTGAAGTTATTTCAGGATCTCTTCTTTCGAATATTTCAACCAATATTCTTGTGAAATATTCATAAGTGGCCACTTGATCATGCCCAAGTGTTTTTAGGACATGAAACCCCCAATCATTGGCTTCACCATCTAAGTGTAGAGTAGCCAGCTTAATGGCATCTCTCTCAGCCATTGGATTTAACTAAAAATATGTATCAAGATTCTGAATCCAAGAGTTAGCAATGGACTTTTGTGAGCCATCAAAGTAAGGAAAATAAATCTTACCAATAGCATTTTTTAACTCATAGTTCTGATTTGGAATCCAAAATATTCCTCTCGAGTTAGTTTTGTACTGAAGATCACATAAATCTTTGAATGGAAAATCTCTTCTGCATTCTTCATTCAGTGTGAGGTACTCAACATATGTGTCCTCCCATAAAGCAAGACCTTTATTTCGAACCTCAGGTTCCTCCTTTTGTTCTTGAGTAAACTTGGGCATAGTAGGCATTGATCTGGGATGAAACTCCATCTTGAATTCATCGGGGCGATTATGAGGCCCAACTCTTGAGAAAATAGAACTACCATTAATATTCCTTTCGCCATGTGGGGAACCATTATTGCTCCCTTATCCATTTTTTCTTCCTAACTGCTGAGATAAGAAATCTCTGGTCTCTTTTCCGGATTAGACAATATTGTGGGATATGTATTGTAAACCTTTCATAATACTTTGCAAAAAGAACTTCAACTCATATTTTTCTTCATCGTGATACATATCTGAATCTCCTTGTAGCTTTCTTTCAGTAGAATTGATTTCTTCTCCCTCTTCTTCCTTTGACAAAAGATCCTTCTTATTAGAATATGAATATATTTTTGGATTCATAGAAAGATGTCAAGAGCAGTTTCATAGGACCATGCTCTAATACCATTGTAATGTACAAACCATGACTGGTGATACACCAACTCACTCTCCTACAAGACTTAATAAAAAACAATGGATTCTGGTGACTAGTTTAACTGTAGGTAGGAAAAATCAAAGTATTCTGAAGGGGATGAGGAATATACCATATGATAGAACCTTTTCACAAAGTACTGGGACCATGAATTTTTTGAACATTATCCAGGATACTTCAATGCTCCTGGGAACCCCAACATATGCAAACTAGAACATCAACTAAGTATTGAATGAGAAAAAATGATGAAGTATTATGAATCAGGGTGGCTAAATAACACAAATATAATTCAATGAACATCCTAGGTTCTCTACAGTGAGTTTGGCAAGGTTCTTAGGAAGTCTCACAAATATACAAGAAAAATTGTCTCCTAGGATTGCATAGCTATGCCAATTTCAGGACTTCCAAAACAGTTAGGAAGGCTCACAAATTTCCCATATTAATATTGGGTTGGGTGATTTAGCATATTAATTAGCGTAATAAATAGAAATCACTTCATTTGGATGAATACTCATTCATTTAATAAGAAGATTCTGGAAACTAGCTCTTTTTTATTGAAATATAGACTAGGTGCAAGAAGAGGTATTGGAATCAAATTTTTATTCAATATAAATTTAGAATTGACATCATAGGTTAATTATTACAGACATATAAGCCATCAATAGTTGATTCATACATCATTAATTGATCAAGAATGAGATACACCCAGAAGAAACTCTTTCATAGAAAAAACCAAGAAATTAATCATAGATCTGCATGGAGAGCCATCAAATCTATGCTATAGGATCATACTCCTCTAGTTCAGACTTCATGACCTGCAATAAAATAAATGATAATGTCTTAATACCATCATACTCTAACAGGAAGCAGGGGCACATCTCCTAGCTTGGACTAGGGGCACATCTCCCAAGTCTCTGAGGCACAATTACACTTGCTCCAATTGTCAAACAGTCAAAATATGTGAAGGTGGTGGCTCTACTTATTTTATATATGGATGATGACTTATGTAGAAAGTATCCTAAGCTAATGCACCCTCATGGATGGATAAGGAAATCTAGATTTCTTCATTTTCTCCTTTTCTTCTTTACTTTCTGCTTTTACCTTTTATGCTTTAGCTTTTCTATCTTGCTTTTGCTTTTTACTATTTTTTCTTGCTTTTCTTCTCTATCCTAATTTTATGCCTTGTCCTACTTTTCTGATTTTGTCATGCTTTTTGATTTTGTGTTGCTTTCTACTTTATGATTTTTTTCCTTATTTTTTGCTGCCTTTCTGCTTTGTACCATCTTTCCTTCATTTTTCTTGATTTTCTAGCATTGGATGCTTTCTCCTAACTTCTCTTGCAAGTCATATCCTTAGTCAACCTTATCCACTAAGGCACACTTGTGGGGCATTGTCATCTTTTTTTCAAAAATAAAAATACTTATTTGATGAAAAATAATTATTCTTATGTGTAGAATAAACTTTAGGAAAATCAATTCACACTTCCTAATTAATTAAATGCCCGAACTTTCAAAATTAACCCCAAGTAAATGAAGTTGTCTCCTCAACCCTGTTGAAATATTGTAACTTCTAAGAATATTATAATTGTACTTTATTATTCTAGAGACGTTTCCTTCCTCCGAGGTGACCCTATTGTATAGCCGGAGATGTTTATTCCTCCGATGGATTGTGGTAACTAGGGTTATTAGATCTCCCATGTGGGGGTCAACCCTGAGTTAATTTATTAGGGGTTATTAGACTCTCTTAGGAGAGGTCGGCCCCATAGGGTAAAAAGTTAGTCGGGAAACAAGTATAAGTAGAGGAGGTTGTTCCTCACTTATCTCACTCATTCATCACTCAGAAAGTAGCGCACAAGTGAGAGAGAGGTCTGCATAGGAGGAGTAGAAGGACCTCTAGTCTTGGACTACATCTTGTATTTGGTTGATCATCTTTATTGAGGAAAGATTTGCTGGGTTTTCTACCCCATGAGGGTTTCCCAGGGTAAAATCTCTGTTTATCTTGTGATTGTGTTTCTTTCAGTGATCTTGTTAGTCAAATTAGTATAAACTTAACATGGTATCAGAGCTAGCTTGAATAGGACATCTTTCACAAGGTGAAAATCTCTCTCTCTCCTCCTTCAAAAATTAGGGTTTCTGCAAAAGTTGGTATTTTTGGATTCTGATTGCATGGCTGGATAGCCCTCCTTAAAATCAAATTTTTGAGCCCTAGATCGAGGTTTTTGGTTGGGTAGAACTTCGGGAAAGTCAAACCCTAGTTTGACCAAAAGTGTAGAAAACCAGAATACGAGAGAACCATAAAAGCTGCGCACCTGTGCACCAGAGAACCAGAAAAGATGCGCACCTGTGCACCAGTAAACCAAAAAAGCATAAATTCTATTGCAGATCTGGAAGGTGAAAAGTTGAAGTTTCCAGAAGCAGAACAAACCAGAACTTCCAATTCAATCAAGCACATCTCTTGGTAAGTGTTATTCTATCTCTTGAGAAACTTCAATCTCTTTGACCCCTGGAGAAGATGGCTCTAAGCACTAATATTGAAGACAAGCTAGAGGGTATAGAAAATTTGCGGGCATGGAAATACAGAATTGGCCTCATTCTTGAAGAGAATGATCTTGTCCAATATATTAAAGATGAGATTGCAGAACCTGAAGAAGATGAAGCCAAAGAGAAATATAGGAAGGACTTCATTAGGGCAAAGAGAATCATTGTTGATTCTATTAAGGACCACTTGATTCCTTAAGTGGCATCTAAGAAGACTCCAAAGGAAATGTATGATGCCCTAGGCTGTTAGGAACCTATGTCAACCCTTCTCTTTACTATGTTAGTATATTGTTGTTGGACGCATATGCTTTGTAAGTCGTCCTGTAGTATTTGTTGATCCGTAGTTTATATTAGCCCATAGTATTGACCCATAGTATTGGACGCATATGCTTTGTAAGCCGTCCCGTAGTATTATATGTCCCAAGGTTTTGACTCATAGTATTGGGCATAGACTTAGTATATAAGTGTGTGTTGAGGTCATTGAAGGCACCGTGAAGTTAATTGTATTGAGCTTGCTCAAAGGAGGTTGCCCCCTCGAAGTGGCCCGTGATCAATATAAAAGTGATTATGTTCTATTATTTTTGCTATTTTGCATATTCTTATTAATTAATTGTTGCAGGTGCATCTCATCTGGTATCAGAGCACTTTCCTTGGCACAAGTGGGATTTTTTTTTCTTTTTTTGGGCTGCGACTTTCAGATCAATTTCTGAAACTTTCTGCACAAAATCAGAAGAAACCGATTGCATATTTGAATTCCTCTTTCAAAAATACGCAGTTTCAAAAAAAAAAAATCTCATTTGGAGTTCTAAAAGTGGAGATATCGCGGATTTAAAATCAGCAATTTTTCAGAATTTCGGTGATGGCCACGGAAATTGCGGCGAGAAAATCTTTTGACCGAGTGCCCAGATTTCTATTTCGCTTTCATGGGTAGAAGCAGAGTTGTTTTTCCAGTTCGGGAAACATGCTATAATAGCGATTCTGAGCAATATAGATCCGGTTTTTGAACATTGGGTGGAATTTCTGCCCAAATTTTTTCTGTTGCAGGTTCGGATCTGGGAATAATCCCTATCCGTTTAACTATGGGAAGTACTTGGGCATAAGCCCTAAAAATCATTATGAGGAGTAGCACAGGAACCCCAAAGTAGCTGGCCATTGAGAGGACCTGCCAAGCGAAAAGGGCAGCGATCCCTACCTGATTGACTAGTTCCCACCCGTGAGGTAAACCAAGAGCGTTCGTTTGTGGCCAAGCGGTTATCAGTTTTACCTGAGCCGTGGAGTGAGGGGTACTGCCCCAATACGCAAGCCGTCAGACAACATTGGTGGCCGAGTGAAACACTTGAACTGTTAGGAAGCCGTTCATACTTGGGGTCCATATCTATTTAACTGTTGCCGATCACTTCCGCTCCAGATCCAGCCGTTCAAATCTATTCTGAAAGTTGTTCCAGATCCAGTCGCCATTTCAGATCCAGCAGTCTTTGATCCCTTCCACGTCGCTGCAGATCCATCTGTTGTGGATCCCTTCCACGCCACTGTTGCCGATCCATTTCTGGGAAAAAAAAAAAAAAAAAAAAAAAAAAAACATGGTTATGGTTGTAACCCGTGCAGGAGCACACACCATGGAGGAAGCACTTGCAGCCATCCAAACCAAACTCCAAGATCTGGATGAAAAATTTCTCAGCCTCCATCTTCAGCATTCAGCCATGAACAATACCAGACAGCCAAAATCTTTTGCAACCATCAAGTTCTCTTCTTCCAGCAGTTTTCGTAGGCCGAAGCTTGATTTTCCTCGCTTCAATGGTACGGATCCGACTGGATGGATATACCGAGCAGAACAATATTTCAGTCTGCATAATACTTTTGATGTTCAGAAAGTTCCACTTGCATCCTTTCATTTGGAACAGGAAGCCCTTCAATGGTACCGTTGGTACATCAAAGCTCATCCTGAGCCACACTGGACAGATTTTTGCCAACTCCTTTTGTCACGATTTGGTCCTAGTTCTTTTGACGACTTCACAGGAGCACTCACTAAACTTCACTAAACTGGCACAGTGAGAGAGTATCATATGGAATTTGAGAAACTAGCCAATCACACACAAGGATTGTCCGATGAATTCTACAAGAGTTGTTTTATCAGTGGTCTCAAGGATGAAATCCGCTCAGAGGTCAAAATTTTTTGTCCCCACACAATGATGGAAGTCCTAGGGTTGGCTAAGCTGGCTGAGGACAAGATCGCAGCTCAACAACGCTCCAAACCCACCTTTTTTACCTTATGAAATATGGGTTCCCAACGACCTCCCATCACGCCTTCTCCTCAACCAACTCTTATCAAGCATTTGTCTGAAATAGAAATGCAGGCACGCCGAGAAAAAGGGCTTTGCTATAATTGTGATGAGAAATTCACTCAGGGACATCGATGTGTTCAACAAAAGCTCTATCTCTTGGATGTGGATTCTCCGCCTGCCTTGGAACTTGGTGAAGGAGATACAGATACAATAGATGATCAGGTCGACATTCAACACCCACCTGTTGACACCCCATCTCAGGATGACCCACTCGAGATCTCTCTCCATGCTGTAATCGACGCCACCACCCCACAAACAATGCGGGTCAGGGGATACTTCAAGAAGCTCCCTCTCACCATACTCATTGATTCTGGTAGCACTCATAACTTCATTGACCCTCGGATTGCCAAACAGGCTGATTGTTTTGTCCATCCTTGCTCCAACTTTGAAGTCATGGTTGCCAATGGGAGCACCTTACCTTGCAAGGGGAAGTTTCACAATGTGCGTATCTCTATGGAAGATTATAACCTACGCTCTGACATGTTTGCCTTGTCCGTAGGCGGATGTGATGTGGTTTTGGGCGTTCAATGGTTACGCACACTTGGCCCCATCTTATGGGATTTTGCTGAACTTTGGATGCAGTTTAAAGTCAATGGGGCACAACACAAATTTGTGGGCTTACAACCAGGGTCTCTCTGCATCATCAGTTCACATCGCCTGGAAAAAATCCTTAAGAAGAATTCACATGGTGTCATCGCTCACCTCAATTCCATTCAGCTGCACCCATCAATAGTCTCCACTACTTCCTTGGATAGATATGTAGGTATCTTTGTTGAACCAATGCGCTTGCTGCCTTCAAGAGACCTTTCCGGTAAGAATTTATCCACATCTACCTCTCAGCAGGAAATGATGGCTATTTTGCATGCTATACAGAAGTGGTAGCCATACCTATTAGGGAATTATTTCTGCATCAAGACTGATCTCCAGAGTTTGGAAAATTTTCTGGAACAATGGGTCTCCTCCCCAACACACCTGAAATGGGTTATCCAACTCATGGGTTATCCCTATGTGATCACTTACAAGAATATTAAGGACAATATGATGGAAGATGCTCCTTCTCGCACAATTGATGACCCAGTTTCTCTTACAGCTCTTTCTTTGCTTGTTCCAAATTGGTTGCAATATGTTCAACAAGGCTCTCTCTTCTATGAACTCCATGCTTCTTCATCAACAGGGCACTCTGGGTTCTACACAATGTCTAACCGGGAACAACATAACTTCTTTTGGCAGGGACTAAAAATGACAATTCAACAGATGGTGGCTGACGATGATACTTTCCAAGTCAACAAGGGTGAAACGACACTCCATTCGGGATTGCTCAAACACTTTCCCATCCCTACACAGCTTTGGCCAACTCTTTCTATGGATTTCCTAGTAGCACTCTAGTGGTACAATACCACATCTCAAAGGACACCATATGAAGCAGTCTATGGAAAACCACCGCTAGTTCTTCTTCCATACACCCTTAGCAGCTCTCCAGTTCAGGAAATTGACTCGGTTCTTCGCACCCGCGATCAGATTCTTCTCATTCTACAGGACAATCTTCACCTGGCCAGAATTCGCCTGGAACAACAAGCCAATCAGCACCGTTTTAAGCGCATTTTCCACGCAGCTGACAGGGTCTTCTTCATCTACAGCCTTCCAACCAATCCTCCTTGACACTCCAAAGGCGTCAGTGGCCTGAAATGCAACCTGAGGATGCTACCGGGGAACCACTCCTTCCAATTCTGCAGCAATTTCTCCAACCAAAGCTTTGAAGACAAAGATTTTTCTAAGGGAGAGGGGATGTTAGGAACCTATGTCAACCCTTCTCTTTACTATGTTAGTATATTGTTGTTGGACGCATATGCTTTGTAGTCGTCCTGTAGTATTTTTTGATCCGTAGTTTATATTAGCCCATAGTATTGACCCATAGTATTTGACGCATATGATTTGTAATCCATCTCGTAGTATTATATGTCCCATGGTTTTGACTCATAGTATTGGGCATAGACTTAGTATATAAGTGTGTATTGAGGTCATTGAAGGCACCGTGAAGTTAATTGTATTGAGCTTGCTCAAAGGAGGTTGCCCCCTCGAAGTGGCCCGTGATCAATATAAAAGTGATTATGTTCTATTATTTCTGCTATTTCGCATATTCTTATTAATTAATTGTTGCTGGTGCATCTCATAGGCAGAATGTATGAAGGAAAGAACATCAATAGGAAGATGAACCTGAGAGCTCAATTGAAGAGCACCAAGATGAATCAAGGAGAATCCATTCAAGATTATTTCTCAAGGGTTTCCCAGTTCAAGGAAAAACTAGATGCCATTGGAGATACTCTTGATGAAGATGAACTAGTCATGACTGCTCTAAATGGTCTCACTAGACCATGGGAGTCATTTATCCAAACCATGTGTGCCAGAAAAGAAAGCATGAAGTTTGCTGTGGTATGGGAAGATTGCATCCAAGAAGAAGCTAGGGTTGCTAACAGAGAAGCCTTGCTCAAATAAGGTGACCAAGCCTTGGCCACTCACACCAAGAGAAGAAGGAATAAACCCTACTTCAAGAAGGATAGTCACAAGGAGGCTAAACCTCCACAAAGATTTCAAAAGAAAAGAGGAAATACTCAGGGAAATAAGTTTTCCTCATTCCAATGCTTCAATTGTCATAAAATAGGACACATTGCTAGGGATTGTTCCTTAAAGGGAAAGAAGAACGGATTCCACCATAAAAGACATCAAGCACACCTAGCAGAAGATGAAAGTGAAGAAGAAGAAGAAGAGGAAGAAAGGCCTCACAAGAAAAGATCTGGAAGAGAAGAAGAAGAAGAAGAAGAAGAAAGGCCCTTCTTCAAGAGAAGATCTAGAATGAATGAAGAAGAAGAGGCAAAAGAGTATGTTCTATTCTCTACACTTTATGGATGTATAAAACCTGGAGAAGATACATGGCTTATTGATAGTGGTGCTTCAAAGCACATGACTGGACAAAAGAAAACTCTTTCAAAACTGGAAGAGAAGACCTCCCCACAAAAGGTGTCATTAGGAGATGACTATCAATATTCCATCAAGGGAATTGGTGAAGCAAGCTACAAGCTTGATTCTGGAACACCATTGAAGGTGAAAGAGATATTATATGTCCTAGGATGGAAGAAGAACTTACTTTCTATCTTAGCTCTAGATAAGAAAGGTTATAGGGTTTCATTCATAGATGGACAAGTACTCATGTGTTCCAAAGGAAAATCAATTGAGGATGCAATTGTTATTGGTGAAGAGGAAGGAGGTCTATACAAAATTAGGGGACATCTAGAAGCTGCCCTTGTTCATGAAGCCACTAGCCCTAGTGAACTATGGCATAGAAGGCTTGCTCATATTAACTACAAAGCACTACCTCATGTGAGTAAAGTAGTCATAGGACTACCAGATTTGAAGATTGATCATGATGGCACATGCAAAGGATGTGCAAAAGGAAAGAATATCAAGAACCCATTTCCAAAGAGTGAAACAAAGACTAAGAGTATTTTGGAATTGATTCATTCAGGTGTATGTGGACCAATGTCTTCCACATCCTTGAGTGGATATGAATAATGCCTTACATTTATTCATGACTACTCCAGGAAGACTTGGATATACTTTATAAAAGGGAAGAATGAAGTCTTTGGAAAGTTCAAGGAGTTCAAAGCATTGATAGAAAATCTTTCAAAAAAGAAGATCAAAATACTTAGGACAGATAATGGTGGAGAATACACTTCAAAATATTTTGAAGTCTTTTGTAAAGAAGTTGGAATCAAGAGGGAGTTAACCACTCCCTACAATCCTCAACAAAATGGTGTTGCGTAAAGAAAGAATAGAACCATTATGGAAGCAGTGAAGACAATGATACATGATCAAGACCTACCTATGTATCTATGGGATGAAGTAGCCAGGACAACAGTCTATTTGCATAATAGACTATCTCATAGTGCTCTTGAATTCAAAACTCCAGAAGAAGTGTTTACAGGAAAGAAGCCTGAGGTAAGCCACCTCAAGATATTTGGGTTCCCTGTATATATTCACATTCCAAAAGAAAAGAGAACTAAATTAGACCCTTCCGGAAAGAAGGGGATATTTGTTGGATATTGTGAAACATCCAAGGCATTCAGAATTTACATCCCAGGATTCCACCATATGGAGATTAGTAGGGATGTGACATTTGATGAAGAGATAGCTCTCAAGAAATCTAGGAAGTGCCAGTATGAATAAGTATATGAAGAATATGCACCTCATAGAATTGCAGAGTCTGTTCCCATCCTTGAAGATGTAACACCTGAAGACCATGATATGATAGAACCACAAGAACCCCCCATTTCAAATATTTCAAGGAAAAGAAAGCCAGCATGGGAAAGAGATATTATATTAGGAGCAGAAAAGTATGGAGCTCCTGAAAGCTCTACTAGAGTGAGGAAGAAACCAAAGCCCTTCTCCAACTATATGGCTTTGATGTGTGATCTTGTAGATCAAGAACCTACTAGTTATGAAGAGGCAGTTCGTAAGAAAGAGTGGGTAGAGGCAATGACAGAGGAATACCAATCAATAATGAAGAATGATGTTTGGGATATAGTTCCTAAACCTAAAGACAAAAGTGTGGTATCCTCCAAATGGATATACAAAATAAAGCATGCTATGGATGGTAGCATTGAAAAATATAAAGCAAGATTTGTGGCCATAGGATTCTCTCAGAAAGAGGGAATTGACTATGAAGAGACATTTGCACCAGTTGCAAGGTACACTTCTATTAGAACCATCATTACACTTGCATCCATGATGAAATGTTACTTACACAAGATGGATGTGAAGACAGCCTTCCTGAATGGTGTGATTGCGGAAGAAGTGTACATAGAACAACCACAAGGTTTTGAGTTGGAAGATGGAAGAACCCATGTATGCAAACTGAAGAAGGCTTTGTATGGGTTGAAGCAGTCTCCTAGAGCTTGGTATGGAAGAATTGACAGTTTATTGACAAGATTAGGCTTTACCAAAAGTAAAGCTGATCCTAATATTTATCTCAAGGTTATGAATGATGAACCTATCATATTGTTGCTATATGTGGATCATCTATTTCTGACTAGAAATGAGAAACAGATTATCGAGTGCAAGAAGAAGCTCTCATCAGAGTTTGAAATGAAAGATCTCGGATTGATGCACTACTTCCTAGGTCTGGAAGTATGGCATGGACCAGATGGAATCTTTCTCAACCAAGGTAAGTATGTTGTGGGAATCTTGAAAAGATTTGATATGTTGGAATGCAAAGCCATGGAAACTCCCATGGATTCCAACTTAAAGCTATTAGTTGATGACTATTCAGAGTTAGTGGATGTGACTCTGTACAGACAGATTATTGGGTCATTAATGTATCTGACGAATACCAGGCCAGACATATGCTTTGCGGTAAACACTCTGAGTCAGTATCTAGTGGAACCTAGGTGAGTTCACCTAATTGCTGCAAAACATGTGATGAGGTACCTAAAGGGTACGGTATATTTTGGTCTCTATTATCATGGAGATCATAACTTCAGATTGTATGGATTCATAGATGCTGATTGGGTAGAAAGTGTATCAGACAGGAAGAGTACATTAGGTGGATGTTATTGTCTAGGATATGCCATTATCTTGTGGTTTAGCAGAAAGCATTCAAGTGTGGCTCTCAGCACAGCTGAAGTAGAATATATAGCTACCTGCTCTGCTAGTTACGAAGCGGTGTGGCTTTGGAAGTTGTTATCAGGATTGTTTGACTTAGAGATGGACCCCACTGTGATCCTGTGTGACAACCAGAGTTGTA
This sequence comes from Larix kaempferi, assembly GCA_027924585.1. Classification (NCBI taxonomy): domain Eukaryota; kingdom Viridiplantae; phylum Streptophyta; class Pinopsida; order Pinales; family Pinaceae; genus Larix; species Larix kaempferi. The sequence goes on along the minus strand of BSBM01000110.1, from coordinate 18,958,448 downwards.
TCAAAATGACAGAGAATCCAGTATTCCATGATAAGTCAAATCACATAGAGATCGGATATTTCTATATACGGGATATGGTGCAGAAAGGAGCTATCAAGCTTGAGTATGTAGGTACTGATGAACAAGTTGCTGATGTGTTGACCAAACCTCTGTCTCGAGTAAAGTTTGAGTATTTCCGAGACAAGCTTGGTGTAGTTCAAAAGGATCCTCCTCGAAAGGGGGAGTGATATGTTCGATAATAATATTAGGATACTGGTATCGCGAATGGATACCTGTATCGATGATGAGATTACTTAGATATATACTTGTATTGGTATGGATACTTGTATTGATGATATATATACTTGTGTTGGTGTGGATACTTGTATTGATGATATGTATACTTGTATTGGTATGGATACTTGTATTGGTGTGGATACTTGTATTGATGATATGTATACTTGTATTGGTGTGGATACTTGTGTTGATGAGATGTATACTTGTATTGGTGTGGATACTTGTATTGATGATATGTATACTTGTATTGGTGTGGACACTTGTATTGATGAGATGTATGCTTGTATTGGTATGGATACTTGTATTGATAATGTGGATACTCATATTGGTGTGGATACTTGTATTGATGATTTGGATATTGTATCGATGATGAGGATACTTGTATCGATGATGAGGCTACTTGTTCTAACAATGAAGTCAGTATATGGTACCTAGTTGATATGATAGGACTGTATCGTCCCTGAACGCATAGTTCAAAATGTACGTGATGGGGATTGCATCATCTTGGAACCACTAGTTCAAAATGTACGTGATGGGGATTGCATCATCCTGGAACCACTAGTTCAAAATGTACATGATGGGGATTGCATCATCCCGGAACCACTAGTTCAAAATGTACGTGAGGGGATTGTATCATCCCCGGACTTCGGCCCCTGAATTGATCCATAGAAAAATGTCTCCAAGAAGTGGTTGCTAGTGGACGAGAGGGGATTGTATCGTCCCCAGATTTCGGTCCCTGAATTGATCCGTAGACAGATGTTTCTGAGAAGTGGTCCCTAGTGGACGAGAGGGGATTATATCATCCCCAGAATTTGGTCCTTGAATTGATCCGTAGACATATGTCTTCAAAAAATGGTCCTTAGACTTTGTCTAAGTTGACGAGTGGACTGCATCGTCCCTAGACATGTTATGGTGTCTTAAATGGATCATGTGTTTTGCAGGGTATGATGCTGATGATCATGTGACGACGATGCTGATGATCATGTGATGACGATGTTGTTGATCAAGAGGATCCAGATGATGATGTTGTTGTAGCTGTTAGAGTGCTACAGAAGATGAAGACTCAGTACATGATGTTCCAGTATTGAAGATCTTAAAGATGTTCCAGTAACTGCTTGAGTTACTGATGATGATGTATAAAGAAAGCTTCCAATGATTTATAAATGTATCATGTATGATGTAGTCGATGACTCCTTGCTCCTGCAAATGTTGTTATAATATCCTTCTCGTTAAGGGGGAGTGTTGAAATATTGTAACTTCTAAGAATATTATATTTGTACTTTATTATTCCGGAGACGTTCCCTTCCTCTGAGGTGACCCTATTGTATATCCAGAGATGTTTATTCCTCCGATGGATTGTGGTAACTAGGGTTCTAAGATCTCCCATGTGGGGGTCGGCCTTGAGTTAATTTATTAGGGGTTATTAGACTCTCTTAGGAGAGGTCGGCCCCATAGGGTAAAAAGTCAGTCGAGAAACAAGTATAAGTAGAGGAGGTTGTTCCTCACTTATCTCACTCATTCATCACTCGGAAAGTAGCGCACAAGTTAGAGAGAGGTCTACATAGGAGGAGGAGAAGGAGCTCTAGTCTTGGACTACATATTGTATTTGGTTGATCATCTTTATTGAGGAAAGCTTTGCTGGGTTTTCTACCCCATGATGGTTTCCCAGGGTAAAATCTCTGTCTATCTTGTGATTGTGTTTCTTTCAGTGATCTTGCTAGTCAAATTAGTATAAACTTAACAAACCCAAGGGATTGGTTGGGTTAGGAACTTAATCTAGTAATCACTATTGAGGGGAGATGAAAACACCTATCGTCGAATATCCGATAACAGTCGGGGTCAAATTTAAAAAAAAGGAAGAAAATTGTAAATTATAAAGGTAACATCCGACGAAACAGTCAAAATTTTGGGTTTCGTCGTATTTTGAAATATGGTTTTGATAGGGAAAACATATCCCTGCATGATAAGCTCTATAAGAAAGGCCAAACAAACAAGTATATTTGGATAGAAATGTCTAGCATTAATGCTAAGAAAACATACATAGCAATACATTATTTTTCCATTATTAATTCTAAATTTTATAAGAAAATAAATATAGATAAAAATTCCCTTGCAATGGCTTAGAAAATGATTTTTTCATACCAAGGAATGAAGGAACTATCCTCTTAATGGGTGACTTTACACTTTAAATTTTTGTAAACAAGCTATTTTTCTAAGAAGTCATTCCAAACCTAATCCTCTTTCATTAGATGAAGAGCCTACTCTTGATTTTCGGTACAAAAGAAGTTCTGCAGATCTATGCGAAAATTTGTTCCAACTCCTAGCTAGTCAAGCTCTATAGTGCTCAATATCTTATAATGTGTAACTATCTAATGAAGTGCCCAAACTATGGCCAGATGACTTGTATTCATGGGATTGGAAATAATGTTGTACATTATGTCATAACTAATATTCATTTATACAATATAATGATAAATCTAGACATTTTAAACTACCACAAACCTGACTCGGGTCATAGAACTCTAGTTGTAACCCTCAATTTTTTCATGCATAGTGATCCCATATAAGAAAATTCTCACAGTAAAAAAACACTTGATATTCGATATAAATAAAGATGATCTTTTCATAGATGAGTTGAAAAATGACTTGTTTCCAAGCTATCTAGTAAAAACAATATAAAATAACTCTATCATAATTTTACTATGGTACTCTCATCTTCCATTAAAAAGTTCTCCATCAAAGTTTCAAGTAAAAAGAAAAATCAAAGAAACAACCCCTAGTATGATAAATAATGTAAAAATACAGGAAGAACCATCAAGGAGGCGATTGAAGAGTCTCTAAAATTGACAAGATAAATAGATACATATTCCTAATTAAAAAATATGAAGTATATAAATAAAAAGCAAGAAAATATTTTACACCTCTCTAAAGTCTCCTAAGTAATCCCAGAGGAAAATTCTAACTAATAAAACTAAATATAATAATAGGATTTCTTTGGAAGATTGGAATGCTTATCTTCAAAGGATTTACGAATCCCTGGATGTCATTGATAACATTCAAACCATCATTATAGTGGAATATTTTTTCTCATTAGAAGAAATTGATTTTGAAATTAAATACTCTAAAAATGGAAAAGCTAAGGACATTGTAGGATACCAAGCAAAAATCTTAAAAATAGGTAGATTTGTCCTCATTCCTCACATCCACAAGCTCTTTAATCTAGATATCAAGCAAGGTTTTTCTAGTCCTTGGACTGAGAGCTTCATTATTCCTATCTTTAAAAATGGTGATAAAAATAACTCCTCTACTTATTGTCTCGTCCGAGGGTGATTCCATGAAGATGGGTAACTCTTTTAGGCCAAATATGACGGTGAAAAACAAAAATTTTACCCCTGTATTAAATTGAAGCCCTCGAAACTCATACTTGCCACATGAATTTTGACATGCGGTTGAAAAACGAAATGTAGAGAATTATGTTGGATTTCCAATGATATTTTTTTCAAAATATACCAATGCCATATATCGTGTCAAATTTTCATTTAATGAAATGTGTGTACTTAAACAATTGAAGAGCAATTAATAAGTAATTTGTGTGCATGCACAATAATTTAATGCTAAAGTAATAATTTTAAAAAATGAAATATGTGAACATGATCTAGACAGAATGCACTAGGGCTTACATATTTTTCTTTTAATTTTTCTCGAAAAAGTGTATTTATTATTATTTTTTGAAACTTACCAATGAATATTTAAGTCGCATTTTGCACACATGTGTGTGCATGCACAAAATATTTTGATTTTTTACATAATTTGCAAAACTAAAAATACCCTTTTAAAGAGGACGCGTTTATCTGGGGCTTGTGTATTTTTTCAAAATTTTTGGATGTGTATTTTGAATGTTGTGGATTTATCTTTGAGTTCAATCGAAGTTGTCGACATGGTTTTTTAGGGCAAATGTTAGTAGAAATTTAAAAACAAAAGACATGAAGATAAAAATTCATAAATTTTATGTATCTGGATAGAAGATTCGTTGACGAATCCAATGGTATCAATTCTACTCATTAATGAGCATTTAATGACATAGTTTAACTCTATGGAAGGCAGACAAACATTCCATTCTGCTGAGAAAGGGGCTCTCGACTTGTATTTTAAGCTCTCGATCGAGCTATTTGCTCGATCGAGCTTTTTTAAATACCTCGATCGAGGGCTTAACAGAACCTCGATTGAGGGTTTAACGATACCTCGATCGAGGGTTTAACAAGACCTTGATCGAGGTGTTATTAAACCCTCGATCGAGGTATTTGCTCAATCGAGGGTCTGTCAAATAGGATCGATCGAGGTATTTGCTCAATTGAGGGTCTGTCAAATAGGCTCGATCGAGGGTTTGTCTTGTAAAAAAAAATATAAAGCAGCTGGGGTGAAACCACAAAAGGAGTTGGCAACAATTAATGTTGCCAACTACCCTTCCCTCCTAAAAACATCAACGAACCTATATATAACTAACAAATAAGGATTCACAAATTTTTTTTTACCTCATTTCTAGTTTTTTTTCCATTAGAGATTTACCAATTTGATCTTGTTGAATTAGAGATTTGTGAATTTGATCTTGTTGAATTAGAAATTTGTCATTTTCATATTGCTGAATTAGACCACAATAGTGATGTAAGATTTCTTTGTAGGCATAATTCAAGATTTCATACTAACATTTTGTTGTTTGTTATAATAATTTGAAAAAAAATTGTTTATTTTCATTGTAGATTGATTCATGTAAGATTTCTTTGTAGGCATATTTCAAGATTTTATACTAACATATTTTTGTTTCTTATTTTTGGAAAAAAATTATTTGTTTTCATTGTAGATTGATGGAAAATTAAAAAAAAGACAAAGAAAACATGTTAGACAACAAAATGCCAATGAAGAACGTGAGTACAATAGAGAACGAATGAGACAACAAAGAGCAAGGTTAAGAGAAGAAGAAGATGCACATTTGGTGCAACAAATTCCAATGGAGGACAACCAAGTTAAATAATTGAATTACATGCTATCATAATTTAAATATCATACTACATAATTTACAAAATTAGTAACAATTTTCCAATAAATCTAACTAAATTTCATAATTTAATTTGTTTCATATTTATTTGTAATTATATTCTTATTTATTTCATCAATTTGTTATTTAAATTTCAAAGTTTGCAACAATTTTTATGTTAAATGAACAATTTTCAAGTGGCTTTAAACCAAAGTTAAATTAAAACGATTTTCAAATGAAACATGTAAATTTATATTCTATTTTCATGTTAAGATATGAACATATTTTTAACTATTTTCAAATTATTTCAAAGTTGCTAACAATTTTCAAATTATTTCAAAGTTTGCTAACATTTTTCAATTTTATTGTTCAACAATTTTCAAATGAAATGTACACTTAGATTCTATTTTCAAGTTAAAATGTATGTACATATTAACTATTTTGAAATTTCTAAACTTTATTAACAATTTTCAATATTATTAGAATAATTTTCAAATTAAATATACACTTAGATACTATATTTTCAAGTTAAATTGTACATATTTAACTAATTGCAATTTTTTAAGTTACTAACAATTTCAAGTTAAATGTAATTTCAATTCTTGTTTTGTTAGAAAATTCGATTTCAAAACAAATGAATGAATATTTTGAAATTTACATGTTTGATAATTATGTATTAATTAGAATTTATTCAATTTGAAAACAAATGAATGAATATTTTCATAGTAATGAATATTTGAATACAAATGAATGTTCAAGGAGCTATTTAATTATAATGTTTACTTTAAATTTTTTTTCATCTATCACATATATTTTTATTTGCATAATATGACATATTAGCATGATAAGATTAATGATTAGAATCATATATTTTGTTAGGACAAATTGGAAATAATTAAATTTGCAATGTTTGCAACCTTACATTGATATGTGAAGCATTATTGATAAAAAATCCTTAAATTGCAATTTATGATAAAATTACAATTTCTATTTAAATGTCTATTGTTGAAATTGCAAAATCATCAACTAATGAAAATGTTATTTTGCATTAAAAATTATGAATTTACCCTCAATCATATCACTACAATGTTTTTAATTAAATATCGTATTCATCTCTAAATCAATATTTTTTTACCCACATTTAGAGTATAATAGGCATGTTATGATGGGTAGAAAATCAATCTCAAATTTTTATTTCACGTATATACAATATGGGATGCATGATGTTGTCCTTGAAATTCTGGGGTAGAAGTGTTGTAATCATTTATTCTTTGCATGGTGATTTGCAATTTGTATTTTAAATATTTATTTATTTATAAATTATACCATAAAGTTAAAATAACATTTTTCTTGTAATGTAAAAGTAAAATGGACATAAATTGCATAAAGAAAGTTTGCCCACAATTATATAATGTGATGATTGTAAATGATATTAATTTTTATGCCCACAATAATTTTTATCAAGTTATTAATAATTATCTTGACTTAAATATATATAGTTGATTTTCAAGTTATTAGCAATTTTAAAGTTGAATGTACAAGTTACTACCAATTTCGCATCTGTTGCAAGTTCGGATCTGGGAATAATCCCTATCCGCTTAACTGTGGGAAGTACTTGGGCATAAGCCTTAAAACTCATTGTGAGGAGTACCCTAGGAACCCCAAAGTAGCTGGCCCATTGAGAGGACCTGCGAACGAAAATGGCAACGACCCCTACCTGATTGACTAGTTCCCACCCGTGAGGTAAACCAAGAGCTGTCGTTTGTGGCCAAGCGGTTATCAGTTTTACCTGAGCCGTGGAGTGAGGGTTACTGCCCCAATACGCAAGCCGTCACAAATTTTATACTCAATCTCTTTCACTTCTGAGATAGTTGTACTATCTTGGAGAGTATGACAACTTTCTTCACCTTTTCTTAAAATTTCATATAAAGAAGATATTGATAAATTAAGATTATCATAAGTTACATTTACATTTTCAGAAATATCTTGTTCCTTCTGATCGATCAAAGTGAGAAAAGTTGGCAGACAGTGTCGGATTTCTACAACTTCTGAATCTTCATCTAAATTATCCCGTGAATGAGTATTAAGGCATAATTCATATTGACTAATATTTGGTTGATCTTGTATGTATGAAAAAAAAAAGATATGGAAACCATTTAGTAATAGAAGGTATGTGATTCAAAGGAAAATTTCTACAAAGATGTATAATCCTAATTGCGAAGTCCTCTAACAGATCATCCTTATCTTTCCCGAGACAATTCAATTCTTTGCACAATTTATGGTAATCAAAATGATTAAAAGCAAACAAAAACTCAACTACAAATTGATCTAAAATATGAATGGATGCAACTAATAAAGTTTCACACCAATTCTTAACTCAGTCTCCAAAAATTAAAGTGAATAACCTACACATGACACCTTCATGGTAAACATCATTAGCAATACATTCTTGAATAAATTGAGAGACATGTTCACATGCACATATTTCACTTTCCCCATCAAATTTTCTTTTCGACAAGAGTTCAATTATCTCAAATGGAATGCTACAGTTAACCCGTCCTGAAACACATCTCCAAATAGGGGTTTCAGAAAGAGCCATTGAATAATAAAATAGTGAAAATACTTAACTCCTAAAGGTTAGCTTGTGATCTACCCTGCCGTACAGTGTATGTGCAACGACGTAGAAGAATAAAATATAAAAACTAAAATTTCAAAGCCAGAGGATAAATGATTAATAAAATAATTGAAACTTAAAATAATAAACTAGTTATTTTTACCTCAGCCCTCCTTCTACGCCATTTTTTGATGGGAAGAATTGATCAGTTGTCAACGTAAGGGAAGTTGCTTGATTAAGGTTCTTAAATTAAACCCTAAACCATTTAGCGTATCTACTTCTCAGAGGAATAAAGGCCCCATTTCCATTTCTGCTAACCAAATGTTTATCCTTGAAAAGGAGACTTTGTGGTTAAGGTGATCCTAAATTCGTAAATGCAAAATCCATTCTAAAAGGAATGCAAACTACATCTAAATGCAATGTGAAAATTAATCTATATTTGATTTTTGGTAGCAGCAGAAAGCGAATTTGAGTAACTATAGAAAATTTTCTAATTTAATATATCCGTGAATTTGAGTAACTACAGAAAATTTTCTAATTTAATATATCCTGTAGGAGCGAATTTGAAATTAACAATTAATCTAATTTGAATTAAGTAAAAATTATGTTATGATTTGATTTAATAGAAAAATCAAAATCAAAATCACAACCCATTATATAGTTAAATATTACATTTCAAAATAATAACAAAGAAATTATTATTATTTGAAAATATATTAATGAGACAAATTAGCTTGACTAGTAATGAATGGATGGGTGAATCCATGAATGTATCCCTCTTTGAGAAATCCATGTATCCCTCTTTGACCACTAGTCCCAATATTTTTTAATAACAATCATAAAGCTATGGTCAAGGGACTTAGAGGATAGAAATAAAATAATATTCTTTCATTGTATTTTCCTTATAAATAATAAGGTTGACAAAGTAATGTTAGGTAATATGAGCTTGTTCTAAGAGGACCTATAGTCATCCATTGCCAATTTCGAAAGAGCATTTCCGTAAGTTTTATTTGTCTATCCTTTTTTATAATTTTTACATTTTAGAAATGTCCATATTTTTAAAAAGGTGTTTTTATTGTTGAATTGTAGTTTGTATTCCACAAAGATGGTGGAAAAATCTAATCCAAACACATGTAGTCTAGTCCAGAAAAATGCATTTGCAGTGGCTTATATCATTCAGAGACATCATCTAATGATGTTAGGCCACCTGATGTTGGGAATTTTTCCAAGCCATCCATTATGGTTCCAGGCCAATTTATCTTCATTGATGCTCACATTGTGGACATACTTTTCATGGCCTGAGAGGGGATCCTATTTAGGACAATTTGGCAAGTTGGTTATGGTTATGATTAATAATATATGATTATATATTATTAATATTCATTTTTTAATTTTTTATATTATATTATTAATATTAAATATTATTTTTTAAAAATAAATTAAGTAAAAATTAATAAATTATATATGATTATATATATTATTAATATTCATTTTTTAATTTTTTATATTATAATATTAATATTAATATAAGATTTTTTTTCAATCTTCTTGGCGTTCTCGAAGGATTGAAAAAAAATTGGCAACATTTATGCTTGCAAATTCACATACAGAATCATTTTTAAACAAATAAATGCAAAATAAATTTAAAATCCTAAAAGTATTTCAAATTTAAAATAGTTTTGGTTTTTGTTTTGAAATGGTTTTCTGTTTTAGGTTCAAATGGTTTTTTTTTTCAATCCTCTTGGCATTCTCGGAGGATTGAAAAAAAATGGGCAGCGTTTTTGCTTGTAAAATCACATTTTAAAATAAAACCGGTAGCATTTATGGGGTGAAATGCTACCGGTTGATATAAAAACAAAAATAAATTAAATAATTTAAACAAATAATTGACAAATATCTAAAACCCTAAATCTATTTCAAATTTGGTTTTTGTTTTGGTTTGAAATAGGTTTTTTGTTTTAGTTAAATCAAATGTTTTTTTTTCTTCAATTAGTTTGGTTTCAATGGCGGTTTAGTTTCAATGCCTACATCCTAACCATTTCTAGAAAACCAAATTAAACCTAGATTTGATAAAAAAACACAAATTTATACATAAAATATGATATATATATATTTTTTTAAATAACAAAACAAATGGTAAATTTCTACCCACCTGGTGGAATAGATGACATGATGGCATTGCTGTGGGGAGGTGGCGTCGGGTGTGTGCTCGGTCAAGGTCGTCGGTCGTTGTTGCTCTGTCTCTGTCAAGCCACTGCACAAAAATAGGGCTGGTCGAGCCCTGTTTTGTTTTTTTTTCTCTGTCGCATTCCCTCGATCAAGGGTTTGCTTGATCGAGGATCTGTCAACCCACTGCACAACCGCCCGGGCCCTTTTTTTTTTTTTTTATCTGACGAATCGAACAAACCCTCGATTGAGGTTTGGATTGATCGAGGGTTTGGTTAGACCCTCGATCGAGGGTTTAAAACATCCTCGATTGAGGTATGTTAAAGCCCTCGATCGAGGTATTTTTAAAACCTCGATTGAGAATATAAAACCTCGATCGAGGGTTCGAAAAATGAATTTTCCCCTTGCGATCCGCCAAAAATGGTGAACCACATTCGTGGATTCACCCTGGACCATTATGATTAGCCCTCTCTTATCCAAGATTTATGGTATCATTTTAGAAAAGAAAATCAACATATGGATAGAATTTAAAGGTAAGAACGCTAAAGGTCAATTGGGATTTAGAAGACATCAATCTACCATGGATCACTTTGTTACGCCTAGGATCATTGTGCAGGAATGTCGTAATAGTAAATCCAATCCCTTCTGCTACATTGTGGACTTTAATAAATCTTTTGATACAATGCCCCGAAATAACTTGTGGCAAATATTAGAAGATATAATGTTCCATTGGAGTTGAGAGCTATTGCGATGAGGTTGTATGTGATTTTCATTGCAAAATTAAAGAGCACTGATGGGTGGTTGAAAGAGATTAATTTTAATATTGGAGTTAAGCAAGGTTGACCCCTCTCCCCTATCCTTTTTGGCATATACATCGATAATCTAGAAGGTTGTTTAGTGTAATGTCCCCATTCAAATAAATCTCAAAAGAGAAAATTCCACCAATATACTAGTTTCCTAGGTTGGGGTGGAAACATTAGATTTGGAATAAGGAGACTATAAAACCTCAAATGGAAATTATATTGAAATAAATATATTAAAAGGGGTTAAATAAATATTTATGATAGGAAAATAAGGTGGAACTTGGTCATGGAGACGCATTGGTGGTGTGGGACCCACAGAAAGCTATATTCCTCATGCCACATGGCATTCTATTATCACCCATTCGAATCCAAGGTGGAGTCTAATGATATTGGGGAGTTGGAAGGTCAATATACTTGGAATGACTCAATGAAGTTCGAATTGGAGTGGAGGAGTAACTCCCACGGAAGAGGAAGAGGAATGTAAGAGATATTGAGACACTTGGGTTAGATTCCCTAGCTTCTATGACAACAATGATGAAGATGCTTGTATTGGAGAAGACTCACTATGGCTTGGGAATACCACGACAGACAGCTAACTACCAGAAATCTACTCAATTCTCAAAGCAGTGCTATTATAAATGACAATATTAAGATAATGGAGAAATGTAACCAACCTCGATCCAATGTTTGATGTAGATCCCCGTTGGAGCTTTCAATCCACGCACTTGTAAATCTGCAAAGTAGTCTTGATAGCGAATATCCAACAAGTACATATAATATATAATTGACATTAACATTATCAATAACAATGGTCCATAATATCATAAGAAAATGTAACTCAATGTATAATAAACAACATTCACACCATGAATGGACGAGAATATGAGTATTTCTATTAATGAACAAGAAGAAGTACAAAGTGATACGACCTCTTGCCAGCAACCAATCTGAACCAAGATTTAGATCAATCCACTTGTGCCTCCACCACTTCAATCCTCCATGAATGGCAAACTCAAAATAGAGAGGAGTTTGGAAGGTGAACATAAATGGTTCACAACTACAAGGATCAATGAGTGTAGACTCAAGATAGGGAAAAAATCCACTAGAGTGCCTTTACTATTCTCTTCTTCCTCCCGTCCATATGCCATATGTGCTCAATATATAGTCCTCTCAAAGGTAGGTGAAAGGTCTCATCGAGACGTTACTTGGGCAGATGGAGAGGCAAAGGTCACCCAATGACCGCTTTTTGGGAGTAAAAAGTAATAAAATAGTGGTTTTTACCATTTTACTTGATACCCGCGGGCTATAGTGCTGCAACTCATGGGTACGCATGCTATAGTGATGCAACATGTGAGTAGGAACAAAAATAGGGCAAACTGGTATCACTGAAGGATAAAAATGGATATGAGTCACTGAAATGGATCCTACAGGCCAAAGAATGCTAATGCTTACAAGGTGGAAGATTTCTGTGTAACAGATGCCCCCTAATGTGTGAGGTCAGAGACTGAAATGTGCTACAATGGCCGAAATACATTATAAAACTCAGAAGTGGAGTGATGGAGACACAAGTGGAAAGAACGGCTCATTCGTCATAGTACAATGGTATCTCTGAATACATGTTGGTATAGTATAACAATCTGATACAATGGCCATGAATAGGAAGTGCATAAGTAAATATATGTCACAAGCGATCACAACCATGATCCCTCTACAGTAAGATATGGTCTTCTGCTGAAAAGAAGACAACTGGTGCAAAACTAGAGGTACAAACCACTGAAATCTGAGAGGTAATATCTCAGATGTAAAGTCAAAGCCATATGTAGCATACTGTATGCCACAATCGCGTGGGGTATTCTACACAAGTCTTCAACGGTGCAAGTCCCATCAAGTGAATAAAGGAGTTGGGGTCGAACCTGATGAGACATCGTCTAATTACCGGTCATTGATGTATCCCGTTAACAGATGAGAGATGACCCACCAATAATGAAAATGGGCATCAAGGCACAGAGAATGATCATTAGAGTGTGAATAAATGGGTTGAAGTCGAACACTAGGATGAATCGATCGATCAGGGGACATTGATGTATTCCCAAAATTGTTGATGGCAGGAGAACCTGCCACTAATGACTGGAAGCCTCAAGGTACTCAACCGAACTCTAAGCCTTAAGTCCCAGAATAAATGAGTTGAAGTCGACGGAACAAGACTCGCTGGAAGGAGGGCATTAAGGCATCCACCATCAACCAGCATGAGGTACCAACAATGCTGAAAGATTTGGAAGATCTTAGGTGAAATGGACCGACTCAATAAGGATGGCCGACATGAAATAGTCAAGATATTTGAGGAGTGGCCGACACTGGTTTCAGGATTTCCTTTGAACAAGAGCATGAGTAGATGGATAGACTCAGGCAGCATAGACTTGACATAAACTGTGCAATGCAGGAGGCATTACAAAAAAGGGCTCCATAATGACTGGAAGATTAACCAATCGGTGGAGAAAACTAAGAAACAAGTACAGCTCCTAAGGCCCAACTATAGTCCCGAATCATAATGTATGGAGTGGAATGAATGCTATGTTCAAAGGAGACACAATAGCTGCCAACAAGAAATAGTGACCATAATCCCGTCCGGCTTTTTGGAATATTTGTTTTTTTTGGTCTTTTTCATATTTGGGAAAAGCTTGAAAAAGAATAAAATTGCTTATAGTACAACAAGTGAGGGAACGAGTGTCAAATAGCTAGCAGACTAGTCCCAAGCAGTGGAACATACCTATGCTCAATGCAAGGAAGTGCATGCAGGATGTGGACACTCAGGGGTGTGTTCCCTCAAGGTTAAAGAGTCATCAAATTGTGAAGGGCAAATATATAAGCTCTGCAGGGCTCGACAGGGAAAAGTGCTCAGGCACCAGGCTATCAACTGAGTAAGCAGGAGCCAGCATAAGGCTCAAGCGGCAAGCAGGATGATGCAATGCAATCACAACATGATATAACTGAGAAGTCCTTTTTCGTAAAGTTAGTCTCTTCACCCGAAAAGTGTAAAACAATGAGAGAAGAACTCTTCTAGTCACGTATGACTAGAGTATACCTTTTTCGTAATTAATCCACAAAGGTTCGAAAAATGGGTAAACTTATACCTAAGTGAATGTCGCTTCAAATCCTTTAATGAGTTTGAAATGACAAGTATACTCGGCAATCTTATTTGATTTTGAAAAAGTCTAGCAAGGGCTTAAAAAAGACTTTATAAAAATCTTTTCCGTAAAGGTTTAACGAGCTCAAAAAAGTAAAATCGTGACCTCCTTACTGTTTTTAACGAGCTCAAAGGAGATATGGAAGAATGCTCGTAATGAGAGTAGACGAGTGTCAGGGATATGTAAGACTAGTTCCAAGTGCATGGGACAAAGCTATGCATAATGCAAGGAACATGAGCAAGATAAGGACACTCAGGGGGTGTCTACGAATTCGGATAGTAATAGGTTCAAATGCATCATAACAATGGGGAGGCCTAAACCTATATGCAAGGCTTCGAATATTCCTACCATGGCCGAAGCAAATGTTGAAAAGGACCAGTAAACGAGTATAAGTCCAGCTAAGAATCTTGTCTCCAAGAAACATAAGTACCAAGATCATTTCTAAAATGTACGTAAAGAAAAATCCGATACAAGTCACTGCGGTAGAAACATTTTCAACTTCACTATTGTTAACCTCAGACATAATGCAAGTAGAGCTAACCACTGAAGGTCCCATAGTACCAATACCCGAGGGATCAAAATGATCATCTTCAAAATGAAGAGCAAACTTGAAGGATGTGAAGGAATCTGCAGTGGAAAATTCATCATCATAGGAGTTGGAAATTCTAGAAGTAGAATCGAACTCATTAGGATCACCGATTTGCGGATCTATAGGAGAGCTCAAAGACTCATTAGACTCAAACGTCAAATCAGGGCTGGACGAGACGGTGAATGGATCCAAATTCAAATGGATGGCAGGTTCTATTATAGGCCCATCTTGTTCAATAAGATGAAGGGGAGGAGGGGAATGAGATCTATGATAAAGATCCCCCCACGGCTTGTCATCACCACCCATGGCCTCAAAAAAGAACTCCATCTAAAGGTAGGATACCATCGAGGCAATCATGTGAACAAGATAGGTTGGCTACCAAAAATGGTAGCGTAACGGGATCTTCCTCAACTATCTATGAAGAAGAGAGATCCATATCTGCAGTGGTTTGTTGGATATGATCGTAAGTGAGCTCTGCTATAGATAAAGGCATAAACATCCCGACGTGCGCAATGTCTCCAGACGTGGAACTCATGGATGGTAAAGTACATGGATCATTTAAATAAGAGGTCCGAAATAACATATTATTCGAAGGAGGAGGCGCACTGTCGGAAATGGTTCCAATAAAATTCACAAGTGCAGAATGGTTAAAAGTTCCCATCAATGAGGGGTACATCCCAACACCTATGTTCTTAGTTGCCGACTGAGAATCAGAAACTTGTGGGACTACAGATCTCGTAGATGCTATGGAAGGAGTGCCAACATAATCCAGTTGATCGATCATCACAATCTTGCCTTCATGGGGAAAGTAAATCACTCTAAATACAGTAGATGCGACAACCTTCATAGCGTACATCCAGTTCCAACCCAGTAAAAGGTTGTAGTTGATGGGCGCATCAACCACTTCGACTTCAATAGGCACGGACTTACCTACCAAGGAGACAATAAGGGAAGGGATAATTCCATGCGGCGTAAAGGATCTGCCGTCGAATGCAGTGAGTGTAGTTCTAGACGCGAGTAGAGGAGGAGAGCCAAGAGATTTCCAACAAGTTAACGACATTACTGATGCGAAAGCACCTTCATCAACCATGGTACGTTTGACGAAGCTCTTAAGGAAAACCACCTGGATTTGAAAAGCCATGTGGTAAGGCAAGTGAGGTTGGACATCAGTAGTATCGAACTTGATAACACTAGGACTTCCCCCATCCTGAACTCCTAATGCACTCAAAAGGGCATGCTTCTGAGAAGGACACGCTTGCAAAAATTCAAGAGCCAACATGGCACACGGAGTTTGGCCCAAATCTTCTATGATGGAGTAGTTCTGGGCAGCTCGAGCATTAGGATTATGCATGGAGCGCTTGAGAACACCTTTCGGTATCTGCAACATAATAGAAGGCTTCTTGATATGCAAGCAATTATTAGGAGGAGGGGGAGGCTCATTCCCCAAATTCGGTTGTGGTGCACCATAATCACGTTGACGAGTAGCAACACAAAGCTCCGACTAAACCATATTCACACATCCATAACCACTAGTACTGGAGGAAGACGTTGTCTTTTCATTAGTACCATAACCAGTGGTGGGAGCATGCGAAGCCATGTTTTGGTGATGAGGTAGGGGATCCTTCAGCATAGCTGGGCTCTGTGCCAAATGCTTCGATGCTTATTCAATACGAGGACATAAGTGAGTAAGATGATCCTCCCCACAAAGCTTGCAAGGTAATTTCACCTTATGCCTAGGTTTACGATCCTCACCAACATTACCGCCTTCCCGAGGAGGGTTGGCATTCTCTTTAAGAGGAGTATTACGATTGCTATTGTTGTTACTTCCATTGTTTCCACCCCTACGATTATTTCTCCCCTCTTTCTTCCCACCAGGCTGCTGGTTACCCGACGGTTTCGTTGATTGCACATTGTGTACATCATACAACGGAGTGGAAGTGGACAAGGTGTGAACCTGTTCGGGAGCAGACTAGTTTAGCAACAAATTTTGCATTTGATTTGCTACCAAGTCTACAAGGCGAGTGCTTGCAGACCCCACGATGCCATTGGCATGTGGTCCAGGAATTGATGTGGGCTCATGTCTTGTTCTCGGTGTGTCAGGAATAATGTCATACAAGATGCTAGACTGAGAATAAAGTATATATAACTACTGGACTTTCAAGATAGCTTGTTCCTCAGTCACAATGCCAGACATCGAAACATCCTTAGAAATGTATGGGAGTAAAGATTTAAGGAACCATTCCAATAGGAACTCTGGAGGAATGTTGGATTTCACTAATCTCTTCCGCCGACGCCATTCTTGAACGTGGTCAGAAATATGTGTGGCCTTATTCTGACAGAAGGTGGACAACAACTCAGTACCAGTATCATAACGAACAGGTAACTGGAAATGGTCTAAGAAAACCAAAGCAATCTCGTTGAATCCCCTATAGGTGTTTCCGGGCAACTCCACATACCATTTCGTGGCTTCCCTCGTGAGGGTGCATTGAAATAGTCGTAATCGAATGGAATCATGATTCAAAGACTTGGAGGAGCACCAAAGGTGAAATGTCATGACATGATCTCCCGGGTCCTCACCACCTTTCCCTTCAAACTTTGGAATGTCCAAAGGGAGCTTGGTATGGACCAGGGGTCAAGTAGGGTCGTGACACACCAGATCATTTGTGAGCTTCGAAAGATCCAGGAGATTCAAGCGTGCAAGGAACGGGAGCTGCGGCTGGAAAGCTTGATTATAAGCCCCCATAAAAGGTTGGTTAAACAGAACTGTGTTGTAAGATGGACCAAAAGCTTCACCATGAGAGTTAAACTGCTGATAATGAGGACCTGACAGCCCATAAGCTTGCACATGGCCATAAGATGGATAACCTCCCCCTTCCTGACCCATTTGAGAGTAAGCAGGTATATGTGCGTTTTGAGCACCATATTGGGGTGGTGGGTGATACTGGTGGCCAACACCGACTGTGTTGTAGTAAGGGTTGCCACCATGGGTATGGGGCATGTATGTACTATTCATAGGGGGAACCGTGTTGTATTGACCATAATGGTATGGTATGTTCCCACCCCCAATATTAGAATTAGCTTGAGTAGTCGTGTGATGACCATAAGCATGAGAAGTATTCCCAGGTCCAATATGGATGTGATCAGTAGCAGGGTTGGTGGTTGGATGTCCATGTGGATAGGAAATATTCCCACCCCCTACATTACTATTACCAGTGGCGGCAGTGGACGCAAAAGTATGCGGTATGTGTCTACCCCCATGGTTGGGAGGAACGGTATCATGTGCAAAAGTAGTCCTGGGTTGAAGAGTAGCGACATGTGTATTAGGTGGTGGATGGCGAGTCGTGTTTCAAACAACATTCCGACTAGTTTGGCTATTCCTAGGAGGTGGTCGCGTTCCAACATTAGTATGGTTAGGAATCTGAACAGTCCCCATACTATGTGAGTGGGTAGTGCCCCCAGTAGGTATAGTATGGCTAACACTTTGACTAGTGCAAGCATGAGTACCAACCATAGTGGAAGGTTCGACAGTATTGTGACTAGGCATACCAAAAGAGAGTGCGGTGGGGTTGACCATAGGGCCGGAATCATCATGAGTCTCAGGCATCCTATATCTAAAATCGTGTGGAAACAAAGGAACGAAAGGATCGTAGATCCTCATTGGATCTTTCAATCCACGCATTTGTAAATCTGCAAATTAGTCTTGACAGCCAATATCCAACAAGTACATATAATATATAATTGACATTAACATTATCAATAACAATGGTCCATAATATCATAAGCAAATGTAACCCAATGTATAATAAACAACATTCACACCATGAATGGACGAGAATATGAGTATTCCTATTAATGAACAAGAAGAAGTACAAAGTGATATGACCTCTTGTCGGCAACCAATCTGAACCAAGATCTAGATCAATCCACTTGTGCCTCCACCACTTCAATCCTCCATGAATGGCAAACTCAAACTAGAGAGGAGTTTGGAAGGTGAAGATAAATGGTTCACAACTACAAGGATCAATGAGTGTAGACTCAAGATAGGGAAAAAATCCACTAGAGTGCCTTTACTATTCTCTTCTTCCTCCTGTCCATAAGCCATATGTGCTCAATATATAGTTTTCTCAAAGGTAGGTGAAAGGACTCATCGAGATGTTACTTGGGAAGATGGAGAGCCAAAGGTCACCCAATGACTTCTTTTTGGGAGTAAAAAGTAATAAAATAATGGTTTTTACCATTTTACTTGATACCCGCGGGCTATAGTGCTGCAACTATCTCACTCAGGACACAAACAGCATAACCACTGCAAGTACCCTATGTAGTACCTAGGTAAGGAAACTATGTTTACTGCAATATAACCAATGCTGAGAGGGACAGTCGTAGGTGGGGCCCGTCGTATTGGTAGGGTAGCTAAGCCCGAAGCACAAGAGGACGAACCTCCGGTACCCCCAAATACGAACAAATCCTGGATATATCTCCCACGTTCAGCCGGTATCATAAGGATATCTCCTCAACCAACCTCCCGTGACCTCGTGCTTAACTTTGGATTAAGTAGAGGTTTCCTGAGAACACCGATCTATACCATGGATTCCTCCACTCCCTGGTCAGACACCTAATGTTTCGTTCAGTAGTCTTGGATTGTTAACTCACAATGATCTATTCCAAGACTTTAAACCTATGCTAGTTGGTGTACCCTATAAATAAAATAAGTCTAATCAATTTTATGATTAAGCGTTAATTTTAGTAGTTGTGATTACTCAAGGGATATGGTCGTGAAACTAGTGATGTGTAGACTCAATAGTATGCAACATCGTCTAATCGTAAACTCATCTATCCAATAAAACAATGTCACTAATATGCAAAATCAACCAACAATTCCTAAATAAATATGCAAATTTTTATCTTTTCAATGCACAAGCAGAACCTAAAATGAAGGCAACAAGCACTCAATGCAAAATGCAGTACATGGAAATACAATATTTTTGTATTTTCTCTTATAAACAGAAAGGAAAATGCAAAAAACTAAATGAATATTTTTGTATTTTTTCAATATATATGGAATGAAAAAATTCAAGCAAAATCCTACTATTCAGTCACTAAAGTGCCGAGAAGATCACTAAGACAACCTAGCAGATCCTAAACAGCAACACTTAGCCAAAATAAAGAGCTCAAAAGGAAGAAACCAAGAGGCTAAAACCAAAGATTGGTAAAAAACCAAGAAGGCTCAATCAAGAGAAACGAAGAGATCTGGTCACAACCAAGGCATGAAACAGTCAAGAATGAGGCCAACAAAGACTCAGGAACCAACCAAACTCACCCAACAACAACCAATAGCCATAAACCAACAAAATCCAGAGTTACACGCTACTGTCGAAGGAATACTTGTGGGTACCCGCGAGTAGTAGTGTAAACAGAGGCGGGTATACGCGGGCAGAACTAAGCCAGCCCTTGGGTGAGGAAAAGCAAATGGTCAAATAAAGAGTCCAGAGGCTTAGAAAAAGCAAGTTTTCTACAGTGTATCTTAATGACAAATCAGTGACACAGAGCTTCAATAAACAACAACTCTAATTATGGACTAATGCTCAAAATTTTTCTCAAACATGGATGTTTTCCCTAGCAGAGTCGCCATTTCTATATTGGAGAAAACTCACTATGGCTTGGGAATACTACAACAGATAGATGACTAGCATAAATCTACTCAATTCTCAAACTAATGCTATTATACATGACAATGTTAAGATAATGGAGAAATGTAACCAACCTCGATCCAACGTTTGATGTAGATCCCCGTTGGAGCTTTCAATCCACGCACTTGTAAATCTGCAAATTAGTATTGACAGCCAATATCCAACAAGTACATATAATATATAATTGACATTAACATTATCAATAACAATGGTCCATAATATCATAAGCAAATGTAACCCAATGTATAATAAACAACATTCACACCATGAATGGACGAGAATATGAGTATTTCTATTAATGAACAAGAAGAAGTACAAAGTGATACGACATCTTGCCGGCAACCAATCTGAACCAAGATCTAGATCAATCCACTTGTGCCTCCACCACTTCAATCCTCCATGAATGGCAAACTCAAACTAGAGAGGAGTTTGGAAGGTGAACATAAATGGTTCACAACTATAAGGATCAATGAGTGTAGACTCAAGATAGGGCAAAATCCACTAGAGTGCCTTTACTATTCTCTTCTTCCTCCCATCCATAATCCATATGTGCTCAATATATAGTCCTCTCAAAGGTAGGTGAAAGGACTCATCGAGATGTTACTTGGGCAGATGGAGAGCCAAAGGTCACCCAATGACCACTTTTTGGGAGTAAAAAGTAATAAAATAGTGGTTTTTACCATTTTACTTGATACCTGTGGGCTATAGTGTTGGAACTCGCGGGTATGCATGCTATAGTGATGCAACATGCGGGTAGGAACAAAAATAGGGAAAACTGGTATCACTGAAGGATAAAAATGGATTTGAGTCACTGAAATGGATCCTACAGGCCAAAGAATGCTAATGCTCACAGGGTGGAAGATTTCTGTGTAACAATGCTATGACACTTATGACACAAATCAGACCCGAATGCTGACATATGACATATATGACATGTCAAGGCTAAAAATATCCTCCAAGAAGGCGCACAAGGGAGTTCGGGCAGCCAAAGAGACACCCACTCGAATTGAGGGAAGCTGGAAACTAGGAATTGTTGGACAAGTGGCACATATTGGAATCTCTTCCCAGCTTGAGTTGGAATGATGCTTTTGGAAGGAATTCGACCCATGGAGGACTTGATAATTTTATAAAATATAAGAAAAAATAAGGAGAGTGTCTTTTGATCATTTATCATGTTTCATATTGGAGAGCATAGCTTGTCCATGCTTGTGGAGTGTTTACTCTACTTGCCTTAGTACCAATTTCGAGGGTGAAAGATTCCCATCCTAATTGGAAATTGGAGAGGACATTCAGACCTTTAATTTGGAGCTACAAATGGATTCATTTTTTGTATATTGAATATACAGGGCATCTCGTGACATTATCATCCTCAACTTGCTTCCACACCTTTCTCACTTTTCTCTTCATATTTTGGCTCTTGGAGGAAGGGCACACTTGGTGAGATGTTGTTCTCTTTGTGGGAGCTCTTGTGGCCCCATTTATTTGTATTCTGATATATATACCCTATATTTAATGCTAATAATACTCTCATGTATAAATACCAAGTGGAACTATGTAAAAATACCAAATAATGCATAAATGGTGCCATTTTCCCTACATCTTGTTATGAAAGCTTGAAGTTGCTCTATTTCGACTTGTATCAGTTCATATCTGTGATTTTTATGATGTATGGAGGGTAATTAATGGCTAGAATAATTTTCATATACATTTCATAATCCTTTGGAACATAAATCTCGAATTTCATAGCAAGTGGTGAAGTTTACTAGCATTTCCCCCTATGTGAATACATGTCCACAAACCTATGACTTATGGGAGTTTAATAAGCCTTTTGAAACTGATATATGATGTATTTGGGAGCCCATTGATGTCCTTTAATAATACCATGTCTCTTTTCTGAAATTTGGGAAGTTCATACAGCGTTTGGAGATCCATGTTTGATCACTACCCTTGGGGGATTTGAACCTCGATTTGACTAGTAAATTGCCCTATTTTTCCTTGATTGTAATTGAATGTTGCAAAAGTATTTTTTGTGTCCAAGAATCCATCAGACCCATTTTTATGTATTAATACATTCGAAACACATTCAGAACCAATTTGGAAGCATTTGGAGCCATTTGGGTCAATACTAGTCTAAGGGTTGAATTGGCCAAAATTTACAATTTTTCCTAGTTTTTACAAATTCATTAAAAGGGACACTACATGTGGTATCAGAACATGGTCCTTGCACCTGTGAATTAATATCATACCTTGAAGAATAATTGGCAGCCTTTTCTTAATATTATGATGAATCCTATGAGTACAATACTTATGAGCAATATGAAGAAGAATGTGAATGGTATGAGGAAGAGGTGCCATCATGCAACACTTCTTACAAATTTCATAAGGAATGAGGGTTATTCTTATGACCTTGAATTTGATGAAGATGAGTGTGTCACACTACCAAAATATAATTCTATGAATGAATTACAAATATTGAGAGCAACATGTAAAACCTTGCCCCAACAATATCAGGCATATCTTGATTTGTACAAAGGAGATACACAAAATGCCATTCCTTTTGAAGACTTTTCTGATTGGGTGTTTGAAAATAGGCCCAAAAATGAAGATGTGGAGTTAGTGAAGAAAGGTCTATGCTTTTCTTGCAAAATAAATTGGAGATAAAATCATATGTGTGTGAGTGAAAAGAGAAGTGAAAAATATGAAGCTTCAAGGAATGCATGTATTTCCTACTTGAAGAGAGTTTTTGGGTTTTATTCAAAAAGAGATTCCAAATATATTGATGTTAAGGAAACCAAGGGGAAAAATGCATCGGCTTGGTTGAAGGAGAGCCACCTAGTTCTGAAATAGGTGAAGTAGAAGAACCAATATAGGAAGAGGAAAGTTTTTCCCTTTTGAGGGATGTGCATGATCCTACCCTTATGGAGCCTACAAATGATGACACTTTTGCATATTCTGATCATTTGGGTGAGTTGGTTCATTCTCCTACCTCTTACACTTTCCTATTTTGCAGCATTCATCTTAATGAAGTATGGGTGAAAAGTTTTTTTTTATGGTGCCACATGAGGAGTGTGAAAATTCTACTTCCCCTTTTGATGATGACATGACTAGATCACCTCATTATTTACATTTGTAGTAGCATAATTTTTTACCTTATGATGATACATGTCTTCATGGATGCACTTATGATGTTCACTTGAGTCACTTGAAGACTCATGATTTTCCTTGCTCCTTGCTTAGTTCAATTCATGTTGGAGAAACTTCATTAACTACTTGGGTTAAGAGATATATGATTGGAGCAAATGTTTATTGGAAACAACATCCCTTGTTATTTCTTGATGATACACATATCCATGGATGCATAAATGGTACTTATGTGAGCCCCTTGAAGGCTCATTGTTTTCTTTGCTCCCTACTTGCTTCATGTTTTAATGGATATTATTCATTCACTTCTTGGATGAAAGAACACAGGGCTGATTATTTTGATGCATCCTACATCTTTTTGGAGCAGCAATATAGGGCATGGGATCCTCACCTATGTCATTGGAGAAGATTTGATTGGTTACTTGATGCTTGTATGCACAGGGAAAATGGTGGTCTACTTGCTTGGAGGTATACGCACTTTCATGATTCTTTGATGAGGCACCTCCTTGATGTACGTGTTTATTATGTTTCTATGTACTTTGATGATCTATATTTTGTACTTATGATGATTAGAAGAATGCATACAAGTAAATGGGATTAGGGAATTCTCTTGCCTGATGGTATGGGTTGGAGGGCATTCCTAATTGTTGGAGTGCAATACAAGCAATGGGACTTGTTATCACATATATAGTAGCTGGGCTACCATACATTCTTTTTCAGATTCCAAAGCACTATTCAGCCAGTTCCTTTGCATTTGAGATGCTGAGATGAGCAATTTTTATTGATCATTATCAGATTATGGACAACAGATATATTCCCCATGCCATGACTGAGTTTCAGGACACTCAGAGAAAGGACTGAGGTAGCCATTTTGCCATTTATACAGAGCAGTCAGTAGTGCCCATATTTACAGCAGCAGTTTCAAAGGACAGATTTTGGTTCAGATGATGAGCATTCAGGTATATGACTCAGCAGGTATATTTTGGTGTTATGGTTATGTTGCTTTTATTTCCAGCCTCTTGACATGTCTTAGCATTTAGTATCATGATCTGGTGATCATATATATATGTGGACCTGATTGTCTTATATATATATCATATTTGTCCCTACTCAGACTTAGAAGTTCTTGTCCTATACTCATTGGTTTTACCCTCCCTAGGGAGAATAGAGGTGATCATTCCTGCCATACTTTGGCTTGCTAGTGTTGGTTTCATTATTCACTGTCTTCATCCATCCATGACTTACCCAGTTGATTCATTACCTTGACTTACTACTTGACTAGTGGCATGGAGGACCTTTCCCCCACTGTAGCCTCTATATTGGATAAGCTTCCCTATTTATTATGTCTCGACTCTGAGTTGGTGACAAAACTTACCTTTGGGGAGTTGGATTTCCTTGTGAATTCCCCCTAGTCACTAAAGATGTTGTTGGAAAAACCTGAAGCTTTTAGTGCTGCCATGAATACAAATTATGGAAATGAAATGTTATATCTTGTATGAAAAGCCCATTCATGCAATGTGTTTCTAAACACACATGAATGAAAGGCAAGCCAAATGAAAATGGCTATGAAATATCAAATGTTGTATCTTTTGTGAAATGTAAATGCCTAGGTAAACAAGCTGTCTGTGACACACCTAGAAGTGCTCAGGTAAACAAGTGCCTTAAAAACACACCTACAGCAAGAAGCCTAAATAAATGTAAATCTATGCAATGTGTTTGTAAACACACATAGATCAAAGGCTATGGAAACTCTAGGCCCAAAAAGCAATGGAACTTAAATGCTATATAAAAAAGATTGTTGGCCCCATTTGTATTATGGATTGTGCGCATTTGTGTAAGGTGAATAAACACTCTTTGAACAATTTATCCATTTGTGAGACACCGCCATTCCCTGTGTTGTTTCCTGTCCACTATATGCTATGGTGTGCATTCCCTTTTCCATTTCCAAAGTGTCACAGTGTTAAGTAAGTGAGTCATCCTTTGACCTAGCCAATTGTTTTTTTTAGCCTTTCTTCACTAGCAAATTGATCACAACTATGAAGTGAGTATGACCTTGAAAGTCTTGTCTGAGTAATAAATAATAATAATTGTGACTTATTATATTTGGATTTAGATCGCCACTAATGATTACTTCTTGTTATAATTGCTAATTGAATGGATTGTAAAGCATGTTTTAACCTTGGACACCTTGCAGCAGCTTGATGATAGTTTGAGTCATATTTTGGTCATGTTGACTTGGTCAAACCTCAGTTTGACCAAAAGTCAACCACAGGACATGAGGTGGTAGACCTCAGATGTTACATATAGATGATATACGGTTTGGTACAGGTCACCATGGTGGGCTTATGCAGTGGTTTCAGGCTTATGATGATGATTTGTGCTTTTCAACACTTTTACAGATTATTATTATTTGGTTTGCCAGATATGATGAGTATTTATTTTGGACCATGCAGAGGTTTATATGGTCTATGAGTACACATCTTAGATGGATTTGGACCTTTTGAGTCCAATGAGACAGTCTGTTTTCAGTTTTGGGCAGTTACAGTGATATTTGAGCCTCAGTTGGCTATCCTAGTGCAGTTTTGGCTTGTCGGAGGCCCTGTCAGAGCAGAGTTGAGATATCATTGGTTCACCTAGAGCGCTATTTTTGGAAGGGGTGGTCCAAGCACTTGTTATTACCATACTACCCCCCCTTCCAGACACTTTGGTGATCTTTATTTTTGGAGCTAGGCACTCCAGGTGGCATTTTGGGCAGTTTAACACTTCCCGAGGTAGTCCACAAATGGTGAAAATGGCTACTGAAGAATTTGATTTGGGATACTGAGGCAATGTTATGCATGGGATGATTAGTGATGATGCGTGGGATGTCTTCCACACCTTATCCAGGAGTTTCATCTTCATCGGGACCCACATCCATCACTTATGGCACTTTTTGATGATTTCTGGAGCCTCCTAAGGCTCACGACTTTACCAGAGAGGTAGGATTTGGTGTCTAGATCATTTATTCTTGGATATTGTGCCATGGGGATTGACCAAGGGTGTTAGAAATTACCCCTTGGACCCACCACGAGCTATTTTTTTTATGTTTTATCATCATGATTTGGTGGGATCCCCTCTTCTAGGGTGAGTTTGTCCACATATTGTTATATTTTATTATTGATCCATGTATTGTATTGTTGAGCTCATCTCAACCATTGATTAGATATTTTGATCTTTTAATCTTAGCCACTCATTCAAAAAGTGGTTAAGATTATGGCCTTTCTACATCCTATTTAAAGGGGAGAGCTTCTCATTGTAAAATCATCTAGAGATTTTGGCTCTTGGTTCTTGGAATAAAATTTCTATCCTTTGGAGTACATGCTTGGGTTTGGAGTGGATGTTGGTTGCTTTGATTGTAGATGCTTTTGTCCATTGCACTGAAGGATCTATTGTAGCTATCTTGCATATGTTGCCATATCTTTTTACAGGTTAAGAGAATGCTTTTGACAAGTGCGTATTGGTGGGGAGGCTTGCCCTTCAAGTTTGGAGGAAGACGTTTTGGTTAAACAGGGAGTGGTTTTGTCTTTGTGCCAACTATTCTTTGCTTATCTCTCTCTTGCTTGTATCTACCTTCAACATGTTAAACTGATTGATGCTTTGCTCCTTGGTTTTGACAGGTTAGAGGGACACACATGTGGCTTGGAAAAATCGATTTGGCAAGAGGGATTCAAAAATTATTCATTTGATCTTTGGAAAAAGTAATCCTCATCTCAACTAGCATTCATCTCTTCATCCAGGTATGCTCCAAAGGTATGGTCTTCTTCTTCCTTGGCTTATCCATAACTTCTAGATCATAAAAACCCTAATTGATTAAAACCCTCATTTTTTATTTTTCTTAGATCTACTTGGATCTAGCCTAGCTTTTGGAAAGATATTGAAAACCCACCTCTATAGTATCCATGGCAATTCGGATATATAGTTTGGTGGTGATTGGGTTCCATTTGACACACTTTCCAAGGCACTTAGCCCTCCTTGAGCAAAATCGCACCACTTGGGAGAAGCTAGTTTGGTTGGTTCCATGACATGGGTAGGTGAGATCCCACTTGATTCATGATCCTCAAACTTGATAACTTACCCCTAGTGCTTCACCTTGTTGATTTTTGCATTGTGGTCCCCATTCCTCATTTTGAGGGTTGTGCCCCACTTGGGTCAATTTGGTGATGTATTTTCAATCTCAGATCTATGGAGATATATCCATTGGATCCCCTTGATTTTCAAGATCCACATTGATACTTGCCTAAACTACTTGGATCTACAATTTGGTGGCCATTGGACTTGATTTGACACACCTTGCCATGCTTTTAACCCTCCTTGGGCAAAGTCGCACGCCTTGGGTGGTTGAGTTTTCCCACTTCTAGGACATGGGTGGTTGTGATCCCACTTGATTTGAAAAGAGAATACCTTGAAACCCCTACCTAGTATCTCACTTTGTGAAGTTCTTTCTTGGGGGTATCATTCCTCATTTTGGGGATTGTTGTCCACTTGGGTCACATAGTGAAATATTAGATCTATTAAGATCCAACCATCACATCTTGAATAGCCCTCTTGATTTGCATCCTAGGTGTCCCGATCTACATTTCCACATATCTTTTGACTCCATCAGCCCATCTATCAAGGCGCTAGTCCACCTAGGGCAATTCACACTCCTTGGGAGTTGTGTCATTTCCTAGATCCCATATGTGGGCATCTCTAATTTCATCTTAGATCCATAGATCTACTCATTACATGCCCCTTGGTACCATTTGCACCTTAAATCCATCTTGTGGGTCCCATTTGAACCATTTCCATATCCCAAGGAAGTGAGCCCCACTCGTGTATTTCATGGTACTAGATCTTTTCATCTTATCTCATCATGTGGCCTAAATCTTTCATTGGTTGAAACATAAGTCATTCCCTAAGCCTCCTTCAACCATATTTAAACTTCTAGGTCCACCTAACCTTGCATTGGTTTCCATAACTTGTCTTTTACATATCCCTAGGAACCTTTGTTTGGGCCCAATCATCTTTGATTGGTTATAGGGTCTCCCCCTAGGTCTTGATTCATCTCGATCTAAAGGGAAGATTGCCTTGGTTGACGTGAATCCCAGCTTGCATTGGGAACCGTGGCATATATTGGGTCACCTCTTTAGTTGTCCATCTCCTCTACCATCCTAGATGGGATACCACTAGGGACAACTACAAGTTGTGTGATAATAACATATTTGGCGTCATTGCCGGGGAAGGTAGAGGCCTACCCTGGTTCTGTTGAGATATTGTAACTTCAAAGAATATTATATTTGTACTTTATTATTCCGGAGATGTTTCATTCCTCCGTGAAGATCTTATTGTATATCCGGAGATGTTTATTCCTCCGTCGAAATGTGGTAACTCGGGTTATTAGACTTCCCTAGTGGGGGTCGGCCCTGTATATGTTATGTGGGTCAAAGGGTTATTAGACCACCCTAGAGGGGTCAGCCCAGTCAGTTGTAGTGGGGTATTTAACCCATTGGTTAAATACGAGCATACGTGTACCTGTGTAAAATACATGTCAGTGTAGTGTATAAATAGAGGAGGTGTGTTCCTCATTTGACACACACACTCACTTGAGAAAGGCGCACTTGTGGAGGAGAGGTCTGCTATGGTGGAGGAGGAGATCATATCTTTGGTTTGCATCTTTGTGTATTGCTGATCATCTATATTGAGGAAGCTTTACTGGGTTTTCTACCCCATGAGGGTTTCCCAGGATAAATCTGTGTCTCTTGTGTTTATGCTATGCTTGTTGTTTCTTTAGTGATCCTGTATATTCTATTATTGTGAAATGGAATGTAATGCTGCTATTTTCAGTCTTAGCATATTAAATATTAACATGGTATCAGAGCTAACCTGAAGGAAGGCAAGGTATGGCACTTACGACACTTGCTTTACTTACGACAATTTGAAGGTTAGGGTTTTACATAGCAAAAACCAGTCATCGTGGAACTTTCGCTATAAATCCATTTATGCGAAGTTTCAGGGTCTGAAAAGTTTACAGGTCGAATATAACATCCCCAGGTACCTTGTGTCCAAAGGGCACCCTCAGATTCGTTTTACTTTATGAGTTATGATCAGTACAAGTTAGGGTTTCTGCCTCTTCCAGATCTCAGTCAAATCAGGTAACCTTGGAAAAAAGGTCATAACTTGGGCTAGGAAGCTTCAAATGAAATTTCGTAAAAAGTGATAGGTAGTACACAGACTGTACTATGTCAGGAAACTTTTTCAGTGGCTGAAGGTGAACCAGTGACACGTGGCACTCCATACAAGTTCGCTCTCCTGGTTTATCCCATAAACAGGTCACGTTGCGACACTTGGAATAACTCTCTCTCAGAGAGTCCAATTGAGGTCAGACCTATCAAGATAGAAATATAACAAGGCAAGCTATCACAGGAAACGTTTTCATAGGCCGAAGGTCAAACAGTGACACGTGGCATTCCGTACAAGTTAGCTCTACTGTTTTATCCCATAAACAGGTCACGTTGCGACACTTGGCATAACTCTCTCTTAGAAAATCCAATTGAGGTCAGACCTGTCAGGATGGAAAGATAACAGGTCAGGATACTACAAAAAACGTTTTCAGACCATATGGAGCAAAAATTTCAGAGTTATAGCAGAAACAATCATGTGCATATTTCTGTCAAAACAGAATTATTTTTGGAGCACCTTTATTCATGGCTTCCGGAATTTAGGGTTTCGGAGAAAGTTAGAATTTTTGGAATCGGAATCCACGGCTGGAAGCTCCTCAGAAAAATAAGAGTTTAGAGCCTTGGATCAAACCTTTTGATTGAGCAAAAGGGTGGGCTTCATCAAACCCTAGTTCGGGATCCTGTCAAGAAGATCTAGAAGTTTGAAAGGCAATTTTGAGGGGTCAATTTTTGGAGATTTCAAAATTGAAGTATGCTAGTTTGATCAGCTCAGCAAGACACATCCTTCCATTCATTCGGAAGTGTGAAAGTCAAAGATTGAATTTTTAGGGTTTCTCTAGCAAACCCTAATCAAGTTCTAGATCAAGTTTTAGGGGGAGTTGAGGCTAAGGCCTTACATAAGAAGACTACAAGAAGTCTTGACAAGTATGACTTGAGGTTCAGGTATGTCTTGAAATCTGATTCTTGATTAAGTTCATAATGTGTTTGTCTTCATTAGTACAATCTTGATTAATGTTAGAATTGTCTTATCACCCTAGTAATAGTATGAATGCATGTGAATGATCGAAGACATTCATTGATTAGGGCTATATGATTGTACTAATGCATTATGGTGTTGTATGAGGTTGATGTCATTTGCTAACAAGATACAGGTACATCACAAAAGACAAATCAAGCTCCTTAAAATAGGCCAACATGAAGACAAAGACTCATCCATAATCTTTGTTCTACTTACGAGGTATGTATGACTTTGTTATATTATGCTTAACCTATGAGACATGCAGGTTCTAGCTCAGGATCTCTAAATCATTGAAGAGATTGTTTAGGTATGTTGTACATAGCTAAGCAGATATACTAATCCAGGTATGTTTTCCTATGACAAGTTAGAATCTTACCTTAGGATCCCTTATATAAGTATACTTGGTATGATGGGTTATGCTTATTCATAAAGTTAGTAATCAAGGGTTTATGCATATTATGTCTCTTATCTTGATGATCTAATTAACCAAAAGAGTACTATGATCAAACAAGAATATGTAGAAGTAAAAGAAGACTTCCTTGAAACCTTGAATATTATCTATAATCATGACTATACATTTTCAAAGATTATTTAGAACTAGAATGTTTTGATAATATTGAGAATATACTAATGAATGTATGTCTGTGTATGAGGATGACACTTGTGCACACTTGAGCATGCACAGTGGTATAGAATGAATAGAAGTTCAAAAGACATATAGAAGATCAAGCGGGAGGCAACCACACAAACATAAAAGATAAGTATTTGAGTTGTTATTTGAAATAGTAAATGATATTGCTTGTATGCATATTTGTATTCCTAGAATATATCATGCTGAGTGTAAACATTCATAGAGCATTGAATAGTATACTACTAATATGCATATGATTGGTAAGTTGGACAAACATTCCATTGTTGCTTATCTAGAATGAAACCTCTTTGCTGACATGCTGAGAGCTATGCACACTCTCAATAGTATGTTCTGGTAGAGATGGAAGGCATCTAGATAGCCACTGTATGCATACAGGATATGGGAAAGTGTTGTGCCAAAGTATTGGTCAAAATAGTTACATAACTATGTAGATGATATCTGTATGCATAATAGGTTATCATGTCAATATGATTTGATGATTATGAAGTATTACTAATCATGTACTTAATTTTTATTTGTAGGAAAGATCATGATGAATGATCAACACTGAACAAGTGATGGATGTTCAAACAAAAGGATTTACAAATCAAACACACTATAGAAGGCTTGTGGCTAGAAAATTCTCTTAGAAAGAGGAAGAGAATCATGATAAGATGTTTGCTCCAAGTGGCTAGATAAGACCATTCTCTTAATGGTGTAATTATAGAAGAAGTGTGAATCAGGTTCTATATGGGTACCCAGGATCGATAATCAATTGATGAGCTTAATGATCACCATGGGTGATGAGGATGTCAACCTTTGCTACAAGGTTGAATATTGTTTCTATACACAGACGATATGGTGCAGAAAGGAACCAAAAGTTTGAATTTGTAACAATGTACTAACCAAACCTCTACCGATCCAATGTACTAACCAAACCTCTACCTCAAGTAAAGTTTTCTGAGACAAACTTAATATAGTTCAGAAGGACCCTCCTCGAAAGGGGGAGTGATGTGATAACTCATGATGAGATTTCCTGCATCGACAGTGAGGTCGATAATGAGGATACCTATATTAGTGATGCCGATAAAGAGGTTGGTGGATGGTCCTTAGATAGGGTCAAAGGTGACAAGGGGATTGCATCATCCTTGAACATATGTTCTAAAGAGAGCCGTAGACGTATGTCTTCGAGAATGAAGTCCTTGGTGGACATGATAGGATTGCATCATCCTTGAACATATGTTCTAAAGAGAGCCGTAGACGTATGTCTTCGAGAATGAAGTCCTTGGTGGACATGATAGGATTGCATCATCCTCAAGAGAGCCGTAGACGTATGTCTTCGAGAATGAAGTCCTTGGTGGACATGATAGGATTGCATCATCCTCAAGAGAGCCGTAGACGTATGTCTTCGAGAATGAAGTTCTTGGTGAACATGTGAGGGGATTGGATCATCCCTGGACTTCAGTCCTAAAGAAGAGTCGTAGACGTATGTCTTCGAGAATGAAGTTTTTGGTGAACATGTGAGGGGATTGGATCATCCCTGGACTTCAGTCCTAAAGAAGAGCCGTAGACATATGTCTTCGAGAATGAAGTCCTTGGTGGATGGTTGAAGATTAAGTCATCCTTGGACGTAGTCCTAAATGTACGGTTGAGGATTAAGTCATCCTTGGACGTAGGTCCTAAATGTACGGTTGAGGATTAAGTCATCCTTGGACGTAGGTCCTAAATGTACGGTTGAGGATTAAGTCATCCTTGGACGTAGGTCCTAAATGTACGGTTGAGGATTAAGTCATCCTTGGACGTAGGTCCTAAATGTACGGTTGTGGATTAAATCATCCTTGGACAGTAAATCCAGTAATTCCGAAAGGAAGGATAGTCCTAAATGAATTGAGTGGATTAAATCATCCTTGGACAGTAAATCCAGTAATTCCGAAAGGAAGGATAGTCCTAAATGAATTGAGTGGATTAAATCATCCTTGGACAGTAAATCCAGTAATTCCGAAAGGAAGGATAGTCCTAAATGAATTGAGTGGATTAAATCATCCTTGGACAGTAAATCCAGTAATTCCGAAAGGAAGGATAGTCCTAAATGAATTGAGTGGATTAAATCATCCTTGGACAGTAAATCCAGTAATTCCGAAAGGAAGGATAGTCCTAAATGAATTGAATGGATTAAATCATCCTTGGACAGTCAATCCATTAATTTTGAAAGGAAGGATAGTCCTAAATGAGATTGAGTGGACTAATCATCCTGTAAATAGATTGGGATTGCCTCGTCCCTAGACATGGTGAGATGTCTTAAAGTGATAAGGACTAATCATCCTGTAAATAGATTGGGATTTCCTCGTCCCTAGACATGGTGAGATGTCTTAAAGTGATAAGGACTAATCATCCTGTAAATAGATTGGGATTGCCTCATCCCTAGACATGGTGAGATGTCTTAAACTGATAAGGACTAATCATCCTGTAAATAGATTGGGATTGACTCGTCCCTAGACATGGTGAGATGTCTTAAAGTGATAAGGACTAATCATCCTGTAAATAGATTGGGATTGCCTCGTCCCTAGACTTGGTGAGATGTCTTAAAGTGATAAGGACTAATCATCCAGTAAATAGATTGGGATTTCCTCGTCCCTAGACATGGTGAGGTGTCTTAAAGTGATAAGGATTGATCATCCTGTAAGTTGATCTGGATTGCATCATCCATGGGCATGAGAGTTGTCTTAAACCGAGAGGGACTGATCATCCCGTAAGCGGATCAGGATTGTATCATCCTTGGACCTATGTCCTAAAGTGAGAGGGATTGATCATCTCGTAATTGGATCTTGTGTGTTGCAGGGTATGCTTGTATTGAGGATACTTGTATTGATGAGGATACTTGTATTGATGATATGTATACTTGTATTGATGAGGATACTTGTATTGATGATGTGTATACTTTTATTGATGACGATACTTGTATTGATGATGTGTATACTTGTATTGATGAGGATACTTGTATTGATGATGTGTATACTTGTATTGATGAGGATACTTGTATTGATGATGTGTATACTTGTATTGATGAGGATACTTGTATTAATGATATTTATACTTGTATTGATGAAGTTGTTGATTGTGATGATCTAGATGACGATGTTATTGATCGTGATGATCTAGATGACGATGCTGCTGATCGTGATGATCTAGATGACGATGCTGCTGATCGTGATGATCTAGATGACGATGCTGATGATCGTGTGATGACGATGCTGATGATCGTGAGATGACGATGCTGATGATCGTGTGATGACGATGCTGATGATCGTGTGATGACGATGCTGATGATCATGAGATGACGATGCTGATGATCGTGAGATGACGATGTTGATGATCGTGAGATGACGATGCTGATGATCATGTGATGACGATGCTGATGATCGTGTGATGACGATGCTGATGATCGTGTGATGACGATGCTGATGATCGTGTGATGACGATGATGATGATCATGAGATGATGATGCTGATGATCGTGAGATGACGATGCTGATGATCGTGTGATGACGATGCTGATGATCGTGAGATGATGATGCTGATGATCGTGTGATGACGATAATCGTG
Source organism: Larix kaempferi (assembly GCA_027924585.1). Classification (NCBI taxonomy): domain Eukaryota; kingdom Viridiplantae; phylum Streptophyta; class Pinopsida; order Pinales; family Pinaceae; genus Larix; species Larix kaempferi. The sequence continues at coordinate 18,923,507 of BSBM01000110.1, read as the reverse complement.
AGGATCCAGATGATGATATTGTTGCAACTGTTCAAGTGCTACAGAAGATAAAGACTCAATACTGAAGATGTCAATGTTCCAGTATTGAAGATGTTCCAGTAACTGCTTGAGTTACTGATGATGTTGAGAAAGCTTCCAATGATTTATAGATGTATCATGTATGATGTTGATGACTCCTTGCTCGTGCAGATGTTGTTATAATATCCTTCTCGTTAAGGGGGAGTGTTGAGATATTGTAACTTCAAAGAATATTATATTTGTACTTTATTATTCCAGAGATGTTTCATTCCTCCGTGAAGATCTTATTGTATATCCGGAGATGTTTATTCCTCCGTCGGAATGTGGTAACTTGGGTTATTAGACTTCCCTAGTGGGGGTCAGCCCTGTATATGTTATGTGGGTCAAAGGGTTATTAGACCACCCTAGAGGGGTCAGCCCAGTCAGTTGTAGTGGGGTATTTAACCCATTGGTTAAATACGAGCCTACGTGTACCTGTGTAAAATACATGTCAGTGTAGTGTATAAATAGAGGAGGTGTGTTCCTCATTTGACACACACACTCACTTGAGAAAGGCGCACTTGTGGAGGAGAGGTCTACTATGGTGGAGGAGGAGATCATATCTTTGGTTTGCATCTTTGTGTATTGCTGATCATCTATATTGAGGAAGCTTTACTGGGTTTTCTACCCCGTGAGGGTTTCCCAGGATAAATCTGTGTCTCTTGTGTTTATGCTATGCTTGTTGTTTCTTTAGTGATCCTGTATATGCTATTATTGTGAAATGGAATGTAATGCTGTTATTTTCAGTCTTAGCATATTAAATATTAAAAGGTTCGACATATATTTTCAAGCTCAACTCTCGTTCTCTTTGCCAACATTTTTGGCGCGGTTGTTGGGGACGTAGAGGCTTACCTTAGGTGTCTGCGATTATCCATGCTTAATTCATATCTTATCGCATCCGTATTAATCTAGATGGTTATTATTTCGATCCTTAATTTAACCATAGCCATCTTTTTGTCACTCATCTCTCTTTGCTATTTTAATGACATATCTTTTGGTAGAAGAGATTTAAGATCTACTTGGTGACTCCACATAAACGACTCCACTGGTGATCGATCCTATCATTATCTAGAACCCATGGGGTGCATGATTTTGTATTTAGGTTCTTGATTTAAAATAATAATAATAATAATAAATATATAAATAAATAAAAAGTTTCCATCCATGGCTACTTCTAAGCGGCCTAGGACTTTTGGTCATTTGAAAGTTTTTGACTTCTCAAAAATTGTTTGGTATCCTCATTAAGCCTGTGAAAGGTTGTCTAAATTTGACGGAAGTCATGAAGTATCTGCTAAAAGACACCTTGAACTTTTTAAGGAAACTATTAAAGAGTTATCGATAACTCATGAGGATGTGTGTATGAAACTATTGGCTTCATCTTTCAAAGAAAGAGTTGAGCTCTGGTTTTTGAATTTGAAGGCCTATAGCATTTCTGGATATGACATGTTCGAAAATAAATTCTTAGAAGATTGGGGAAGTGAATTCGATGATATATATTCTTCAAATCAAATCCAAGATCAAAACCTTCCCCTATCCGATCCTATTGTTGAATCTATTAATAATCAAATATCAAGTAAATTGTCAACATCCGGAGATGATCCCTCCTGCCCGATTTCTTTTGAGGATAAGTCTTCCACTTTTGAGTCAATTGAAAGTCAAATCCATAATCATTGTAAGTCTTCAAATTTCTTTGGTAGCCCTAGTCCTAATCTTGAGGAAATTTCTGAGGATGAGCTTTTAGTCAACAAGTATATTGAGGTTCCCCCTTCAGAGAAACTCATTAGTCATTCTATCTTTATTGATCATTCAATTCCTTATCACCTTATTGAAGAAGAAGAAAGTGGAAACATTGACCAAGATCCTTTAGTTGTGATTTCACATGATCATTGTGCAAATAATCAGGATACTATAAATAAACTTGTTACTTTTCTCCCTGCCCAATTAAATGAGAGTGATCATTTATCATCATATGAATATAATGCTGAATCAATAGAATGACAATCTCAAGATGAGGATGAGTAAGTAGATCACACTAGATGTTCTAATCTTTGTTCCACTTCTTATAATGAATCTTTAAATTTTTCTTTTTTCATATTTAATCAAGATAACTTAGAGTTAGATAGTTATGGTCAATCTTGTCCTCAGATTGTAAATATTAAACTTGATCAAAAGCTTGAAATTATTCCTAGAATAAAGAGTGTTTTCTATTGTCAAAAACCAAAGTCAAACTTGTTTATCTATTTGGGAGAACTTTCATATTTGCAATCCACCCTCCCTTCCCAACTCTTTCAATCATCTTGGGGTTGGTGCTCTAGTCGATCTTTTGCCTTGGAAATTTTCAATAGGAAGTATAAGCATGATTACATGATTGGAGAAAAAGCACTTCATTTCCCTTTTCAGTCACTTTGGAACCAAAATGCTTGTTGTCAAGTTATCAATAATTCTTGGTGGCTAGAAAAGGTGTTTAAAGATTAGTTTTATCTTTTCTCCATTCTTGAGCATCAAGTGGGCTTGATTTTGATTTTTCATCTTCTAAGCTCTATATTGTCCCCACTTGGTTTGTTTTTGATAATCAGTCCCAAGGAGAATCAAATTGAGTATGTGAGAGATGTAAATGAATAAGTTAATTTATGTGAAAATGAATCGAATCACATGTCTTATGTCTTCTCTCCATCCATCTCTAAGTTTAACTTACATAAATTTTATGATCCTATCAGTTCTTTGATGGAGGATGTTTGCATTAGTCAGTCTTCTCCTTGGCATAATTTCATATTGCACCATTCAAACCATTCTTCAATTTTTGAACAAGTCATGAAGATTGTGCCATCAAATTTGTTAATCTTTAGCCCAATCTTGACCTATTCTATTATCAAAAATCAAATAAGAATCATTAAACTATTTGATGAATGGCTGCACCGGATTTATGATTTTACCTAACGTTTGTGCTGACTGGTTAGAGTAGGGTAGGTAGGTCTTGAATAAGCTCACTTGAGCAATAGGATTTGTGTGCTTTTTTCTTTTCTGTGTGCTGAGTATTGCCATCTTTTTCTGTTCTTCTTGAGTTGTCTGCTTAATTTTGTCCTTTGTTGAGTTGATTGATTGAGTTGAGTCTTACTCCTTCCTAAGCTTATCTAATCTCCTGCATGCATTGAAGAGTGGTTAGTTTTCTGTTTTATTCTTGGTTTCCTGTGAAAGTTAAGTTGAGTGTGCCTCTATTGAAAAGATTTCTTTTCCTCTAACACAACAATAAAAATAAATAAATGATATATGCATTGTTAGATTAAAAAAAAAAAAAAGATTCACGCATTTCAGTTTCTGTTCTAGAATAGATTTCATTTTTAGTTTTATTTCATATATATCCCATACATGCTCCATGAGGTATTCTAGTGTTTATGAGAGCAGATATAGGTGCAAAATAAAAGCTAAAAGCAAGGATGTTGCAGTGCTGGATTGAAGATTGATGCAGAGCAGTTCAAGAGCAGAGATTCTGAGGTTCTCAAGTGCTCTCTCCGTTAGAGCACTTGTCCTAACTGGAGCCAGATGTTATCACATATATAGTAGCCAAGCTACCATACATTCATTTTCAGATTCCAGAACACTATTCAGCCAATTCCTTTGCATTTGAGATGCTGATATGAGCATTTTTTATGGATCATTTTCAGATTATGGACAGCAGATATATTACCCATGCCATGACTGAGTTTCAGGACACTTAGAGAGAGGATTGAGGTAGCCATTTAGCCATTTATACAGAGCAGTCAGTAGTGCCCAGGGTTACAGCAACAGTTTCAGAGGACAGATTTTGGTTCAGATGATGAGCATTCAGGTATATGAATCAACAGGTATATTTTGGTGTTATGGTTATGTTGCTTTTATTTCCATCCTCTTGACATGTCTTAGCATTTAGTATCATGATTTGGCGATCATATAGATATGTGGACTTGGTTGTATTATATATATATATATATCATATTTGTCCCTATTCAAACTTAGAAGTTCTTGTCCTATACTCATTGGTTTACCCTCCCTAGGGAGAATAGAGGTGATCATTCCTGCCATACTTTGGCTAGCTAGTGTCGGTTTCATTATTCACTGTCTTCATCCATCCATGACTTACCTAGTTGATTCATTACCTTGACTTACTACTTGACTAGTGGCATGGAGGACCTTTCCCCAACTGTAGCCTCTATATTGGATAAGCTTCCATGTTTATTTTGTCTCGGCTCTGAGTTGGTGACAAAACTTACCTTTGGTGAGTTGGATTTCCTTGTGAATTCCCCTTAGTCACTAAAGATGTTGTTGGCTAAACCTAAAGCTTTTAGTGCTGCCATGAATACAAATTATGGAAATGAAATGTTATATCTTGTATGAAAATCCCATTCATGCAATGTGTTTCTAAACACACATGAATAAAAGGAAATCCAAATGAAAATGGCTATGAAATATCAAATGTTGTATCTTTTGTGAAATGTAAATACCTAGGTAAACAAGCTGTCTGTGACACACCTAGAAGTGCTCAGGTAAACAAGTGCCTTAAAAACACACCTACAGCAAGAAGCCTAAATAAATGTAAATATATGCAATGTGTTTGTAAACACACATAGATCAAAGGCTGTGGAAACTCTAGGCCCATAAAGCAATGAAACTTAAATGCTATATCAAAAAGATTGCTAGCCTCATTTGTATTATGGATTGTGCGCATCTGTGTAAGGTGAATAAACACTCTTTGAACAACTTATCCATTTGTGAGACACCGCCATTCCCTGTGTTGTTGCTTGTCCACTGTATGCTATGGTTTGTATTCCCTTTTCCATTTCCAAAGTGTCACAGTGTTAAGTCAGTAATTCATCCTTTGACCTAGCCAATTGTTTTTTTTAGCCTTCACCCTTCACTAGCAAATTTATCACAACTATGAAGTGAGTATGACCTTGAAAGTCTTGTCTGAGTAATAAATAATAATAATTACGACTTATTATATTTGGATTTAGATCGCCAGTAATGATTACTTCTTGTTATAATTGCTAATTGAATGGATTGTAAAGCATTTTTTAACCTTGGACACCTTGCAGCAGCTTGATGACAGTTTGAGTCATATTTTGGTCATGTTGACTTGGTCAAACCTCAGTTTGACCAAAAGTCAACCATAGGACATGAGGTGGTATAACTCAGATGTTACAGATAGATGATATATGGTTTGGTACAGGTCACCATGGTGGGCTTATGCAATGGTTTTAGGCTTATGATGATGATTTGTACTTTTCAGCACTTTTACAGATTATTATTATTTGGTCTACCGGATATGATGAGTATTTATTTTGGACCATGCAAAGGTTTATATGGTGTATGAGTACACATATTATATGGATTTGGACCTTTTGAGTCCAATGAGACAGTCTGTTTTCAGTTCTGGGCAGTTACAGTGATATTTGAGCCTCAGTTGGCTATCCTAGTGTAGTTTTGGCTTGTCGGAGGCCCTGTCAGAGTAGAGCAGAGATATCATTGGTTCACCTAGAGCACTATTTTTGGAAGGGGTGGTCCAACCACTTGTTATTACCATACTACCCCCCTTCCAGACACTCTAGTGATTTTTATTTTTGGAGCCAAGCATTCCAGGTGGCATTTTGGGCAATTTCACACTTCTCGAGGCAGTCTAGAAATGGTGAAAATGGCTACTGAAGAATTCGATTTAGTCTACTGAGGCAAAGTTATGGAATGGGATGATTAGTGATGATGAGTGGGATGTCTTCCACACCTTCTCCAGCAGTTTTAGCTTCATCGGGACCCACATCCATCACTTATGGCACTTTTTGATGATTTCTGGAGCCTCCTAAGGCTGATGACTTTCCCAAAGAGGCACGATTTGGTGTCTAGATCATTTATTCTTGGATATTGTGCCATGGGGATTGACCAAGGGTGTTATAAATTACCCCTTGGACCCACCATGAGCTATTTTTTTATGTTTTATCATCATGATTTGCTGGGATCCCCTCTTCTAGGGTGAGTTTGTCCACATATTGTTATATTTTATTATTGATCCATGCATTGCATTGTTGAGCTCATATCAACCATTGATTAGATATTTTGATCTTTTAATTTTAGCCACATTCAAAAAGTGGTTAAGATTATGGCCTCACTCCATCCTATTTAAAGGGGAGAGCTTCTCATTGTAAAATCATCTAGAGATTTTGGCTCTTGGCTCTTGGAATAAAATTTCTATCTTTTGGAGTACATGCTTGGGTTTGGAGTGGATGTTGGTTGCTTTGATTGTAAATGCTTTTGTCCATTGCACTGGAGGATCTATTGTAGCTATATTGCATATGTTGCCATATCTTTTTACAGGTTAAGAGGACATTTTTGACAAGTGTCAATTGGTGGGGAGGCTTTCCCTTCAAGCTTGGAGGAAGATGTTTTGGTTAAACACGGAGTGGTTTTGTCTTTGTGCCAACTATTCTTTGCTTATCTCTCTCTTACTTGTATCTACCTTCAACATGTTAAACTGATTGATGCTTTGCTCCTTGGTTTTGACAGGTTAGAGGGACACACATGTGGCTTGGAAAAATCGATTTGGCAAGAGGGATTCAAAAATTCTTCATTTGATCTTGGTCAAAATAAATCCTCAACTCAACTAGCATTCATTGTTAAATTTTGAGCATCAATTCACAATACTCTAGGATCTTCACTGAGAGAATAACCTATACAGTATATCAATGCATAACAATCACAATAAGCATGACAAGCATCACAAGAATCAAAAGAATGAGAGACAAAAGACACAAAGTTTCCGTGGGGAAAACCCTAAGGTGAAAAACCCCACAGCTTCATCAGAGATAGAGAGAGCAATGGCTAAACCAAAGTACAACCAAAATACACTGAGATAGTCTCCTAGTAGCAGATGATCCTCCTCCTTAATAGTGCGCCACTTTCTAAGTGAGAGAAGTATGAGTTTCCGAGTGATCCAAATAGAGATCTCCCGATCTCTATTTATACTAGTCTGTTTTCCCAATGACCTTATGGGGCCGACTTGTCTAGCTAGGTACATCCATAATATAATATATATTTCAGGGCCGACCCCACACATGGTGGTCTAATAACCCATCGGCAAGTTCACACACTTGCGACACTTGTCAATACACATGACAACACTTCCTTATAGAGGAATAACACATCTCTTATAAGGGTACAATAAATATATATGGAATACATTCCGAAGTTACATATACATCAACACTCCCTCTTAACTAGGAAGGTATTTCTCAGCACAGTTCTGCTAGACAAGTATTCTTCCTGGGATCATCATCATTGATGCATCGTCATCATCAGCGTCACTGCTACTGCTATCTCAACCAATCTATGACTCTACTCGTCATAGGAAGTTCTACAGAGCCAGTCCTTTTTCATACTGGATGTAGGCCCACCACCTGTAGGTCTTCATCATCACTGGCCATACTGTGGAATCCTCATGACTTATTACGTGCGTCAGAAAAACTTGCAAGAGCATCCCAGGACTTATTACAGGCACACAACCCAACTTATCGGATCTCCCAGGGATCTATTACATGTGACTGCACAACCTGTCCACTGCCACAGAGTATCACAAAGCACAACCTAGATGCACACACACAACACTTACACTCACCGGCATGGGAGGACCAACCTACCACCATCCGTGAAATGCTCACAGCACTTACATCAATGACCATAGGAGAACACATCTGCCACCATGTCGGAAAGGCTCTGCACTTACATCAACACACATGGGAGAACACATCTACCATGATGTCGGAAAGGAACTGCACTTACATCAACACACATGGGAGAACACATCTACCTCCATGTCAGAAAGGCTCTGCACTTACATCAACGCACATGGGAGAACACATCTACCACCATGTTGGAAAGGCACTACACTTACATCAACACACATGGGATAACACATCTACCACCATGTCGAAAAGGCTCTGCACTTACATCAACGCACATGGGAGAACACATCTACCACCATGTCAGAAAGGCACTGTGCATCTGTGTCTTCGAAACTCATCACACATAATCCAACTGATTATGTAGTGTATCCACCTAATACATATAATCATCCTGATCATCATCACTGTACTATCCTAGTACATATAATATGGAGCAACATCCTGAAGCTCATCATCATGATCATCCTGATCATACAATGCATCCACCTGATGCATACCAAGTATCTACCTGATACATATCATCATACATGATCCACCTGATCATACAATGTACCCACTTGATACAAATACAAATATATGATACATATCAACATACATGATCTACCTGATCATACAATGTATCCACCTGATACATATACAGATACATGGTCCAAGCATCCAACATGATGCATATACAAAATACATACAAATGATCCAGCTGATCATATCCAACATCCAACATGATGCGTACATACATATACATGTAAATGATCCAACTGATCATACAAAGCAGAAACTAGAACATCATCCTGATGCTCATCATCTAGCGCTTACATCCACAGCCATGTGAAGGATCCTCCTTCCAAAATGCTTGCAATGGCTTTAGCAAATGTGTCCATCACTTCTTCCTCGAAGTGTCCACGATCTGAAGAACACCAAGCCTCTCCCTGAAGTATTCAAAATTCACTCTATATAGTGGCTTCATCAGTACATCTGCAATCTGCTCATCCGTCGCAACATACAGGAGCTTCACAACTCCTCTCTGCACCATATCCCTAATATAGTGATATTTGATCTCAATGTGTTTTGACCTGTCATGAAACACTGGGTTCTCAGACATCTTCACACAACTCTGGTTATCACAGAAAATATCAGTAGCATCCAATGGGAGATCAAATAACTCATACAGTAGCTTCCGTAGCCATACTGCCTCACAACTAGCTGAACAGGCTGCAACATACTCTGCCTCAGCTGTACTCAGTGCTACACAGGACTGCTTCCTGCTAAACCAAGAGATCACACCTGATCCCATACTAAAGCAACACCCAGATGTGCTCTTCCTATCTGCAGCACTGCCTGCCCAATCTGAATCAACATAACCATGCAGGTTAAACTTTTGATTCACTTCATACTTGAGCCCATAATCCACTGTACCCTTCAGGTACCTCAGAACATGCTTTACAACAACCAGGTGAACACTCCTCGGATCTGTCAGAACTGATTCAATGTGTTCACAACAAAGCAAATATCTGGTCTCGTGTTCGTCAGGTACATCAAGGACCCAATCATCTGACGATACATAGAGATATCAACAGGCTCAGATGAAGCATCACATAGAAGCTTCAGGTTCGATGCCATGGGTGTGGCCATGGCCTTGCAATCCATCATCCCGAATCTCTTCAGGATATCTACTATGTACTTCCGTTGACCAAGGAAGATCCCACCTGCATTCTACCCCGCCTCAATACCGAGGAAATAATGCATCATTCCCAAATCTTTCATATCGAACTCAGCAACAAGCTTCCTCTTAGTATCTGCAATCAATCTGTCATCTCCTGTTACAAATAAGTCATCCACGTACAGAAGTAAAATCACAGGATTTCCTTCCTCAACCTTGTAGTAAAGGTTGGAATCCACTTTACTCTTGGTAAAGCCCAAACTAGATAGGAAACTGTCCATCCTACCATACCAAGTTCTGGGAGCTTGCTTCAAGCCATACAAGGCTTTCTTTAATCTGCACACATATGACTCCTTGTCATGTATTTCAAAACCGAGTGGCTTCTCCACATATACTACCTCTTCAACTACACCATTCAAGAAAGCACTCTTGACATCCATCTGGTGTATTTTCCACTTCATTGCTGTAGCCAGGGAAAGTACTGTTTTGATGGAAGTATACCTGGCTACAGGTGCAAAAGTTTCTTCATACTCTATTCCCTCTTTCTGAGAGAAGCCACGAGCTACAAATCTTGCCTTGTATTTCTCTACACTGCCATCTATAGCATGCTTGATTTTGTAGATCCATTTGGAAGTCACAACAAACTTCTCTTTAGGTCTTGGGACAACATCCCAAACATCATTCTTCATTATTGATTGGTATTCCTCAACGATGGCATCTTTCCATTCTTTCTTTTCCATTGCTTGTTCATAACTGGAAGGTTCTTTGTTCATAATGTCACAGAGTAAAGCAACATAGCTGGTATGTGATCTGGTTCTATTCTTTGCTCTGTGTTCTTCTTCAGGAATGCCAAATATTTCTGCATCTTGAATGAGCTCTCTAGCCCATGCAGGTTTCCTTTTGTGAGATTTATCTTCATGGGGTGGATCTACAGGTTCTTGCAGATCTTCAAACTCATGAACTACTTCTGGAATTGCTTCAGTCATGGTAGTGTCTTGAAATCTAGTTTCCTTAGGTTCTTCATAAACTTTGATAGGTTCCTTCCTTGATTTGATGAATGATGAGTTTTCATCAAATGTTACATCCCTGCCAACACCAATCTTCTTGAACCCTGGAAAGTATATTCTGTAATCCTTCGAGCTTTCACTGTAACCCACAAAGATACCCTTTTTTCCTGAAGGATCTAGCTTGGTCCTCTTTTCCTTTGGGACATGTGTGTATATTGGACAACCAAATATTCTGAGATGGTTGACTTCAGGTTTCTTACCAGGAAAGACCTCTTCTGGTGTCTTGTTGTCCAATATCTTGTGGGGTGTTTTGTTCTGTACATATACAACTGTTCTAGCTGCTCCTGCCCATAGATGCATAGGTAGATCCTGGTCATGCAACATTTCCCTTGCTGCTTCCATGATTGTTCTGTTCTTCCTTTCTGCAACTCCATTTTGTTGAGGATTATAAGGAGTAGTCAACTCCCTCTTAATCCCTGAATCACTGCAAAGCTTCTTGAAGTCACCTGAGGTGAATTCTCCACCATTGTCGGATCTGCATGTTTTGATCTTCTTGTCAGTTTGATTCTCCATCAAGGTTTTGAATTCCTTGAACTTATCAAACACCTCATCTTTGTTCTTTAAGAAGTATACCCAAGTCTTCCTGGAGAAGTCATCAATAAATGAGACATAGTAAACATACCCACTTAGAGAACTGGATGACATAGGACCACATACATCTGAGTGGATGATTTCCAGGATATCCTTTTCCTTGCTTTCACTGCTTGGGAAAGCCTTCTTAATGTTCTTACCTTTTGCACATCCTTTGCAAACACCTTCATGTTTGGTCTTGATTTCAGGAAGACCCTTTACAGCCTTGCTTGCAATTGGAAGTGCCCTATAGTGCATATGAGCAAGTCTTCTATGCCAAAGTTCACTTGGCTCCATGGATTCATTCACCATGGCATGTTCAGGTTGTCCCTTTAAATTATACAAACCTCCCTCTTGCTCTCCAATCACTACTGCATCATCTATGGTCTTTCCCTTTGGCCACATTAGGACTTGGCCATCCACAAATGCAACCCTCGTACCTTTTGCATCCAATGCAGAGATGGAGAGTAAGTTCTTCTTGAGCCCAGGTACATAAAGGACTTCTTTCATCTTCAAAGATTTTCCAAAATCTAGGCTGTAGGAGGCTTCACCACTTCCTTTGATTGGGTATTGATAATCATCCCCGAGTTTCACCTTATGGGGCGATTCATGTTCAAATAGGTTCACAAAAGATTCCTTAAACCCAGTCATGTGTTTGGAAGCCCCACTGTCAATTAACCAATCATTACAACCATGGGAGATAGTACCTGTGAGAGCAGAGATTAGAACATACTCTTCTTCACTTGATGAGTCATCATCACTATCATCACTTTCTGCCCTATCCTTCTTCTTGGGTGGTTCATCATCTTCAGCAACATGAGCATGATATCTTTTCCTACTGCCCTTCTTCTTCTTGATGTTGTTGTTCCTTTTGTTCTTGGGACATTTTGAAGCAAAATGACCTTTCTCATTACATGAGAAGCATCTGAGATCTTTCTTATCTTTATGTTGATGACAGTGTGAAGATTTCTTGGTATGAGAGTGCTCTCTCTTTGACCTTCCTTTCTTGGTGTGTACTGTGAGAGCTTGATCTTCACTTCCCAGCTTTTCTTCTCTGGCCACAAGCCTTGCTTCTTTTTGAGAACATTCTTCCGTAATCTGTTGAAGGAGATCAACTTCTTCCTTGCACAAATTCCTTGAATAAAGGAATCCCATGACCTGGGTAGGCCATTTAGAGTGGTCATGACAACTTCACCATTCTCCACCATTTCATCCACCGCTTCCAGTTGTTGCTTAATCTAGGAGACCCTAGAAAAATAAGATTGAATGGTTTCTCCATTCTGAAACTTTACTCCTTTCAATTGGTTCCGCAAGGTCATCTTCCGATTTATGTTCTTCCCTTCAAATAGCTTGGTCAAAGAGTCAAACATCTCCTTGGGTGTCTTTAGAGAAGACACATGGGGTATGAGATGGTCTTTGATAGAATCAGCAATGATTCTCTTTACCTTGACCAAGTTCTTCTTATGCAATACTTTAGCCTCTTCATCCTCTGGGATAGGGATGTCTTCTTTTATATATGAGTCCAACTCATTCTCTTCCAGGATTAACCCAATCCTATACTTCCAAGCTCGAAAGTTATCAGCCCCTTCAAGCTTATCCTCAAGATTGGTGTGGTGAGACATATTAAAGTGTACTTCAAATGGAAATAGAAAATATTTAGGTCTTACCACTTGAAATGCTAAACATTGGATCTGGTCCTAGATTAGGGTTTGTCAGAAAAACCCTAAAAATTCAAAATGTGAATTTCAACTTTCTGAAAGGATAGAAAGATGTGCCTTGATGAGCTGATCAGCCTAGTGTATTCAGAATTTGATATCAACAAAGATTTACCCTTTAGATTTGCCTTTTTGTCCTCCCGGGTTCACTAGGGAGAGCCCTGAATTAGGGTTTGAGTTTCCCAGAGATCTACCCAGCCAAAATCTCGATCCAAAGCTCTAAACTTCGATTTTTGTAAGGAGCTTCCACCTATGTCTTCATATTTCAGAAATTCCTATTTTTGTGGAAACCCTAATTTTTAGGGCCAAATTTAAAAATGCTCAGAATTGAATTCTGATTGGACAGATAGATTCTCCTTGATGAGTAGAGTCAATCTACTATACTGATTTTCCAAAAACTATGGAGAGAAACCCAATAAACAAGAAACTCAAGTTTCCGTCACTACAAAATGTCTTCTTCTCAGGTTAGCTCTTATACCATGTTAAATTTTGAGCATCAATTCACAATACTCTAGGATCTTCACTGAGAGAATAACATATACAGTATATCAATGCATAACAATCACAATAAGCATGACAAGCATCACAAGAATCAAAAGCATGAGAGACAAGAGACACAGAGTTTCCATGGGGGAAACCCTAAGGTGAAAAACTCCACAACTTCCTCAGAGATAGAGAGAGTAATGGCTCAACCAAAGTACAACCAAAATACACTGAGATAGTCTCCTAGTAATAGATGATCCTCCTTCTCACTAGTGTGCTACTTTCTGAGTGAGATAAGTATGAGTTTCTGAGTGATCCAAATAGAGATCTCCCGATCTCTATTTATACTAGTCTATTTTCCCTGTGACCTTATGGGGCTGACTTGTCTAGCTAGGTACATCCATAATATAATATATATTTCAGGGCCGACCCCACAGATGGTGGTCTAATAACCCATCGGCAAGTTCACACACTTGCGACACTTGTCAATACACATGACGACACTTCCTTATAGAGGAATAACACATCTCTTATAAGGATACAATAAATATATATGAAATACATAGATGAAATACATTCCAAAGTTACATATACATCAACATTCATCTCTTCATCCAGGTATGCTCCAAAGGTATGGTCTTCTTCTTCCTTGGCTTATCCATAACTTGTAGATCATAAAAACCCTAATTGATTAAAACCCTCATTTTTACTTTTTCTTAGATCTACTTGGATCTAGCCTAGCTTTTGGAAAGATATTGAAAACCCACCTCTATAGTATCCACGACAATTCAGATCTATAGTTTGGTGGTGATTGGGTTCCATTTGACACACTTTCCAAGGCACTTAGCCCTCCTTGAGCAAAATTGCACCACTTGGGAGAAGCTAGTTTGGTTGGTTCCATGACATGGGTAGGTGAGATCCCACTTGATTCATGATCCTCATACTGATAACCTACCCCTAGTGCTTCACCTTGTTGATTTTTGCTTTGTGGGCCCCATTCCTCATTTTGAGGGTTGTGCCCCACTTGGGTCAATTTGGTGATGCATTTTCAATCTCATATCTATGGAGATCTAGCCATTGGATCCCCTTGATTTTCAAGATCCACATTGATACTTGCCTAAACTACTTGGATCTACAATTTGGTGGCCATTGGACTTGATTTGACACACCTTGCCATGCTTTTAACCCTCCTTGGGCAAAGTCGCACTCCTTGGGTGGTTGAGTTTTCCCACTTCTAGGACATGGGTGGTTGTGATCCCACTTGATTTGAAAAGAGCATACCTTGAAACCCCTACCTAGTATCTCACTTTGTGAAGTTCTTCCTTGGGGGTATCATTCCTCATTTTGGGGATTGTTGTCCACTTGGGTCACATAGAGAAATATTAGATCTACTAAGATCCAACCATCACATCTTGAATAGCCCACTTGATTTGCATCCTAAGTGTCTCAATCTACATTTCCACATATCTTTTGACTCCATCATCCCATCTATCAAGGCACTAGTCCACCTAGGGCAATTCGCACTCCTTGGGAGTTGTGTCATTTCCTAGATCCCATATGTGGGCATCTCTAATTTCACCTTATATCCATAGATCTACTCATTACATGCCCCTTGGTACCATTTGCACCCTTAACTCCATCTTGTGGGTCCCATTTGAACCATTTCCATATCCCAAGGAAGTGAGCCCCACTCGTGTATTTCATGGTACTAGATCTTGTCATCTTATCTCATCATGTGGCCTAAATCTTTCATTGGTTGAAACATAAGTCATTCCCTAAGCCTATTTCAACCATATTTAAACTTCTAGGTCAACCTAACCTTGCATTGGTTTCTTTAACTTGTCTTTTACATATCCCTAGGAACCTTTGTTTGGGTCCAATCATCTTTGATTGGTTATAGGGTCTCCCCCTAGGTATTGATTCATCTCGATCTAAAGTGAAGAGTGCCTTGGTTGACATGACTCCCAGCTTGCATTGGGAACCGTGGCAGCTCTTGGGTCACCCCTTTAGTTGTCCATCTCCTCTACCATCTCGGATGGGATACCACCAGGGACAACTACAAGTTGTGTGATAACAGGACCCTGAAATAATTTTTAATCTCATTAGTTTCAAAAGTTTTTGGAAGAAAAGTTGGAAAGGAAGCAGGTTCTTCAACATCCATCTTCGAAATTGCTTGAGGGCAAGAAATCTTGGGTGGGGAGGACTGTAATGTCCCCATTCAAATAAATCTCAAAAGAGAAAATTCCACAAATCTACTAGTTTCCTAGGTTGGGGTGGAAACATTAGATTTGGAATAAGGATACTATAAAAAACCAAATGGACATTAGATTAAAATAAATATATTAAAAGGGGTCAAATAAATATTTATGATAGGAAAATAAGGTGCCACCTGGTCATGGAGACACAGTGGTGGTGTGGGACCCACACAAAGCTAGATTCCTCATGCCACATGGAATTCTATTCTCACCCATTCGAATCCAAGGTGGAGCCTAATGATCTTGGGGAGTTGGAAGGTCAATATACTTGAAATGACTCAATGAAGATCAAATTGGAGTGGAAGAGGAAGAGGAATTTGAGAGATATTGAGACACTTGGGCTAGATTCCCTAGCTTCTATGACAACAATGTTGAAGATGCTATGTCACTTATGACACAAATCAGACCTGAATGTTGACATCTGACATAAATGACATGTCAGGGCTAAACATATCCTCCAATAAGGCACACAAGGGATTTAGGGAAGCCAAAGAGACAACCACTCGAATTGAGGGAAGATGGAGACTAGGAATTGTTGGACAAGTGGCATACATTGGAATCTCTTCCCAGCTTGAGTTGGAATGAGGCTTTTGGAAGGAATTCGACCCATGGAGAACTTGAGAAGTTTATAAAAGACAAGAAAAAAGAAGGAGAGTGGATTTTTATCATTTATCATTTTGCATATTGGAGAGCATAGCTTGTCCATGCTTGTGGAGTGTTTACTCTACTTTCCTTAGTACCAATTTTGAGGGTGAAAGATTCCCATCAAGGGTTGAAGTTGCATGGAATCTTATGATATTCTCATCCTCAACTTGCTTCCACACCTTTCCCACTTTTCTCTTCATATTTTGGCTCTTGGAGGAAGGGCGCACTTGGTGAAATGTTGTTCTCTATGGGGGAGATCTTGTGGCCCCATTTTTTTTTTTTTTCTGATACATACACCCTATATTTACTGATCAGAATAATCTCAGGTTGAATTACCAAGTCGAACTATGTAAAAATACAAAACAATGCATAAATGGTGCCATTTTCCCTACATCTTGTTATGAAAGCTTGAAATTACTCTATTTCGACTTGTATCAGTTCATCTCTATGATTTTTATGATGTATGGAGGGTCATTAATTTCTAGAAGAAGTTTCACATACATTTCATAATCCTTTGGAACATAAATCTCGAATTTCATAGCCAATGGTGAAGTTGACTAACATTTCCGCCTATGTGAAGACATGTCCACAAACGTCTAATTTATGCGAGTTTAAGAAGCCTTTTGAAACTGATTTATGATATATTTGGAAGCCCATTTATGTCCTTTAACGGTACCATGTCTCTGATCTGAAATTTGGGAAGTTCGTACAGTGTTTGGAGATCCATCTTTGACCACTACCCTTGGTGGATTTGAACCTCGATTTGACTAGTAAACTGCACTATCTTTCCCTGATTGTAATTGAATGTTGCAGAAGTATTTTGAGAGTGTCCAAGAGTCCATCAACCCCATTTTTATGTATTAATACCTTCCAAACACATTCAGAACCAATTTGGAATCATTTGGAGCCATTTGGGTCAATACTAGTCTAAGGGTCAATTTGGCCAAAATTTGCAATTTTTCGTAGTTTTTACAAATTCATTAAAATGGACACTACATTTCGAAGAAGTAGAGCATGTTGGCATGACATTAGATCTAGTATAATAATAATCCTGCTTCTATATGTTGACAATATTGTTCTTATGGCAAGGTGCCCCTTGATCTTGATAAGAAATTAAGAATTCTCAAGGATTTGTGCTCTAATATGGGTATGACATTTAACACAAAAAAAACAAAAGTTAGGATTATCAAGTTCAATAAGGTCACTTACGCTAATTTTGTATATGACAATAGAAACTTATAGGATGTGTCATCCTACAAATATATCATAATTGATATTCATCACAAGCTCAACCTGGACTATAACATTGAGAAAATGATTAATGGAGGGTGGAAAGATTATTTTGGTCTTGAAATTTTTTTAAATCAACAAACCTTATGATGTGGGATAAAAATAATTTTCTTTTTGAAGCCTCATCACTCCCGTTATCTTGTATGGTTCTGAAGTTTGGGATTGCACTACCCCTATAGAATCCCGGAGAAACATTGAAGAAATCAAGAAGCGTTTTATTACACAACCTAAAAATTAAAAGCAATACACCCTACCCTATTCTCCTTCTAAAAATGAGTCTTCCCCCCATTAAGAGAATCTCTATGGCTAGGTACCTGATGTACGAGTACAAGATTTAAATAACATGGGAGTCCAGAGACTTCCTGAAATTGTTGTAAAATCTAGTCAAGACCAACTTTGACTTAATAGAGGCTGGTGTAAAGAAAACATGTCCAAGTTAAACCCTTGGGGTAAAGAAGAAACTTTTATACCCAAGATAAGAACTAACTCATGATATTCATATTGAAACAAGAAGCTCCAACAATTCCTAAACCATAGAGGGAGGAATATCATCATCTTCTTCTTTATCATCACCATCATCATCATCATCATCAGCTTCATCACCATCATCTTCATCTTCATCATCCTCATCGTCATATTCATCATCATCTTCATCATCATCATCATCATCACCATCTTCATCATCACCATGGTCATCTCCATCTTCATCATCATCATCATCATCATCGTTGTGGTCGTTGTCACCACCACCACCACCATCATCATCATCATCATCATCATCATCATCACCATCATCATCACCATCATCATCGTCATCGTCATCATCATCATCATCATCATTGTCATCACTCTCTCTTCCCTAGTTTTACACCTCTCTCTCTCTCTCTCTCTCTCTCTCTCTCTCTCTCTCTAAAATCCCTCTCCCTCTCTGTAACCTATCCCCCATCCCTAACCATCTTACTCTTTCCATCTCTCTGCTACTCCCCCTAGCCCAAAAACCCCTACTCTCTATCTCTCTCCCCTCCTCTCCCTAGCCCTTACTAACTTGGGATCTCTTAGTCTCTCTCTCTTCCCTACACCTCCACCTACCTCTAACCACACCTCCCATCTCTCTTTCTCACTCCCTACAACTAACACCCTCTCCTCTCTCTCTCTCTCTCTCTCCCTCATCCCCCCCCCAACCATTACTAACCCCCTGTCTCAGTCTCTCTCTCTCTCCCCCTCCTAGCCCCTTACCCCTAACTAACCCCCCCTCTCTGACTCTTTCTTCCTGGCTTCTACACCTCTCTCTCTCTTTCTCTCCCCTCTCGTTCTCTCCTAATCCCCCTTCCCCTACCACTACATGATGATGATGACGATGATAATGATGATGATTGATTATTGATGATTGATGATTGATCATCATCATCATAATCATCCTCTTCTTTATCATCACCATCATCATCATCATCATCATCATCATCATCATCATCATCATCACCATCACCATCATCTTCATCTTCATCATCCTCATCGTCATATTCATCATCATATTCATCATCATCATCATCCTCATCACCATATTCATCCTCATCATCATCATCATCATCATGATGATCTTTGTGGTCGTCATCACCATCATCTTCATCGTATTCATCATCACCATCATCTTCAACGTCATCATCATTATGATCATGATCATCATCATCATTGTCATCATCATCATCATCATCATCATCATCTTCATTATCATCATCATCATCTTCAACATCATCATCATCTTCATCATGATATTCATCATCATCATCATCGTCGTCGTCATCATCCTCATCATCATCGTCATCACTCTCACTTCCCTGGTTTTACAGCTCTCCCTCTCTCTCTCTCTCTCTCTGTCTGTAAAACCCCTCTCCCTCTCCCTAACCTATCCCCCATATCTAACCATCATACTCTTTCTATCTCTCTGCTACCCCCTAGCCCAGAACCCCCTCATCTCTATCTCTCTCTCCCCTCCTCTCCCTAGCCCTTACTAACTTGGGCTCTCTTAGTCCCTCTCTCTTCCCTACACCTACACCTACCTTTAACCAAACCTCCAATCTCTCTTTCTCACTCCCTACAACTAACACCCGCTCCTCTCTCTCTCTATCTCCCTCCTCCCACCCCAACCATTTCTAACCCCCTCTCTCAGCCTCTCTCTCTCTCTCTCCCCCTCCTAACCCCTTACCCCTAACTAACCCCCCCTCTCTCACTCTTTCTTCCTAGCTTCTACACCTCTCTCTCACTCCCTCTCTCTCTCTCTCTCTCTCTCTCTCTCCCCCCCCCCCTCTCTCTCTCTCAGTTTCTCTCTCTCTCTCCCCCTCACCAACCACCCTCCTAGCCCCTTACCCCTAACTAACCACCCTCCCATCCCCTTACCCCTAACTAACCACCCCCCATCTCTAATCCCTAAGCCCCTAACACCAAATCCCTATTTAATCCCCTAACCCATAGAAACTATTAAATAAACTATTGAATAACGTTTTGATGATTACAAAAACGCTAGCGTGTTTTTGCATGAAGAAATGCTCTCTCATTTTGTGCAAGTAGGAATTATTTAGCCATGCACCAAACATATTAAATGCCTATGATTATTTTTAATATTCCAGAAACGCGAGCACATTTTGTTTGTCCATAATGCTAGCGCGTTGTCTCTGTACATAACACCCGCGCATTTGTTTGGGGAAATGATTCTGCAAAATGTGTTTATACTCGAAATCCTGCGTTTTCTCTTCCCATCTTCCCGTCTCCCATATAACAGGATACTTCACAATCATGGTTCAAGGCAATTGGGGAAGCTCAAGACACTCTATGTTCACAATCAACAAGCTTGAAGAGGATTCTACAGGTAGCATTTGGAATTGAGGATTCCACATTCACAATTGGCAAGCTTCAAGAGGATTCTACATTCACAATTTCAAGCTCCAAGAGGAGAACTACATTCACAATTTCAAGTTTCAAGGGGATTCTATATTCACAATGGCAAGCAAGCTTGATGAATCTATATGAACACAATTGAACAAGAGTCTACATTCACTATTGAGCAAGCTTGAAGAATCTATATTCACAAATGAAGAATTTTCTGTATTCACAAGTGAGGTAGAAACTTTACTTTCACATTTGAGCTAGATTGATGAATCTATATTCACAATTGAGGTAGTATCTATATTGAAAATTGAGCAAGCTTGAAGAACCTATATTCACAATTAAGAAATAATTTGGATATTTGAATAGTTGAGCATGCCTCTAGAATCTATTTTCTTAGTATTGCTCATTGTGGTCATGGGGAATTCACGCAATCGAAAAAGGAAATCGGCAAGGAAAGAGAAGCCTCAAGAAACCATGGAAGAAGTTAGATAAAAGAAAATATTGGACATGTGGAATCAAAGTCATTCCATGGAAACTCATCCAATTCCAACCATAGATGATTCCATAGTCGTTCCTACCTATCCACCTCAAGAAGCACGAAGAAATTCACAAGAGAAGCCCTTAATTTCAACAACATTTTATGAACAAGCACCCAACATTTCAATTCCCACATCAAGTCAACCTCAGAATATGGTAGTGAATGACTTGTTGTGTTGTGGTTATACAAGCGATGAAGTTAGAGAGGCATTGAGTGGAGGATTTACAACAGAAGAAGCAAATGTTATGGAGACCGTCCAAGAGAATGAAAGACAAGAGGCTCCTATTGAAACGTCGGAGCGTCCTGGTGATGTTGTACATGCTCCAGTTCCAACACCCTTACCTCCATTAGAAACTGCATGCCGAAGAATTCTGAAACATATACAGGTTGATGAAACTCTCATTAGTTCACTTGAAGGTATGTTGTCTAAATGTGCTATTGCTTATCAAACTCGACAAATACTTGATAAATTTTTTGATTCTAAATGTGATGGGGACAAGTGAAAATTATTTTTATCATTGTTAAAATCTAGGTCTATGGTTGTTGTTAGAAGAACGTTAAAGATAAAGACGACTAAAAAGTTAGAACCAAGTTCTCATATTGTTAAAATTTTAGTAGATGCATTTAGTACAATTGGAAAGAAATCTCACTCAAAGAATCACAATGCGGCTCGTCGTGTGTTGTCTTTATCAGTCGTGAGCAAAAACACTAGCGCACTTCGTTTTCTTAAACCTACATCCAAAATTATTAATTTGAATGTGACGACACTTCGTAGGTATTGTGTTAGAAGAGAACAACTTGAAACCGGTCAAACAGATGTTTGGGCCTTCATTGGTAGGTTTCCATGCTCTGATATGAAGCTCATTAATGCGGTAAAGGGATTAGTGCAAACATTTTGGCATGACAACACTAGACCCTCTTCCAACCAAAAAGATGTATTAAAATTGAGAAGGGATTCAAAGGATCGTGAGCCACACATTAAAAATTTTCTTGATATGACACAAACAGAATTATATGAGAGATTTAGGAATGAACATAACAAACTTGACTTGGGCCAAAGATCCTTTGAAAAATGAAAACCATGGTATGTTAAAATAAACACAATTTGTAACACATGTTGTTGTTGATACCACATTGAGTATGGTTACTATTATGACACATATACATATATTTTTCGTGTATTGCATAACACTCTTGTGCAGGAATGCTTAACTACATTACCACCGATGCCATCTAGAGACTTTATTCATAGCATTTTGTGTAGCAGGCCAAACGATTGCACATTTTATCAAAAGACTTGCATAGATGGGACATCCCTAGGGTGTGGTGGATTCGCATTATTGGAAAAATACATACATGTGACTGATGAGCATGAACTTGGGAGGTAGGAGGTGAACTTGCAGTCATTCAAATATGCACATATGATATTGATGGAGGGAATGAAAGAAAAAAAATACAATTGGTCACTTCTCAGGTTGGTAATGAGCTATTGGATACTATTTTTTCTTCAGATTGCAATTTCATATGTAACAATCTATTGATATATGTCTTTATTGTTGATCTACCAGGTACGGGTTTGTGACTTCATGGAGGAATTATTTGAAAAGACACAACAGTATGTAAAGCATGTGCATGTGGCTCGTTGGTAAGATGAGCAGTTTAGAATGTGCAGGGATACATTTCCTATTGGGACTATCCTAGTAGTGGTCGATTTTGCAAAAAAATACACTCTTCAACTGCAAAATGAGATTCAGAGTCAATACTATCACTTAGACCAAGTCAGCCTAATGGTCCATATCACCTATATACATGGCCCAGATAGTACTCAAGACAACAGGGTTGTATTGAAGGAGTATCACTTCTACATAAGTGATGACAGGTGTCACGACTTGGATTTTGTACAACACAACTTTCAAATGTTCTACAATCACTTGAAGGATAACAGTATACGGATGGAACAACATTGGATTTGGTCCGACAGTTGTGCAGGGCAATTCAAAAATTCCCATGTCTTCCAATGGTTGTGTATGCTCAACAAAAGGCACAAGCTACCACATATTTGGAACTATTTTGAGACCGGAAATGAAAAAGGTGAACATGATGGAGCAGGTGCGTGCATAAAGACTACATTACGCAGGAAAGAAATCAAGTTCACCTATGGACCTATCATCTGAGATTCAAAAACCATCATTGAATGGTGTGCTTCAGTCATTGGGGAGGGAGCAAGAAGGAAGGAAGATCACTCAAATAGGAAAGCACGTGTGGTTAGATATTTTTGGGAGGTGGAGGATGTAGATAAATCACAGTTATATGAGTGCAATACCATCCAAGGAACTCATACATTTCATTCAATTAGAATGTCGGGCAATGCTATACATGAAATGTGGATAAGGAAACTGTCATGTTTTTGTTCTCCATGCAGTAGTGGTGAATGGTTCGAATGTGAATCCATGGATTGGGTTGATAGTTGGGACCATGTATCACTCCCCATTGGTCGACTGATAGCTACAGAATTATCCTAGTTGGAGGAGGACCAATCAAGTATTTCACCAGACTATGACCACATATCAGATCTCGTACAACTAGGTTTGATTAATATTTTTATATTTTTGACAACTAGTCGTGTCTAATTAGCTATGTATATTTTTGATATTTTTGACAACTAGTTGTGTCTAATTAGTTGACTGAAATGTTGGAACTATATTTTCTCCAGGTCACATATACGCAGTGGTTTCCCCAAGATGCAATGCATGACAGACTGACCATTGGCTGGGACGTTGCTTAGAGGGGAAGCCAACCCTAAATGTCCCATTACGTGACTCTGAGGGAGTTGATTTTTCGATTGGGTCAATGGTTATAAAAGGAGAATATTTGAACCGGGTTTCCCACTCAGCAAATAGAAAAGAGTATACATATGAAGATTATAGACCAAGTGAGATTGTATACCATTATACAAACTTAGTTATTGGCACAAACCTCCATCTGCAAACAATGCCAAGGAAGAACTCATCAAAGGCACGATACTTATTGCCTTATTCCGAGCACGAGAGGTTAAAGGAAACCATTGGTATTCGAGGTGATCCTGATGGTCTAGTCGAATAACCATAAGTAGGTAATCTGGTATGTGGTTTGCATGTTTGATTGTGTACTATGTTATAGGTATGTGGTGTACATGTATGCTATGATTTTGTTTCATGGTCTCATTTAGTATTGACATTAATATTTTGACTATTGTAGCCATACATTGATAGCTTGATAGATTGATAAATTGCATAGACCTGGTACAACTTGATAAATTGCACAAGTTTCATCATGGATTTTCTTTCTTTGTTTTTTTCTCCCATCTAAGTAAACCATAATATCTGCATCCTCATGCCCATTTTCATGCTCACTAGCACCATCACCATCTTCATGCTCATTATCACTATCCCCATGGTCATTGTCGCCATCACCATGCCACCATGAACATCATCACCATGCTCTTCCTACCCATGTTGTCACCATTACCATCCCATTTTTCACCATAAGATTCCCATCCATCATCCACACAAATATAACTATTAGATACCTAATTTCATCACCCAAAAACCTAGGAACCTAGACGCCCAAGACTTGATCACGGTGTCCATATTCAACTTGAATTCCAAATACTCCTATGAGAGGGATTCTGTCATGGTATTTGAGCTCAAGAATGTTAAGTTTGGAATTAAATCCATTGTCCCCTCAACCATGCTTATTCCTCAACACTTATTTATAGTGCACAAAACCTAAAAGGTCAAATTCATAAAACGTTTGCATGAGAGTTTATGGAAAATGCGCTCATGTTGGTCTATCCCAAACAAACTTTCCAAAAATTACAACATTCAATTTTGTTGCTTGGTTTGGTTATTATGCCCAAGGATGAATTTTCCATCTCTGCTTTTGACACTTGACCTAAATGAAATTGGAGGCACGAAATGAAAATTGTGCATTGAAAGGACATGTAATTAGTTGCAATACATCTATTCCATAATGATATGAAAATTGTGCATGAAATTAATGTCTAGCTCTGCTAACATTTAGTAAGATTCTATTTCTTTAACAAGCATGTTGGCATAGCTTTAAAAGGGAAATGCTAGCCATAAGTGCCTGGTGGATGATTTTGCAAAGTTGACCCCCGTGTGCAAAAATTGCACACTCCCTTACTGAGCAAAACCCTAGTTTCCAAGATGGAACTACAAGGTGACACCTGGGACATGGGATCGGCAGAGAGGGGAAACCCTAGAACTATCCCAATGTCATGAATCCAACGGATTCGACGGTTTGTCGATTCGAGCCATGGTCGTCATTTTATGGCTCGTTCCACCTCGCATCCAAAAGGCCTTCAGGGACACCTGCTGGATACCTACCGGGGGAATAGAATGATGATCGTGCAACAAAACCAGGTTCCGAGGAGTCTTGGAAGTGTGTCTAGAAAGGTTCCGGTAGGGAATGCTATCCATAAGTGCCCGGTGGATGATTTTGCAAAGTTGACCCCTGTATGCAAAAATTGCACACTCCCTTACTGAGAAAAACCCTAGTTTCCACAATGGACCTACAAGATGACACCTGAGCCATAGGGCTGGAGGAGAGGGGCACCTCTAGCACTGTCCCGATGTTCTAAATCCAACGAAGTCAAGGGTTTGTCGATCTGAGCCACAATCATCATTCTATGGCTCGTTCCATCTCGCATCCAAAAGGCTTTCAGGGACACCTGTTGGATACCTATCGGGGGCATAGAATGACGATCGTTGCAACAAAATCGGGTTTCGGGGAGTCTTGCAAGTGTGTCTAGGAAGGTTGCAACTGGGAAAGCTAGCCATAAGTTCCCAGTGGATGATTTTGCAAAGTTGACACCCGTGTGCAAAAATTGCACACTCCCTTACTAAGCAAAACCCTAGTTTCCACGATGGACCTACAAGATGATACCTGGGCCATGGGACTAGAGGAGAGGGGCACCCATAGCACTATCCCAACGTCCTAAATCTAACAGAGTTGATGGTTTGTTGATCCGAGCCACGATTTTCATTCTATGACTTGTTCTGTCTCGCATCCAAAACGCCTTCAGGACACTTGTTGGATACCTACCGAGGGCATAGAATGACGACCATGCAACAAAACCGGGTTCCAGGGAGTCCTACAAGTGTGTTTAGGAAGGTTTCAACCGAGAACTCTAGCCATGAGTGCCTGGTGGATGATTTTGCAAATTTGACCCCCGTGTGCAAAAATTGCACACTCCCTTACTGAGCAAAACCCTAGTTTCGTAGATTAACCGACAACTATTGCAATAGATAGATTCACTGACTCCATTAAAATTCAATTGGACATGACATGAATGATTTAAATTCAACACCTAAGCTAGCTTCATTTCATTTAGTGATGGGCCTAATTTGACGGGAGCATGGGAACCCGGACTCCATTAAAATTCAATTGGACGTGACGTGAATGATTAAAATTCCAGCTGGAAATGCTAACCAAAAGTTCCTGGTGGATGATTTTGCAAAGTTGACCACCGTGTGCAAAACCTACACACTCCCTTACTGAGTATCTGGTACGTTGATGCTTTAAATGATGAACTCTTTCCTTTATGGCATTATAGGGATGCTTACCCTGCATTTAACGATGACATTAATTAGTTAATGGCTTCCTTGTTTGGAGCGTAGAGAAAAACCTTGTCACATTACAAAATACTTGCAACATCATATAAATTAATAGGGGAGGCTGCCAATATGTTCTCAATTTACGAAAAGCTTCCACGTAGAAATAATTTATACTTTGTATAAAGTGAATATTATTACTTGTTTTAAAATTTATTTCCCTCCCTTAACCCCATTTTGTAGATCTGTACTTGCCATTGTTTGGAGGGATTTATCCCGCTCAATCCCGTGGCCATTTTCCATTAGATTGTGTGAAAAAATACAACATTTATTGCCCTCAACCTAGCTCATTTTACCTCTTCCTAGTTCAAAGGCGCTCATGCTCCTCTATTTAAAATCACATAAATTTTGGACCGAGATATCGATGATGTGCAAGCAGGCTTGACCAACTGGCTGGTCCGGGTCCTAAAAAGACTGAAATACTCCACTCAACCTGCTTAAATGAAATTGAGAAATAAAACCCCTATGACTCTATCGGGCTAGTTTCGACGACATTTTCATGCGACTTGCAACTCGACATAACTCAACAACTAGAGGTCGGATCGACGAACTGTCAAATCCGTTGGTCTCCTCGCATGCGATTACCTCTAGGGGGCCCTCTCCCTCATGTTCTCATGGCCCAGTGACTTCATTGTGCATTTATTTCGTAAACTAGGGTTTTGCTCAGTTTACTTCAATGCAACACTCGCATTGGTGGGTCAAATCTGCAAAACCCTCCATCGAGCTAGTGTTCCCACGTTAGCATTTCCCATACACACTTGCAGGAGCCAACGACACGCAATCTTGCTGCTCCGTTTGCTTTTTTGCTCTCGGACTGAAAGTCACCAAGTGTCCCTGAACGACAATTTCATGCGACTTACAACTCGACATAACTCGAAAACTGGATGTTGGATAGATGAACCCTCGACTCTGTTGGTCTCCTGGCATGTGATTACCTCTACGGGGCCCTCTCCCTCGTGTTCTCATGGCCCATTGAATTCAATGTGCATTCATTTCGTAAACTAGGGTTTTGCTCAGTTTCCTTCAATGCAACTCTCGCATTGGTGGGTCAACTCTCCAAAACCATCCACCGATCTAGTGTTGGTAGTGTTCCCACATCGGCATTGCCCATACACACTTGCAGGAGCCAACGACACGCAATCTTGTTGCTCTGTTTGCTTTTTCACTCTTAGAGCGAAAGTCACCAAGTGTCCCTGAACGACATTTTCATGCAACTTGCAACTTGACATAACTCAGCAACCGGAGGTTAGATGGTCGAATCGTCGACTCCGTTGGTCTCCTGGCATGCGATTACCTCTAGGGGGCCCTCTCCCTTGTGTTCTCATTGTTAGTTTTTCAACTTTTAATTCAATCTGATCTAGGATCTTAACTGAAAGAACAACATGTACATCATATCAAGCATAAGAGACAAGAGACAAGAGACGCAAAACATTTCATCGGGAAAAACCAAGAAGGTGAAAAACCCCACAACTTCCTCAGAGATAGAATGAGCATCAATACAAGGATCACAATGATCAAACCCAAGAGATAGATATCTTCAGTAGCATACTCCTCCTCCACTTGTGCGTACTCCTCCTCTCTCTCACTAATGCGAAGTGAGTGAATGAGAGAATGTGTAAAATGAGAGAGACACACTCTTTATTTATACACTACTTCACTTTTCTTTTAACTCTAACTAGGTTGGCCCCAATTTAACCACTTAACATAATGCTGACTGTGCCTACCCCCACTACGGTGGTCTAATAACCCTTTAACTCACATGACTCATACAAGGCCGACCCCATCAAGGTGGTCTAATAACCCATCAAGTATAAGTTATGACACTTACAATATAACTTGCGACACTTGCAAGTACAACTGGCGACACTTCCAATCAGAGGAATAATACATCTCTGTTGGGGATACAATAAAGTACAAATGTAATACATACAATATACAAGTGAATATCTTCCGAAGTTACAAACACATCAACACTCCCTCTTAACTAGGAATGTATTCTCTTGACACTAGTCATCAATACATATAGACACAAGTCTTCAATTCTGGAGCTGGATCATCATCACTGGATCACGGAGCATCATCGTCATTACTGCTGTACTCGTCATCTCGATCACTGGTGCTATCTCTCAATTCTTCTCGTCATAGGAAGTTCTATAGAGCCAACCCTTTCTCATGTAGATGTAGGCCTAGCCTCCTGTAGGTCTTCATCATCTCTGGCCATATCGTGGAATCCTCAGGACTTATTACATGCATCAACAAAACCTTGAAAGAGAATCCCATGACTGATTACGAGCTTATTGCTCAACCTATCGGATCTCCCAGGATCTTTTACATGTTGACTGTCACAAAACCTTGAAAGAGTGTCTTGCAACCTGCAAGAACTATAAAGAGCATCCCAGGACTAATTACGAGCTTACTGCTCAACCTATCGGATCTCCAGGGATGATTACCTGTGACCCCCACCACAAAAACTTAAAAGAGTGTCCTACATCCTGCAAGAGCTCTAAAGAGAATCCATTGTAGAACCAAATTATACATACCTCGCAAGTAGAGCTATATGTGATCCATGAGTCTTTGTCTTCATGTAACCATGGTCATATGTTGTTAATCTAGAACTTGATTTGTACCTTTCATGTTAGTGGACAACATCATCCTCATACAAAACCACAGTGCATTAGTACAATCATATAACCCTAATCAATGAATGTCTTCTATCATTGACATGAATTCATACTTTTACTAGGGTGATAAGACAATTCTAAGATTAATCAAGATTGTACTAACCTCAATAATATGAAGACAAATATATCATAAACTCAATCATGAACAGATTTCAACACATACTTGTATCTGCTCAAGT
Source organism: Larix kaempferi (assembly GCA_027924585.1). NCBI lineage: Eukaryota > Viridiplantae > Streptophyta > Pinopsida > Pinales > Pinaceae > Larix > Larix kaempferi. The sequence goes on along the minus strand of BSBM01000110.1, from coordinate 18,894,109 downwards.
CATACCTGTCGAGATTTCTTGTAGTCTCCTTATGTAAGGCCTTAGCCTCATCTCCCTCTGAAACTAGAACTTCTTCACTTATGTAGGTGTCCAATTCATTCTCTTCTAGGATTAACCCAATCCACTTTGATTTGTTGAAACTGGATCTGGAGCTGGATTAGGGTTTGTTAGAGAAACCATAAAAGTTCAAATTTTGAATTTCAAACTTTTGATTGGATGAAAAGATGTGCCTTGCTGAGCTGATCAAGCTGGTATAGTTCAATTTTGAAAACTGCAAAATTTGTCCCCTCACAATTGCCTTTGAAGCTTCTAGATCTTCTAGACAGGATCCCGAACTAGGGTTTGATAAAGCCTGGTCTTCTGCCCATCCAAAAGGTTCAATATTGTGTTCGAAACTTCTATTTTTCTGAGGAGCTTCCAGTCGTGGTCACAGATTTAAAAAATTCCAACTTTTGCAGAAGCCCTAATTTTCCACCTTTCCGATCAAAATCCCGAACTAGGGTTTGATCAAGCCCGACTATCTACCCAACCAAAAAATTTGATCTTGGTCTCTAAATTTCAATTTTGATGTGGAGCATTCAGCCGTGGTCTCTGATTCCAAAAATTCCAACTTTCTCTGAAGCCCTAAATTCCCACAACAGTGACAAGCAAAGAATGAAGGTGCTCAGAATCCAATTTTGTTTTGACATAAATATGCACCTTATTATTTCTAGTACATATCTTAAATTTAAGATTCATAGGGTCTGAAACTTCTACCTGTGGTATCCTAACCTATCATATTTCCAACCCCACAGATCTAACCTCAAATGGATTCCCTGAGAGAGAGTTATGCCAAGTTTCGCAACGTGACCTGTTTATGGGATAAAACATGAGAGCAAACGTGTACGGAGTTCCACGTGTCACTATTTCAACTTTGTCCTTTGAAAAGAGGATCTGTGAAATTAAATTCCATTCCCTACCTATCACTTTTTACGAAATTTCATTTGGAGCTTCCTAGCCCAAGTTGTGCCCTTTTTTCCTAGGTCACCTGTTTATGAATGAGATCTGGAAGAGGCAGAAACCCTAGATTGTACTGATCATAAAATAGAAAGTACAAAGAATTAGATTCCGTGCTTTAGACACAAGGTACATGGGGATGTTATCTACGGCCTGTGAAAGTTTTAGATCCTAAACCTTCACTAAAATGGATTTATAGCGAAAGTTCCACAATGACTGGTTTTTTCTATATCAAGCCCTAGGTTCCAGTTTGTCGCAAGTGCAACAAGTCTCATAAATGCCATACCATGCCTTCCTTCAAGCTAGCTCTGATACCATGTTAGTTTTTCAATAGTTAATTCAATATGATATAGGATCTTAACTTAAAGAACAACATGTACAACATATCAAGCATAAGAGACAAGAGACAAGAGACATAAAGCATTTAACCGGGGAAAACCAAGAAGGTGAAAAACCCTGCAACTTCCTCAGAGATAGAATGAGCATCAATACAAGGATCACAATGATCAAACCCAAGAGATAGATATCTTCAGCAGCATACTCCTCCTCCACTTGTGTGCACTCCTCCTCTCTCACTAATGCGAAGTGAGTGAATGAGAGAATGTGTAAAATGAGAGAGACACAGTCTCTATTTATACACTACTTCACTTGTCTTTTAACTCTAACTAGGTCGGCCCCAAATTAACCACTTAAAATAATGTTGACTTGGCCGACCCCCACTAGGGTGGTCTAATAACCCTTTAGCCCACATGACTCATACAGGGCCGACCCCATCAAGGTGGTCTAATAACCCATCAAGTATAAGTTACGACACTTACAATATAACTCGCGACACTTGCAAGTACAACTGACGACACTTCCAATCGGAGGAATAATACATCTCCGTTGGGGATACAATAAAGTACAAATGTAATACATACAATATACAAGTGAATATCTTATGAAGGTATAAATACATCAACACTCATGGCCCAGTGACTTCTTTGTGCATTCATTTTGTAAACTAGGGTTTCAACCATATGCCTAAGCTACACTTACAAATTACAAACTAACTATGGTTTCATGAACTACACATTGCATAATGAAACTAGGATAGGCATGGAAAGGATATTTTTGCTTGAGAATACTCCTAATGGCGGGGAATATTTTCACATTAAGAAAGCACAACGGGGATAAAATTTTAATTGAATTCCATACCTAGGGATTGTATCATACTATGTTTCAATTCCTAAAGATCCTGATATGGCCATGCCTTCTAATACTTGAGACAAAGATGGCAAACACAGCTTCACAGCTTCCACATCCATGCCTCTATTTGGAACCACTTTGTTGAAGTAGGTAGCCAATAGAAATGCAACGTAAAACAAAAAACCTCAGTAAATGACCCACAAGCAAGAGACTCTGAGTCATATTTGAATTCACTGAAACCTAAAATGCATACTTATCACACTGTAAGATAATCTTGGTCACTTCCAAGATGCAAGAGCCTCTGAACTACTTTTGAAAAATGAATTCTTACCAGATCCTTTTCGACCTCAAATGCCTCGAAAATGAATGGAATAGCTTGGCATGGAATGAAATTCTCACCAAATCCTTCTTAGCATGGTCTCCTATCTTCTCTTCCTCACCAGTATGGAAAAATTCTTAATTGAATTCCATACCTAAGGATTGTATCATACCATGTTTCAACTCGTAAAGAGCCTGATATGGCCATGCCTTCTCATACTTGAGACAAAGATGGCAAACACAGCTTCCACATCCATGCATCTATTTGGAACCACTCTATTGAAGTACGTAGCCAATAGAAATGCAACGTCAAACAAAATACCTCAGTAAATAACCCACAAAACAAGAGACTCTCAGTCATATTTGAATTCACTAAGCATGGTCTCCTATCTTCTCCTATCTTCTCGTGATCTGTTGTTGTGAGCATCTTGTACATTGGCCATTTATAGTTTGTACTTTGGCCTTGTTTTTAATAGATTTTGGGTCTTTTAAATATCAGGTTGAGTTGACATTTAGAATCACCTTATATTTTACTATTTTAAGGCAAGTCTCATTCATTACATATTGTTTTTTTTTTCTCCTTTTAGAAGTTTCCCATGGCCCAAGTGTCACCTTGTAGGTCCATTTTGGAAACTAGGGTTTTGATTAGTAAGGGAGTGTGCAATTTTTGCACACGGGGGTCAAATTTGCAAAATCATCCATCGGGCACTTATGGCTAGCATTCCCAGCTGGAACCTTCCTAGACACACTTGTAGGAGTCCCCAGAACCCGGTTTTGTTGCACGGTTGGAATTCTATGCCCCCAGTAGGAATCCAGCAGGTGTCCTCGAAGGCCTTTTGGATGCGAGATAAAACGAGCCATAGAATGACGACCGTGGATTGGATTGAAAAATCGTAGACTCCGTTGGATTCAAGATGTCGAGATAGTACTAGGGGTGCCCCTATCCTCTGGTCCCATAGCCCAGGTGTCATCTTGTAGGTCCATCCTGGAAACTAGGGTTTTTCTCAGTAAGCGAGCGTGCAATTTTTGCACACGGAGGTCAAATTTGCAAAATCATACACTGGGCACTTATGGCTAGCATTCCTGACTGGAACCTTCCTAGACACACTTCCAGGACTCCCCGGAACCCGGTTTTGTTGCACGTTTGGAATTCTATGCCCCCGGTAGGTATCCAATAGGTTTCCCCAAAGGAATTTTGGATGCGAGACAGAATGAGCCATAGAATGAGGACCGTGGATTGGATCTACAAAACGTCAACTCCGTTGGATTCAGGACATCTGGATAGTGCTAGGGGTTCTCCTCTCCTCCGGTCCCATGTCCCAGGTGTCATCTTGTAGGTCCATCTTGGAAACTAGGGTTTTGCTCAGTAAGGGAGTGTGCAATTTTTGCACACGGGGGTCAACTTTGCAAAATCATTCACTGGTAACTTATGGCTAGCGTTCTCGGCTGGAACCTTCCTAGACACACTTGTAGGACTCCCCAGAACCTAGTTTTGTTGCATGGTTGGTATTCTATGCCCCTGGTAGGTATCCAACAGGTGTCCCTAAAGGCCTTTTGGATGTGAGACAGAACAAGCCATAGAATGACAACCGTGTCTTCGATTGACAAATCGTCAACTCCATTGGATGCAAGACGTCGAGATAGTTCTAGGGGTTCCTCTCTCCTCCGATCCCATGGCCCAGTTGTCATCTTGTAGGTCCATCTTGGAAACTAGGGTTTTTCTCAGTAAGGGAGTGTGCAATTTTTGCACACGGGGATCAACTTGAAAATTCATTCACCGGGCACTTATGGCTAGCGTTCCTGGCTAGAACCTTCCTAGGTACACTTGCAAGACCCCCGGAACCCGATTTTGTTGCACGGTTGGAATTCTATGCCCCCGGTAGGTATCCAACAGGTGTCCCTAAAGGCCTTTTGGATGCAAGAGGGATCAAGCCATAGAATGACGACCATGGCTCGGATCGAAAAACCGTCGACTCCTTTGGATTCAAGACATCGGGATAGTGCTAGGGGTGCCACTCTCCTCCAATCCCATGGCTCAGGTGTCACCTTGTAGGTCCATTTTGGAAACTAGGGTTTTGCTCAATAAGGGAGTGTGCAATTTTTGCACACGGGGGTCAACTTTGCAAAATCATCCACTGGGAAGTTATGGCTAGTGTTCCCAGCTGGAACCTTTGTAGACACACTTACAGGACTCCCCAGAACCTGGTTTTGTTGCACGGTTGGAATTCTATGGCCCCATTAGGTATCCAACAGGTGTCCTTGAAGGCCTTTTGGATGCAAGATGGAACAAGCCATGGAAGGATGACTGTGGCTTGGATCGAAAAACCGTCGACTCCGTTAGATTCAGGACGCCGGGATAGTGCTAGGGGTGCCCCTCACCTCCAGTCCCATGGCCCAGGTGTCATCTTGTAGGTCCATCTTGGAAACTAGGGTTTCCCTTAGTAAGGGAGTGTGCAATTTTTGCACATGGGGGTCAACTTTGCAAACTCATCCATTGGGCACTTATGGCTAGCGTTCCTGGCTGTAACCTTCTTAGACACACTTGTAGGAATCCCCGAAACCGGGTTTTGTTGCACGGTTGGAATTCTATGCCCCTGGTAGGTATCTAACAGGTGTCCTTGAAGGCCTTTTGGATGTGAGACGGAACGAGCCATAGAATGACGACCGTGGCTCATATCGACAAACCGTCGACTCCGTTGGATTCAGAACATCAAGATAGTACCAAGGGTGCCCCTCTCCTTCGATCCCATGGCTCAGGTGTCACCTTGTAGGTCCATTTTGGAAACTAGGGTTTTGCTCAGTAGGGGAGTGTGCAATTTTTGCACACGGCGTCAACTTTGCAAAATCATCCATCGGGAACTTATGGCTAGCGTTCCCTGCCGAAACCTTCCTAGACACACTTGTAGGACTCCCTGGAACCTAGTTTTGTTGCACAGTCATCATTCTATGCCCTCGGTATGTATCCAACAAGTGTCCCTGAAGGCATTTTGGATGCAAGACAGAACAAGCCATAGAATGATGACCGTGGCTTAGATCGACAAACTGTCGACTGTGTTGGATTCAGGACATCGGGATAGTTAAAGGGGTGCCCCTCTCCTCCTGTCCCATGGCTTGGGTGTCACCTTGTAGGTCCATTTTGGGAACTCGGGTTTTGCTTAGTAAGGGAGTGTGCAATTTTTGCACACAGGGGTCAACTTTGCAAAATCCTCCACCCGACACTTATGGCTAGCGTTCCTAGTTGGAGCCTTCCTAGACACACTTGCAGGACTCCCCAGAACCCAGTTTTGCATGGTCGTCATTCTATGCCCCTGGTAGGTATCCAGCAGGTGTCCCTGAAGGTCTTTTGGATGTGAGACAGAACAAGCCATAGAATGACGACCGTGGCTCGGATCGACAAACCATCGACTCTGTTGGATTCAGGACATTAGGATAGTGCTAGGGGTGCCCCTCTCGTTTGTTCCCATGGCCCAAGTGTCATCGGGTAGGTCCATTTTGCAAACTCGGGTTTTCTTTAGAAAGGGAGTGTGCAATTTTTGCACATAGGGGTCAACTTTGAAATTTTTTTATTTTGATTCTAGAACTAGACATTCAAAGAGTGACAATCAGACCTACCACACTGCACCCTTGGTATATTTCTATGTCCTTAGTGTGCCACATCATTTAACAACTTCTTAGTGTTCCACTATATTTGGGTTTTGAGTAATTAATGTCATTTTTATGAATTCAAAGTTTCGAACAAAAAATGGAGGCAAGGTTTCATTGATGATATCCCTATGATAGTTACTAGCTTTGTTAGATCAAATTCACCATGAAACTTTTCCATCAAGGTATGGGGGAATACTTGCCAAATAACAATGAACAACCATTACATCATCGTTTGTAACAATCAAGAACATTCAATTTTAAATACATTGTCATATGAGGATGATCCATCCTTTTTACAAACATAGGACCATGAACATCTTATTTTCCTTCATCAAAAAGACATTATCAAGGAATATCATTAAACTAGTTAGCTATTTCATTTTCCATGGATTCTGTATGATTACTTTTGCATTATGACAAGTGGAAAATGGATGCACACATGAGGATGCACAAGATGAGTAATCCAATAACATGAGGATGCACACACACATAGGCTGATGGTTGTAGGTGTTGATTGTATCAAGATGAATAATCCAAAGATGAACCCTTGGAGTTCACAAAAAACATAATTTTAAATTTGATATCAAATTAGCATGCATGTGCTAAGTTCATTGAACTATTGAAATATATTATTAGTTTTTTCCATTAAGATAATGTTTTCATAACACAATGGTGAGATGTTACTTGATCAATGCAATAAATGTAGAGAATAAATATTGATTAAAATGTAATTATATAAATTTCAATAGCATAATTTATCAATTTGTGGAAGAGATAAATCATCACTCGCACAAGTGTAAACTCAAGAGAAAATATGGAATATATTGTATCATGCATTGATAGTCGAATGTTTGTAATACAAAATATGGCAAAGTAGCCGACCCTCAAATGGCCTGTCAATGTACATGTATCCCTAAGTACAACAATGTGTACATGTACATGTCAGAATACATATATACAAGACTATGCAACATCAAAAATCAATCTTTTGCTTATTTTTTCCCGACTTTCCTCTATCGACCATCTCCCTGGGATCGCTCTGCATCTAAGGAGTCTGCAAAAAAAAATCATTATTTTTATCAAATAACTGCACTAATACCCTACCATTAGCAAACTTAAAAAATTAACTTATGGCCAAATTATTTATGACAAACACTCAACAAATCCTCATGGGGTATAGATGTAAGCGATGTGCTCATGGAAGGCCTCTCTATTGTTGTGCTCTACAAATAAAAGATCATATCTCAATTAATTCAACAATTCAACATTGATCAACATGTTTGGGTAAATTGAATAAAAAAATTTGGTCATTAATGAACATCTCACCACAGGAGGAGACCCGGTTAGAACCATGGATTGAGCAGAGGGGTCGGGCACTTCTGCCGTTAATGAATGCAATCAACAAATGGGGAAATAGTTGGACATGCATGAATAAACAATATAGTAACATGGTTAAATACTACGCATTGTGATTGTTGAAATAGTTACCTTTGTATGACTTGTGCCCATTGCAGATACGACACTAACTGCAGCATCAATGACCCTTGCTAGGTGAGGGGTGGATGGATCTCTCATGTGTCTGCTATAGAGGACATCCACACCCTTTCTAGGAGTGGAGCCTCTCTTATACACTTGTGCCTTTTTCACATTTGGAATACGAGGAGATCCAACTGCTGATAGTCTATGAAGTATAGAGGTTGGTGGCTACAATCACCAATACTGACATAGTTAGAAATGCATTGGTCAATGAAATACCATGTATTAGCAAAATGACAATGATGAAATACATACCAATGTACTGTATACATCAATCAATTCTAAGAAATGTTCTTCCACTTGTTGATCCCCTATGGGCTGTGTAGCACTTGTCTCCCCACTAGGGGGGACATCACTAGATGAAGTCATTTCCCTCTAATGGGGATCTACTACCTACAATTTAGAAAATTGTAAATATTAGATCGTGTAGCATTAATTAAGTAACATGTGACAACAAACAAACATGTATTAAAATAATGCCATGTTGAAATAGTTACTTTAGCGTGAGATGTTGTCGCTGAAGGTATGACAACATCTTGTAACTCAGAAGGTTCTGCTGCATGAGTCTCTTGCCCCTCATGCCCTTCTGGTAGCAACTACAAGTTTTAAAATCATTAAAAATATTAGCAATCTATATATGTGTACATAGTAAGGAAAAATAATTTACAAATGGCACTAAATTGTTAATTGGATTTACTCATGTATTAAAATAATAACATGTTGAAATAGTTACCTCAGCATGAGATGTTGTCGCTGAAAGTATGACAACATCATCGTCATCGGGCGGTGTTGCTACATGAGCCTCTTGCCCCTCTTGCCCCCTAGGACCTTCTAGTGCTGGTGCATGAGCCTATGGACTATGCTCTGTATCATCGGTGCAAAGCTCTTCAACCCCGTGCCCTTCTTGTAGCAACTACAGTTTTCAAATCATCAAAAATATTAGCAATTTATATATATGTGTATAGTAAGGAAAAATAATTTACAAATGACACTAAATTGTTAACCACTTGCATACCTGTGTAAAGTATCCAGTAAAGGCATCATTTGCTTGGGCAGGACCAAAGAAAGGATGGCCGCATACTGTGCATGGGTGCGACTCTCGGCTGTGTTCATGATGTAAAGGGCCACTACTAGATGCTCCTCCACCACTAGAAGGTGGTGGCTCTACCCCACGGACAGGTGGCGGGTCTACTCCACCCATAGATGGTGGCTCTGATGGCCCCTCCTAGTACATAGCTTCAAGATATGTGCTATGGCGAACAATCGCCTGTGCCAATAGTAGGAAGGAATTCCGTGTCTCTGGGACCAACTGATGTGCATGCGGCACATCTATCCTGGGTAGCTGCCTACGAGGTGGAGCTACTGGGCGATTGGGATCTATGTGCCTCACATTGGGATGTTGCTAAGGCATACTCATCCCAACGCCCTGTTACTCCAAGATATCAAAATAGTTAACATGCTTCCCCATCACAAATTCTGCATACATCTTTCTCAAAAAATATAGGGGCATTTCCCTATTGTTGTGTGGTGGTGCGTCAAACATCAAGTACCATCAATCGATCCAGTCATCTATGAATGGTTGATATGTACACCACTCGATAGAAATGTGCCTTTTGTTTGCATTCGGGATTTCACCTGACCGTGGATCTCTAAAGAGGGAAACTATATATTGTTTTGAGATTTTCAACTTCTTGACTTCTTTGTAGCTAATTCCATCCTGATATTGTTGCCTCCTTCTTTATTTGAATGTGGTAATATATTCCAGTGCACCATCAGACCTACTAAAGGTCTCTATCATTGCATCCAAATTGGATGCAAGCATAAGATGTTTATCATCAAGAATAGTAATTGAGGCTCGAATTTCTCTGAGCTTCTGAATTTATCTTTGGATGTCTGAGTGTGCATCCATCGTCACCACTGCAATAAAAAAACAAAAAAAAACAAATCATTAGAAACATATACATGTGCTACAATGACATCTTTCAAAAATGAAAAATGTACAAACTTTGTGCAAGAACGAATACATTGCAAACATAAATATCATCTCAGGAATGCATTACAAACATAAATATCATTTCATATGACCATTGCAGGCATACATTATGGGTCCTTGTGGGCATAAGGGTGGAGACCATGCAGACATAAAGACCATGATGATTTGGAAAAGATATGTATTTTCATTGGTTAAGGACGAGCAAGACAAAACAAAAAACAAGGTGATGGGCATTGGCACACCTAATGAGCCAAATGACCCATACTGTGGTCATTTGGAGTTGGTCCTAATACCCTAGACAAGGATGACTAGGAGATAACAAGTGACATGAACAAAGAAACATGAAGTGAACAAAGAAGCTTGAAGTTGACACTTGGCAAGGAGATTGGGGGCATCCCTTATGGCATCTGCGGGCATCCAGAAATGAAGCTGATGGACATGCGGGCATGTGGACAAGGTGACATGAGGGCATCTTGAAGATGCATATGTGGGCATGTTTGTGGAAGCTGTGGGCATCCTGGAGGCATGCCTAAGACCCCCATGTGGGAAATTGAAGAAGCTCTAGTTGCAGGCATGTTCAAAGGCATAAATATGGCCCTTGCGGGCAAGAGTTACAAGCTAATGTGGGTATGTTGGAAGCAAAATAAAATGGTGATGATGTGGGTATGAATACCACGTTTAGGTGGGAAAAAGAAAGTCTAAATAAATATATACATATATATATTTATAATTTATGAGGTGTTTATGGAAATCAAATTAAAATACTACAAGTCGACATTCTATTTGATGAGGAAATTATGGAGACAAAATTACAAAATTAAAAAATTACAAAGATTATATCTTGTATCTCTTGTGCAATGTGTTGATGTGTTTACTTGATGAATGACATGTGATTGGTACATAGTTCATGGATGAATATGATATTGAATTGAGCCATTGTGTTTAACAGGTGGATGTAAAATTCATTAAGGGATTGATAGTAGGGAGAAATTAAGATATGTTAATAACAAATTTTATAATTTTTAGTTTTGGTATTTCATTTACAAAGATTTCTAGTTTAGGGCAACATCAAAATTTATATTTTTAATGATGAAATGAGGCAAGGATTTGGATGCTTACATTTCCAATCCTCCGTGCAAGATGAAATCTCCGTCGTTGAGCTTCCAAATCTCCCACGTTGAGCTTCTCCAATGCGTTTTAGCAAGACGAAATCGCTCGAGCATTCACATTTAGAGAAAACAATGGGTAAAACAATGCCGCGATGCACGGGCTGTTTATTTTTTTGTTTATATTAACCAAAACACGCGCGCATTCTTGTATCACTATAACACGTGCGCGTTTTGAAATCCTATCCTACATGTCAATTGTCATGGTAGGGTCAGAGTCCGCCCATGCCTAGTTTTAAGTAACGCCGTGTGTTTCTGATTTACACGATTCTTGTGCATTTTGCGAATGCACGATTGCACCAAAATGGTCCCTCAAATTCGTGCGAGGGCCCTTACCCAATCAGTAAGCTCAAGTTTGTTCCATCGAGCATATTCCATTAGACCGACAAGGGCTCTCGAAGCAAGCATCTCCACCCTATCAAGGTTAACATCGCCACCAAGCACATATCTTTGCAGGCCTTCCTGAGAGCCTTGACCGTCTTTTGTTTACGTCTACGCCAAGCACACTCACCAGTTAAACTAGAGGGAAAAGTCTTTTTAGTAGAGGTTTCAGTAAGAAAGGGTTCCGAAGTAGCAATCTTCCCTGACACAAGTCCTTCCGCACCTAGAACCTCATTTGACTTGTAATGGAAAGAGTGAGTAGGGTTAATCAAAACCCAACTCGAAGGTGTTTGAGCATCTGCCATCACATGGGCTATCCACCACGTGTACAAGGACAAGGGGAGAAGCCAGAAAGTCAATAAAGGAGATCATCGGCAATCTTAAAGAGAGGGCCGAAATGATGCCAAGTAATCAAAACAGTACAGAAAACGATAGGTGGGGGAAAACGGGTCTCCAGCCCAGAAGGAAAATGTCAAAAAACCAAAAGGATAAAGCAACAAAAAACTAACAAAGGAATAAGGGACTAGTTCACGAGTTAGCAACCAGGACCCAAAAAACGGAGGCCAAGGAAAACGTCAAAAGTGCTGCAAGAAGAAACCTAGGAAAAACAAAACTAGGGCTTTAATGCTAGCCTAAAAACCCTAGGAGCATAATGCTAAGGTACGAGACAGCATGAGAAAAAACAATTCTCACTTTTTTCTCTTGGTTGGTACTGGACTGATCCGAGGGATCAGCTTGACTCCAAGTCCTATTGACATCAAACCATTAACATCCTATCTAGATTTTCAAAGAAACCCCAAACCCTAGCTTGAGCTTGAAGCCGCTTCAATCTTCATTCAACCTCGCTAAAAAAATTTCAATCTGAACTTATCAAAGATGCTTTCAACACTTGCTCGCGAGTTAAGCGACACCGCCTCACATGCTTCCCACATAGATCATGATTTTATTTATTTTACTGCGAATAGATTTTTATTTTATTTTTAACAAAATTTAATAAAGAACACTTTCTTTCTATACGACCGGTGGCTACCGGCCAGGCAAATCTGGACCACAGCTGTTTATAAATCCGGACCACAATCGTTTACTCATACAGGGGTTCCATGGCCATGGCGATTGCCGCGAGCGTTGCAAAAATGGAAGCCTTTGAATTCCAGTGGCCACCTCCACTTCATCTGAAGCAAGAGTCTATACATTGCCAGATTATCAGCGAGAACCATATCCTCGTCGACCAATGTCCTGACACAGCCGGATCAATTGAAGAAATTGGCTGCAGAGAAAGCCGTGGAGTATATGGAGAGCATGATGGTGTTGGGTCAACTCAGCCAGGGTTCAACAAACTTGTACACATTTCCCGGGTCACCTGCTGGTCTTTCTACAGTCTTGGAGCTAATTTTTAAGATTTGAAACAGGTCCCATATTATAAATAGAGAGGAAACAGGTCCCATATTTTAAACTCTATTCGGTGTAGAGGAAACAGTCCTGGTGGTTACAAGCCACAACTTGTGTTAATTAAGTTGAAGAGGCCCATTCTATAGTTTAGTAGAGGATGGTATTTTTTAGTGTCTTTTTTAAACATTTACAAAGCTATATATAAACTAAAATCATAAACTTCTTTTTAAAATAAGAATATTGAAAAAAAGTTTGTAACTAGAAAGATTTAATCCTCTTAGTACTTGATAAATCCCCTTTTAAAATGCATATTTTAAATTTACCATTCCCATTTTGACATGTTTTCTATTGAAATCCATGATTTGATATTCTACTTTATTTCGTAGTCGCTCAGCACTTTATACCTGAACGATGGAGATTGTCAGGCGCATGGCTAAATATAAACAAATATGATATGAAATTTAAAATTGGTAAACTCGACCTTCTTTTGTTTGATTCATTGTTCGGAAAATCAATTTTGTAACTAAAGTTTGATACCATTCATATATTGGTCCATCTAGGGTACATCTTTTCTGCCCAGGAGTGTCTATTACACTGAACATGCATTTAGCCTTATTGAGAATGACAAATCTCGATCCAATTCAGTTGAATTGAGCGTCGTCAATTTGCTCCTCGATGAGAAGTAGTTGAATCGCCCTTAATATTCAATCCATGTTTCGCTACATCAGTAAATTCTCCAAAATGATCCTCCGGTATATAGTCACCGGTTACAGGGTCCGGCATCCAAGACTTTTGTCTGTAATCTACAGCAGCTTTATCATCCGCTTGTTTTGGGTCCGGCGGAATTAATCCTCCCGAGAAATCTACTTTGGCTGCTACGACGCTGTATCCTCGCCTGCAATGGAACCAAGAAAATACAGACTGGAATCAATGATACTAGTGCTAAAATTAGAATCTATTTCTCAGATTTAACACTGGTTTTAAAAGTGGAGCTCATATCATAATCATGGTGGGATATTGATTATAAGGGTACTGTAAAGAAAGCTCACATAGCCTGGATGCCCAGATTTGATCCCAAACCAAATCCATTTCTTCCAAATCGAGACAGAGCACCCGCGGCCACAACCTTCATATGTAGCAGACAAGATGATCCGGCCATGATGACCACAGAAAATACAAATGATTTGGACTTTCAATTATAATCGACTGGCCAAATTCCAATGGTATAATTCTCTCTGGACAGTCTGGTGACTTAAATAGGCCAAGATCAGTAAATAGAAATAACGAATCAATAATTGAGCACTTGGAAGGAATAACGACATACACGCTACAGCTATTGTTATTATGGTTATTGAATTCATTTCTGGAAAAAGTAGATTGTTATTATGGTTATTCAATTCATTTCCTGAATAAGTTATTGGACGGTGTGGAATTCCAACCAGCTCCGCACTTACTTTCTGCGTTCGACACTGACCCGAAGAAGTGGAGCCATCCATATGGCAATGAATTTAGGAACGAAGGAGACCGTTCAACTGCTCAGAATCTAGCGGCATTTTGGTGGTACTATTCTTTATTATTTCTGAGTGGAGTGGAGTAGAGAATACTGCTGAGAACCTGCTGGCGGTTTGGCGCAACATTTCATTATTATTTCTTAAGTGGAGTGGAGAATCAGATAACTATAGTGATAAATTTAAGTCAGTTCGTGATTTTTCATAGAACTAAATGTTAGAGAAATGTAATTACAAGTTGAATGCGCATCTAGATCAGTCTGTCAGAAGGCTTGGTGCACACTTCCTAGCATTTAATCAGTTGCGTTTGTATTCCGCAAGTCAAATTCTTAGGTAAAAATTAATTACAGTCTTTAATGGAGTTCAATAGCTTCCATGCGAAACGATCTTAAGTTTGTGTATAAATGAAAAATCAATCTCTTAAAACAGAGCAGAGATGCATTTACTCTCTGTAAAAGAAATCAAGATTTTCATATATATTTCATAGCAATAAAGTTTTAGTTTAACGCAGAGTAACTTGTACATAAGTTTCACTTAACTGTCTCGGTTCTTATGTTTTAGCAAGAATTATCTTTATATAAAGTTTGCTTAAGAGTGAGTTTGTCGAAGGTCAAAGTATTCCTTAAAGTCGAGAAATTTTGGAGAGTAAAAATACCTTCAAATAAACAAGCCCGCACAGTATAGGCTTTCGCAAAGTTAAGACTTTTGCATAAGTGTGAACTTCTCATAAGTGCGAAGTAAAATTTGGTGCGAAGTCAATTTACTAGGAAGTAAATTTAGTGCGAAGACAAGTTGTGCCAATCCAAGTTCTGTGAAGTTAATCTCTACGAAATTAAAAGTTGGAGTTTCTGCCAAGTTTGCTAATAAAAAGAAATATCTACCTAGCACTGGTTTAGGGAAAGTAAGAATTATATCTATAAGGGAAAATCAATGGCTTCCACTTCTAGTAATTTGCAAACTCCAATCTTTTCAGGTAAAAATTATGAATATTGGTTTCTAACTATGAAAGCTTTGTTTAGAGGTCAAGATGTATGGGAAATATTCCAGCATGGTTATGCAGAACCAACAAATCTGGTAGCATACAACAATCTCACAGAAGCTCAGAAGGATGTTCTGAAGGAATAGAGGAAGAAAGATGGAAAGGTGTTGTTCCACATACATCAAGCGACACATGAATCCATACTCCCAAGAGTAGTAGCAGTGCAATCAGCTAAGGAAGCGTGGGACACACTGGAAACTTCATATCAAGGTGACTGCAAAACTTCAATTTTTTAGAAGAGATTTTGAATCTCTGTCAATGAAAGAAACAGAGTCAGTAGACTCATTCTATACTCGTGTTATTGGTCTAGTTAATCAAATAAAGTCTCATGGAGAAACTCTAGGTGATCAAAGAGTTGTTGAAAAAGTTCTTAGAGTTCTTCCAAAGAAATTTGAATCTTTAGTTATGACCCTGGAGGAAAACAAAGATCTGTCCACATTTACCATTGATGAATTGCAAGCCTCATTACTCAATCATGAACATAGAATCAACGGTTCATATACATCGCTGGAAGGTGCATTCGCAGCACAGTCATCCATAAGTCGTGGAAGAGGCAGAGGAAGATCAAACTCTAAAGACAGAGGAAGAAGTTATTTCAAAGGAGGTCGCAGCACTAGCCCTGCACATGTCATGGGAAGAGGTCAGAATCAGAGCCCCAGTAAGCCAAGTGGGAAAATGTATGATAAATCAAAAATTCAATGTCATTACTGTAAGAAGTATGGACAGTTCGCATATGAATGCGGGAAGAAGCAGTATGACCAAGGAAAGCAAGGCCAAACACAGTCAAGCAACAACAGCACTTTGAACAACCCACTGTTCTTAGCATGTGCATCTCCATTGGAATGCAATGCTGTCCAAACAAGTCCAAATGACATATGATATTTAGACTCAGGCTATAGCAATCATATGACTGGTAATTTAAATCTGTTTTCTAGTCTAGATAAATCAGTCCAAACTGATGTCACACGTGGAAATAATTTTCAAGTCACTGTTTTGAGTAAGGGTATTGTTGATATTCTAACCAAATAGGGGGAGCAAAAATATATGTCTCATGTTTATTATGTTCAAGGTTTGAAGCACAATTTGATGAACACTGGACAACTGATGGAAAAAGGTTACAGAATCCATATGATAGGAAAGCATTGTTTGATCAGAGACATATATCCAAGCAATCAGTTGATAGCCGAAATGCAGATGACAAGCAATCGCTTGTTTCCTTTGAGGATAGGACCCATCATAAAAGGAAAGACAACTCAAGTTGTTCATGAAAGTCAGAATGAAAATTCTGGATCTGCATTTAAAGCAGAAAGCAAAGGAGCAGACATTCAGTGCGACAAGGAAGAAAAAGACAGCGCAATGCAAGTTGCATTTCAGACAAAAATAAGGGATGAATCCTGGTTATAGCACTTCAGATTTGGACATCTGAATTTTGGTGGGATGAAGCTACTGCACATGAAGGATACAGTGAAAGGATTGCCACTAATTGAAAAGTGAGAGAGAATTTGTGAAGGCTGCATTTTTTGAAAATAACATAGAGAGTCTTTTCCAGTCGGAAAGTCATACAGAGCTCGCACACCACTTGAAATTGTGCATTCTGATATTTGTGGACCAATGCGAACACCGTCCATGGGAGGATGCACTTATTTTCTCACTTTTATTGATGATTTCACAAGAAAAACATGGTTCTATTTTCTAAAACATAAATATGATGCATTTAGTTGTCTTCAGCAGTTCAAGGCACTTGTGGAGAAGCAGAGTGGTTACAA
This sequence comes from Larix kaempferi, assembly GCA_027924585.1. Classification (NCBI taxonomy): domain Eukaryota; kingdom Viridiplantae; phylum Streptophyta; class Pinopsida; order Pinales; family Pinaceae; genus Larix; species Larix kaempferi. Next base: position 18,877,184 of record BSBM01000110.1, on the reverse strand, counting down.
CATCAAGATCTTAAGAACAAACAGAGGTGGTGAGTATGTTGCAAATGATTTCTTAATTTTTTGCAAAAATCATGGCATACAGAAGAAATTCACTATGCAGTATACACCGCAACAGAATGGTATCGTAGAGAGGAAGAACAGAACCATTATGAAGATGACGCGCAGTATGTTGGCAACCATGCATCTGTTAAATGAATACTAGGCTGAAGCAGTGGCAACTGCTGTATACATCATGAATCGATGTCCAACGAAGAGTGTGAAGAACAAGGTTCCGCAAAAAGCATGGACAGGTATGAAACATAGTGTTTCCCATTTAAATTTTTTTGGTTGTGTGGCATACACACATGTTCTAGATCAGCTAAGAAGGAAATTAGATAATAAAGGATAGAAATGTATTTTTATTAGGTATTCTGAAGACACAAAAGCATACAAGTTGTATAATCCTGTTGCAAGAAAATTTATTATCAGCCATGATGTTCAGTTTTTCGAGAATGAAGCATGGGATGGAACTGTGGAAAATAATGTGAAAATCGTGTCACATGTTGAACATGATGACATCGTAGAAGATGTGGTTGAGACTCCGCATCTGAATTAGAATGTCGTAGTTTCGTCTACTCACAGGACAACGCAACATGTTTCAACACAAGGTATTCCAACACCAGTCGCAGCACAAGCAACTCCAACAAACACACCAAGTGCGCAAGAAACTCCATCAAGCAGTTCGCGCAGGTCAACACTAGCAACTTCGACAAAGACAAGAAGTCTGCGTGAGATATATGAGACTGGTACACAAAATTCATTTTCTGTTTTTGCATTATTTTCTCAAATTAATGATCCGCTAACATTTGAAGAAGTTGTAGAAGATAAAGTTTGGGCACAAGCCATGGATGAAGAAATTGAATGCATTGAGAAGAATCAAACATGGGAATTAGTTGATGTTCCTATCAACAAGGATGTGATAAGTGTCAAATGGATTTATAAGACCAAGCAAGATGCTGATGGAAATGTACAGAAGCACAAGGAAAAATTGGTAGCGAGAGGATTCACACAACAACCTGGTATAGACTTCAATGAAACTTTTGCACCTGTAGCATGAATGGACACTGTCAGAATAGTTTTGGCCATCGCAGCACAAAAGAAATGGTATGTTTATCAAATGGATATCAAGTCTGCATTTTTAAATGGTTATTTGGAGGAAGAAGTATATGGGGAGCAACCATAAGGCTATGAAGTTCTAGGACAAGGACACAAAGTATACAGATTAAAGAAGGCACTTTATGGTTTGAAGCAAGCTCCTAGAGCTTGGTAAAGTCGCATTGACTCATACCTCATTCAGAATGGATTTCATAGACGTGAATGTGAGCCAACGCTGTACACAAAAATAAACAAGCAAGGTAATAAGCTAATTGTCTGCCTGTATGTAGATGATTTAATATTTACTGAATATTTTGGCATAGAAGAATTTAGAATAGTCATGGAAAGTGAATTTGAAATGACTAATTTGGGGCTTATGAAGTATTTTCTGGGCATAGAAGTCCAATAGACTGAAAAGGGTATTTTCATATCTTAGTTAAAGTATGCAAATGATGTCTTGAACAAATTTAAGATGATAAACTGTAAGATAGCTCCAACACCAGTGATAACAGGTTTGAAATTAAGTAAGGATGATGATGGATCCAATGTAGATCCTACACTGTTTAAAAGGCTTGTTGGCAGCCTTATGTATCTTACATCGACAAGGCCAGACATCATGTATGGAGTCAGTTTAATCTCAAGATTCATGGATTCACTAAAAGAATCTCATTGGCAAGTAGGTAAAATATTTCTCAGGTATGTAAGTGGAACAAGGGACTTTCGTATTTTGTATTCAATCTAAGAAAATTTCAAACTCATTGGATACATTGACAGCGACAATGGAGGCAGCATAGATGACAGAAAAAGCACATATGGTAATACATTTCATGTAGGAACAGGTGTTGTATCATGGGATTCAAAGAAACAACCCATAGTAACTCTTTCTTCAGCAAAAGCAGAGTATGTCGTAGTTACAAGCGCTGCATGTCAATCCGTTTGGATGCGGAGGATGTTAAGTGATCTGTCACAGAACCAGCAAGAACCCACAGTGTCACGTCCCCACCCATCATACCGGTGAAATGGAGGGGATCGTGATACTAAAATTGGGCAATTAACCCTATAATCACTAAATAAAAAAGGTCCACCTAACATATAAGACAGGCATGCAAATGTGGAAATCTAAGGTAACATAGCGGAAGTAAAACATATGCAGAATTAACACACATCCAGCATTTTCATGAAAGAATAAACATTCATATGGAGTGAAGATGGACATATGGGATAGCATAGATATTTGCAACACACAGCAGGGTTAGAAATCTATCACACGTCCATCATACATTCAAGACATTCAAGCTGTTCATGTCATAGGCATATTGTAATTAAACATAGCAGGATTAAAGTCATGTTACTATCTAGCATACACTTAGCATTTCATGATAGCCATTCAATATAGACATTGCAGAAATAGCAAATGAGAGTACTTATCTTATACAAGTAGTCCCAAGCAACTGGCTATGCAACTGTAACGTTCCTCCCAACCATAGGCAAGTTGTGCTTATCAACCTCTTGATACAACTGCCACCCCCTAGCTGGGCATGATTACTACAAGGAACCAGGGAACAGCAGACTTACACATAGCCAAGCATACACCAAGATGAGCCAAGCCAATCTACAATTGGGTTTATCAGGCTACTAGGAAAATGGAAGGGAAGAATTGCTAAGCTAGTGAGCTCAACCATAGAGCTATGGACACTCCTCCCAGATCTATTCAGCTTGGCACTCACAATACTTACACACCCAACAAAAGGAAGTATTCTCTTCACTGCCACACAGTCCCTCAAGCCATACCTTCTTTTCTAGTGCTCTCAGGGTGTGCATAGAAAAGTAGCCAAAGCTCTCTTGATCTCCTTGAGAGGTTACTCCCTACACTAGGTTTATCAAGCCAATTCTGTCCACTACCACTCCAGTTGCTTGCTTATAGGTTCAAATTAAACAAGGATGCACATAACAGCAAACTACACTTGCTGAGCATGAGAAAAACGTTTCAACAGTGGGATGCATGACGTGGGGTTTCTTGAGCTTCAGAAAGATGTGGGAAGACCCAAAATGTATTGGCAACTGGGAAAATTCGACTGGGAGAGCAAACCCATTCTTGAAAAATGCCCCAGGGGCAAAAATGACCTCTCCCTTAGTCCCAAATCGTGTCCCTCCTTCCTCAGCTGCTGCACAATACCAAAAACGAGTTCCTGGGCATGGACAAATGCAGGGTTATGGTGAAAAACGTGAGGATAAATTCCAGTGAGCTCAGTCTGCGTGAGAGGAAGAACGTAATGGCTGAGGAATTGCCTTAGGCAGCATTTCATGGGGGTTTTCTTACCCAGCAAGCCAAAAATACGATTTTCAGGTTGATGGCTTGCCCATGCACGAAAATCTGACTACCATACTTCTCCAATCCCAAGACATTAATTGCCCCAACCAATCTTTAGAAGAATTAAATGATTGGGTGCATGAGACAAAAATGGATAGTTAAGAGTTCATGGGTTTTCTCATTGACACATGGGCTGACCCTAGTGGCTTAAGGGTTTGGTTATTTCCCATCCCTATTCCTTGGAGAATCATGCCCCATCTCTTTGCTGCATTGCATAGCTAGTTGTGGGTATTTTTCATTAAAATTTGTATTTACATGATGTCTCATTTACATTGTGCCCATCTAGCACAAGAGTCATAAGCATCTATTTTAATTGCCGATACATAAACACTAAATCAATTGTGGGGCCTTGGCCTTGAGCTCCTCACCATGATTAAATATCAATATTTACATCATTTACGATTTAACACAAAGTGGGTCAAAATGGGGACGTGACACACAGTCATTTACTGCGACAACAATTCATCTATCGCACTGTCAAAGAATCATGTGTACCACAAGAGAACCAAGCACATCGACACAAGGTATCACTTCATCAGAGAATTGATAAATAACAAGGAAATATGTTTAGAATTTTGCAGGTCTGAAGATCAAGTTGCAGACATCTTTACAAAACCATTGGCAAATGATCCATTCCAATTTCTGCGAAGTTGTTTGGGAGTGACAAGTTCTGCACAGTAAACTTCGTCATGAACAAAGCATGGTTCAGCTCTAAAACATTTTGTAAAATTTTATTTTTGTTGTATGATCCCTATTTTCTCATAATTAAGGGGGAGTGTTGGAGAAATGTAATTATGAGTTGAATGTGCATCTAGATCACACCGGCTCTGTCAGATGTTTTTTGTCAGTCCGCAGAAGTCACAGACATGTCAGTCAGTTAGACGGTCTGTCAAAAGGCTTCGTGCACACTTCATTATATTTAATCAGTTGCATTTTCATTCCCCAAGTCAAATTCTTAGGTAGAAATTAATTACAGTCTTTAATGGAGTTCAATAGCTTCTAGGCGAAGTGATCTTAAGTTTGTGTATAAATGAAAAATCAATCTCATAAAACAGAGCAGAGATGCAGGAGTGAAAGGAGAAGAAGAAATAGGTAATGAAATGTATTACGAGCCCAAGCTCTTTAAAAATGGTGAAAGATTGAAGTAAAACTCATCTCTTTGTAAGTGCGGCAATATTGTTTGTTTACTGCAGTAATATATAAGTCAATAGTTATTGGTGTTCATTCTCAAGAATGTTGGTTAATGCAATGCCACACATCTTCTTCATATTCACTTGTGTAAATGCTGTTTACATTTACTGTCTGTAGAAGAAATCAATATTTCCATATATATTTCACGGCTGTAAAGTTTTAGGTTAACGCGGAGTAACTTCGACATAAGTTTCACTTAAATGTTTCGGTTCTTATGTTTTAGCAAGAATTATCTTTATATAGAGTTTGCTTAAGAGTGAGTTTGTCGAAGGTCAAAGTATTCCGTAAAGTTGAGAAGTTTCGTGGAGTAAAAATATCTTCAAGTAAAGAAGTCCGCACAGTATAGGCTTTCAGAAAGTTAAGACTTTCGCATAAGTGTGAACTTCGTATAAGTGCGAAGTAAATTTAATGCGAAACAAATTTTAGTGCGAAGTAAAATTTGGTGCGAAGTCAATTTACTACGAAGTCAATTTAGTGCGAAGACAAGTTGTGCGAATCCAAGTTGTGCGAAGTTAATCTCTGCGAAATTAAAAGTTGGGGTTTCCACCAAGTTTGCTAATAAAAAGAAATATCTACTACGCAGTTAATTTTTAATTGACTGTGCGATGTGTGTTTTTCCCTTGATCTGGTATCAGAGCCTGGTTTACGGAAAGTAAGAATTCTATCTATAAGGGAAAAGCGATGGCTCTCACTCTGGTTGCAATCTTATCCATAGGTTAGTGCAGGTGGTGCACCCCCATAGCTTAGCATATGTGGAATAAGCTAATATTGCCACAAAAGATGTAATGTCACTAAAAATATCATAATAATTTTTATTTTATTTTCATGTATCTTAGATGGTAAGTAGAGCAAACTGTCAGCGGGTCATCAAATGAAATCCATCTATCTTCACCAACGAACCACCTTATGCTTGACAGACTATAATAGCCGACATAACTTTGACTATATTCCTTGTTATAATATTTAAATTTAAATATAATCCTTGTACTGTTATTTTAGACAGAAATCTGTGTAATTATTTATCCTTTCAAACTTGTCTTAACTCTGTCCAATAGACTCTATAATTAATTTTGTTTACTATCATCCTTGATGTATTTATTCTAGGTTTCTTGGTTTATTTTTAATCTAAGCGCTCTTGATTTCAATCTTTATATCTATATATATATATATATATATATATATTAGACTCTCATTGTGATGCTTCATTTATAACATTTAGAGAGTTACATAATCAATATATATATATGTATATAACGATGAATTACTCTTATGTTTACATTCATGTTTCTTTAAATTGTTAACTCAGCAATTTCTCTTACTAAGAAAAGTTGGCCTTAGAGAGGTCATAGCATTTTAGCCAAGACTTAATTTGCAAGCATGCTAATGCATTATTAATATTTGTTTGCAGGAATTTCACTATCCAATGTCCAAACTTTGATATAATACAATGGTGTGATCCACTTGCCATTACACAAGGTATTAACACCTTGGTTCAACATTCATGCCCTTCCATATCTTATGATACAATCCTTTTGACATAACATAACACTTGTGAATCAATCCATAAAACTTTAGCATAAGGTAAAGTCCTAAATCATAATGCTATGGTGAAAATGCCATATAGCTAGTAACCTACAAGGTTTTAATGAAGCAGGTGAAGACTCCTTCCTCCACCTACAACAAAGGCCATACGATGGCAGGAGGAGTAATTGATTATTGTACAATTCACCCAAAATATTAAACCCTATGTTCTATAGTTTTCATTCCTCATTTTTGTTTTGGCTCGGTCGTGAGACCTCTCTTCGCTCATGGTTTTTATCCTTCCATTCGACCTCAGGTCGTAGGGGTATTTTCTGGTCGTTGACCCCAATTTTGAGTTGAAATTTGTTGAGTGATTCGATATATGAGTCTTGGTTACAAAGAGGAAGAGTTTCATGGTTCTTTTCTTCCTGGATAATGGGTTTTTATATTTCCCATCTTGCTCCAATGGTTCCAACGTTTGCAGCTCTTAAATGAGGTATGAACTATGGTCAACATTCATTACTCTGTTTATTGTTTTCATTATTTACATGGTATATTCATTGTATTCATAAGTTTGTTTTGTTTGCAATAGAATACCATGTATGGAGCATGGCTCGTGATGTTACTAGTTCAAAAGGAAATATTCGGTAAGCCCATGGCATTAATGGCCACAATCCGCTTTAGAGGCTCACTTTTCTAGTGAGAATTCAAGGGATACCCACGTTATGGCCCAAACTGTCACTACAACAAAATAGCCCTTTAGGGGTGGTTTTGGCTTGCGGGGGTCTTGGTAAAACCCCCCTTAAAAGTTTTTTCAGACCTTTGGAGGCGGTCTTTTAAAACCGCCCCTAAAAGTCATGGAAGTTGGACTTTTGGGGGCGGTTTTTTTAAATCTGCCCCCAAAAGTCCTGAAATTTGACTTTTGGCGGCAGTTTTGGGAAAACCCCCCCTAAAATCCCAATTCTCATAACTTTTGGGGGTGGTTTTTCAAACCCCCCCCTAAAATTCATGAGAATTGAACTTTTGGAGGCGGTTTTTTTTGGAACCCCCCTTAAAAGTCATGAGAATTGAACTTTTGGAGGTGGTTGTTTGAAAACCCCCTCTGAAAAGCCCAATTCTCATAACTTTTGGGGGCGGTTTGTTAAACCCCCCCCTATAAGTCATGAGAATTGAACTTTGGGAGGCGGTTTGTTTGGAACCCCCCCTTAAAAGTCATGAGAATTGAACTTTTGGAGGCAGTTATTTGAAAACCCCCCCTAAAAGCCCAATTCTTATAACGTTTGGGGGTGATTTGTCAAAACCCCCCCCAAAAGTCACGAGAATTGAACTTTGGGAGGCGGTTTGTTTGGAAAACCCCTTAAAAGTCATGAGAATTGAACGTTTGGAGGTAGTTGTTTGAAAAGCCCCCCTAAAAGCCCAATTCTCATAACTTGTGGGAGCAGTTTGTCAAAACCCCCACTAAAAGTCGTGAGAATTGAACTGTTGGAGGCGGGTTTTTTGGAACTCCCCTTAAAACTCATGAGAATTGAACATTTGGAGGTGGTTTTTTGCCACCCTCCTTAAAAGTCATGAGAATTGAGCTTTTGGAGGCGGTTTGTTGGAGCCCCCCCCCCCAAAAAAAAAGTCATGAGAATTGAAATTTTGGAGGCGGGCTTTTGAAACCCCCCTTAGAAGTCATGAGAATTGGACACATAAGCTATTGTAGTGTTAGGAATGGTGTGCATCATCATTCAACACCATATCCCATTAGAGCTCTACAATTGAGGCAGTCATGCTAGGTTTTTCACATCAAAGATGGTTCTCACACTCCAACTTTCCATGATCCATGGTCAAAATACAAACTCGTGTGCCATAACATTATCCTTTATGGCTAATGGGCCATGTGTAGGGCCTTAATCACCACATGATTCCTACACAAGGAATATTTAGCTTGCAAGTGGGTATGGTAGCCATTTCAATATCTACAACATCATGGATGGTTCTTGAAGCCTAATCCATGGTGTCCATGGTGTTAGATCAAAATCTAGTTTATAATGACTAGTAGTTACCTCAAGGTCTTGTGACCTATGGGCGTTTCTCTGTACCAGCACATATGCCATAGGCAAGGAATATTTAGCTTTTAAGTAACACATTGTCATTTTTTTTAGTATTTTCATGTCATGGATGGTTCTAGGAGCCTTTGTTATGGTCTAGGGACAAAATGTAGGTTCTTGGGTAATAAAAATTTATTTTGAGACTCATGGGCCATGCATAGGGACTTGAGTCATCATACATACCCTAGATAGGGAATATTTTGTTTATAGTCTAAGTTCTTGTGTTTATTTTTGCACTAATTTTGGTTTGATAAAATCTCATACAATGATCATTCAAACCTTGATGTCAAAGTTTTTGATCTAAAACCTTGGTTATAAATAACCCAAGGTCAAAGTTTATTGTGTTAGTGTGTTGATTTGGTGCAGTAGGCATGTTAGTGATTGGGTTAGGGGGTAGTGGGTTAGGGTTATAGGGACACTAGCTTAAGGGGATATTTTCTACAATTTCATATGTGGTAGGCTTTGGGGAGTTTTTGGATTAGAAGCGATGCACCTAAGGGATCAGTGGGTTAGTGGGCAAGGGGTTCTAGTTTTGTTGGTACTAGTGGTTAAGTGGTTTATAAGTTATCATGTTATTCAGTTTGGGGATAGATGTTAAGGTTAGGTACGAGGTGAGGGGGTTAGAGGTTGAAGCTTCCTAGGTGCATGAATTCATTGCATGGATCAAGTGTGCCAAGTTCATGATTCATTTACATGGGTTGGTTGTGTTAGGTCAGTGTCTAAGTGGCATTATTTATGGTAGCCATTTCAATATTTGTAACACAAAGGATAGTTCTCGTGGCCTGGACTATGGCATACGAACTAAATTTAAGGTCTAATGCCATATTAATTTTCCAAGGGGTTGATGGTCCATGCATGTTAACCTAGATTACCACATAAGAATCTCTAGCCTACATGTGAGATCGTCATGATCATCATTGTCACCATCATCAATGTCATTGTTGTTGTTGGTTTGTCCATGGTTATGTAAACCAATAAACCAACCATGGTTTAATATTTATAGGTTATGTAAACCAATAGTGGTTCTCATAACCTAAATAATGGTCCATGGTTAATAAATTTACTATATGATTCATGGTCCATGTGTAGGGCCCTACACATAATTACTTTACATTACAAGCGAGATATTGTGGCCATTTCAATATTTGTAACATTGACGATTGTTCTCGTGGCCTATACCATGGCCTATAAACTAATTTTAGGGCCTAATACCATATTAATTTGCTATGGGGTTGATGATCCATGCATGTTAACCTAGACTACTACATATGACCTACATATGGAATATCTAGCCTATATGTAACAATTCCCTCTGTTTCTCTTGAGTGATGATTAAGGCCTTGCAACATCACATAATCTCTAAATAGTGAATCTAATTTCAACTACAAGTGGGATATGTTGGTAATTTTTAGATCTGTAATACCAAAAATGAAAATTTTCCTGCCAATTTCAACATGCTAGTAATTTTCATTCCATCACCCTTTCTTCTCATTGTTTTCCCCTTTTTGTGAAGGGTGACTCAAGTGGATTCCAATGGACAACAATGGCAACAAGAGAGCATAACTAACACACACATGCCCATATCCAAGGCCTAGAATATATTGCAAACTAATGAATTGAGTGAATTCAAGATGCAATTACAATAATTATTAGACAAAGGGTTCATATGACCAAGTGCATCACCTTGGATAGAACACATATTGGTAGTTAATAAGAAGGATGGAACCTTTTGGATGTGCACTGGTTATTCAATGTTAAATAAGGTGAAAATTAAGAACAAGTACCTCCTACCCAAATTGATGATTTTCTTTATTAACTTAGATGGGAATAGGTTTTTTCAAAGTTGGACTCAAGTTTTGCGTATCATCAATATATGAGAGCAAAGACTCGTCTGCATTATTTAAGATGTGCCACCACCTATCGCATTTTTGTAGACACATGTCTCCTTGCTATAGACACATGTTAGTTCATACCACCGACTCAAACTACGTGAAGAATGAGCTCTCCACCATCGTCATAGGTGACTATGATCGAAGACGATCAGGGAAGAACTTTAGGTTAAACATGTCCGATAATGGCATGGTTATGAACTTTACACGTATTGTTCCTGTGGAGTTGTTGTTAACATGAAGCTTTGGACCCAGTCTAATAAAATATGAGGGGGCATAATTTTAAAGTTAACCAAAATTTAAATACACTGGTTAGGGCTGCTATATTCAACTTCATCAATTTCCATGTGTGCCTTAAAACAGTGAGTGGAGGTGTCTTTCACCAAAATCCTGATTCCACTTTGATCCTTATTTGTTGCGCCATCGAAGAATCCCATAGGGGAATTACCAAATAAAATTGGATTTATCAAAAATTTTACTTTGTCCGCACCTAGATCTATGACGAATTCTGTTGATGCTTTAATATTAATCCTTCTCCCAACCTCCTCTAGTTTCTGTCTGTATCCTTAAAAAAGAATGGCATTCATGAAAATCCATAGGCCCCATGTGACAATAAAGGGAATTGATTTTACCTTGGGATTTGTTAAAAACCAAAGCTTTAAATTTTCTTAAAGGGGTTGCAGATGCCAATTATTTTTGACTTGAACAATGTTACAAATCAAAGTCCAAAGATCTCGAGTAATGCTGCAATCTACTGCAAGATGTTGTATGGTCTCCTCACTGCTCAAACATAATGGATAGGGTGAAGGTCCAATTCCAACCCTTTCTCTATAAATATTCCCTGTTAAGACTTTATTTCGTAAGCATAACCACATAAGTAGAATTGATTTTGGAGGAGCTTTGATTTTCCATATCATTGTATACCACCACTTCAAATCATCATCCTCATAAAGATATATAAAGGCATTATAGGCCTCTTTTACTATCACAATCCCTTCTATTTTGTTCCAAGTCCAAGCCAACCTATCTGGTTCTGTAGACAGAGTGATCCCATTTTGGTAAATTCCCTATATGTATGTGTTCCATTCACTAGCTAGAGTTCCCGTGAGTCCGAGATCTTGTGCAGAGAGCCAAATACTAGAACCTGTCAAGTTGGAGATATTTGTCTTATGTATATATGCAAGATAATAAAGGCCCCGACTGTGTAGGTGTGGTAGCAGTTCTTTTGATAGTATAAAGCCAGATCCTCCACCCAAAAAAGGATCCAAGCCTAAAAGAACTCTCGTACCTGTACCAACCTTCCAAGCAATCCATCGCTTAACCACTAGTGTAGTCAATAGATTTTTCCAGATAATGGAGGCTATTGGGAAAGCAAAGTGTTTCTTCCTTGGGCTGCTTCATTTTGGAAGTGTATGCAATCTATCACTTCTGCCAACACAAGATGCCTTATAGTATCAATGTATCATAGCTTATTTCACAATCTACACACATAGTAGGGGTTTATCTTTCTCATTCACACATTTCCTATTCATGGATCATTTCCCCTTTTCATGCTTAAACAAAACAACAAGCAATAACAATGGATCATCCATTTACAACATTGTTAGGAGCTCTTAGAAATGTGTAAGTAATATTATCTCAATGGTTAGGATAAATATGGATGGAAAAGAACAATATTCAACTAGATAACAATATAAAAAATTATTAAGAGTCATTTATGTAGGACACCTATTTACTCATAAACTCATTACTAGTGTTCTTCCTTATACTATGAGTTCTTTGACCCTAGATTTTAAGAGTGAACCGAAATTTTCTTCAACCTTCACCATTACTAGGAGGAGTTTGACCCTACACAAGATTAACCCCTAGGGCCTTGTCAATGCATGCCACTCTCTAGAAGGCATTATCCAATATGGATTATATGTTGACATTACATTATTGATACAAATAATTGGTAGGTATGCTCCTCCCTATACTTGTCATAGAAAAATCCTTTTCGCTATATGTTTCTTGATTGACTCTCCTTCACTTGATAAGTTTTCTTCTTTGCATAACCTAATGCCTACACTTTTGTCTTTTTGTGCCTTGCTATGCTTGTCTCAAATTTTTTTTGCATTTCATTGATTATATATATGTATACATATATATCTTGTAGTGTTAAATGTATCACAAATTAGCTTTTTGTAGTAAAGTTTTTCAATACATTTTAAAAATATAAATATCATTTAAATGTTTAATAATGATTTTAGATTTATATTTTAGTTTTTAAATAAACTATATATTTATATTTAATATTTATACTTTTTATTAAAACAGATGTTTGCTTTTTTTTTAATAAAATATTTGGTATTTGTACTTCTCAATCTTAAAAAAAAAAAAAAATGCTAAAAACCTTAACCAATCACACTCTTAGCCTACCATGCCAATTGACACAAACAAATTATCTACATGTAATGCCACAATTTTTGTTGGGCTAAAAGACCATCCCTTCAATTTTCCCCATTTTTTCCCGCCTCTACTAAGAAAGCAGACGATGAAAACTGATGAACCAAAGATCCATGGAAAACGTGTATTTGATGGTAATTCTGAAGGAATTATTTTCCTTCCTTCCTTCTACCAAGCCATAGGTCAGGGTTTTCTTGCATTTTTACAGCCATGCATGTCAAGGAGATTTGGATGGAGGGTTTCAAGTCATATGCCACAAGAATGATGGTGCCGAGTTTCAATCTAATTTTCAATGACATAATAGATTCTAACCTAAATAGATTGGCCCACCCAGTTTCGAACGAGGATAAGTAAGTTCATTATAGTGATGGGTGCATAAAAGGAAAAGAGTAATACGTTCAGCGGGGAAGATCTGTTGCTTCCTATTATATTCATATTAAACAAATAGCTAAGTTTGAGGCAAGGCAGGTCTACAGGGTGATTCTGTTGAGGGATAGCGAGGGATAGGCAGGTCACCGGAGATCTGCAGTAACCCTAGGTCCAGAAAAAACTTGGAGAGAGATGTTGTAACAACGTAAGTTAACAACAATTAAAAATATATTATAATATTTATATATTTTAACATAGTATTGTATCTTACATATAATATTATAGTAAATTAATAGTTCATACTATTATACATTTACTTTTATATATCAAGTTAATATTTTAGGTTTATATATAATATGTTTTTAATAGATTAATGTATTATATGATATGTTATATTAATATATAATATAATAATATTTACGTTGAAGGCGTTCTTTATGTGAAAGATAATCCATGCTCCTGTAGCAGGATTCCTTGTCCATAGGACGAATGGAATGCTGCCACGTATATTTTCCAAGTTCGTACGTGCGGTTCTCAAAATTTCGCCATGCGTCCACCAGCTTCACGAGGTTTTAATGCTATGCCTCCGTCAATTTCACGCGGTTTCCTAGTTTCCAAGAGTTCGACGGTTGCAGGGTCATTACGCGGAAACTTCCTCGTCACATGAAAACATGACGTGAATCACTATGTTTTACTTTGTGTTTCAATGGTTGGGTTTAGCAAGGGTTAAGTAACATTCCAGTTGGTGCGGATAACCCCTTCCCAATTAGATGTGTAAGGGTCTGATTCCATCCAACTCGGTGGTGTGTTCTTCCATTCTACTTGCAGTTCCCTCAGGGTGGCAGCTTAGTCTTGTTGAATGTTGTGATTAACCTATGGGACTAACTAAAAAGGAAAAAATGTTGATCGCAATAATAAGCATATAGAATTTTATCTTCATGCAACTGAAATAGACAAAATCCCAAAGGAAATGTTGAATTCCATATACAAGCACAAAGTAAAAAGGAAGGGGAATCACCATTTTCACTATATGTTAATCTCGTGATTCCAATGCATAACATACCAACACAAAGTAGAAGAAGCGACACTGTCGAGGACATGACCATCACGAAGCAAGAATATGAATTCCAATCCAGCCAAGGAATGTTTAAATGTGCCTCAGGAGCGAACCTCGATGACTTTCACGCTCGAAAACCTAGATGATCTCATGATAGCAACGATCCAAGTATATGCATTCATAGCAACTCCTCCTTCATCATGTCTTCAAGGTCTAAAAAACCCTCTGCAAGAACAATGTCAAAAACAATGGGCCAAAAAGAAATTATAGAATTCTAGGGAAGTTATATCAATGCTCTCATTACAAAGTTTGGAATGGAGAGTGAGCCCCTACAATAGGGTTTGAGGAAGTGAACCACCATAGGATTATGTTTTAACAGTACATGATTACCTTAGATGTTTTTGGTGCATGTTATAGCAAGTTTGGAACTTAATGGATATAATGTGTCATCTAGATCTAAAACCAAACGAATACACAATAGTCATAAAATCTAAATATTCCCTTAAATTTCAAATCAAAATACTTCCAATTATGAAGAGAAATTCCAATGACTCCTTTTCAGGTGTTTAAGATAATTTTGTAGACAAGTTCCGTGGCTTTGAGAAATGGTTAGTAAATAAATATTATCACAAGAGAGCTTGAATTTTGAGATTGTATAAGCTATGAATTTTATTTATAATGCACCAGATCACTTTGATTTTATCAAACATGCAAATATGAAGCGTAAAATAGTAGAGCTCACTATAATGAAACATACATATCAAATAATACCAGAAAAGGCCAATATGTTGCTCATCGTCCCATTTCATCCCACAAACATATATCCATATGTCCAATAACAAACCTACACTGAGGTTTTTACCTTTGGGAAATGTCTCCAAGTCTAGAAGGTACTGCTTTTGTACATCATCAAGGATATCTATAATAATTTCAAGGCAATTAAGAAGCTCATCTCTGTGAGATTCCCATATTTGTTATACTCTTGAAAGCTTCTCATTGGCACTTTGCCAAATGCAATGAGATTCTCCACACAAAAAAATTCCAATGACCTCGAGGGAAAGTGGTAAAACCTTGCACTTTGCTGCAACCTACAAATATTTTTCAAATATAAATCCATGCCTTACAACTTTTATGGGAGTTCTATTGAACACAAATTATTTTGAAGTTGCAGAGTTGAATATTGATTGCAAAATTAGTTTTTAGAGACATGATTAGTTACCAATAAGGAACAATTAAGATAAAATAGATTATGAATAGTATTCCTAATTCATAACTTTTTAACAAGATTCTTCTTTGTTGTTGTTGGAATTGAAGTTTGATGAAAGTCCTAGGAGTAGAAAAATGAGAGGGCATTGGTTTCCTCCAACATATTTATTTTATGCCAACAACCTATACTATTTGTAATTCAAATAGTGGAATCCTACCTAGTTGTGATAAGTGTATTCTTTCATTTTGCTTCAAACAACAAGGGTTCCAAACTTGAAATTGACTAAACATCATCCAAAACTACCAAATTTGGTCCATATCTTCTTAACTTTAGCTTTTGCTATAGTTGGTTGTGTGCATCCTCTAGGCTCCATAAATGAGGTATTTGGCCACTGATTAGCTTATCCCACATTACCTCTAAAATCTATAAAAAGGCCATCTTATAAAGGCATGAAACGATAATGAAAATTATGTTGTTTCAGAATCAATTTGAAAGTTAGAAAGAGAACAAGCATTACTATGGAATCCTGGAGAACAAATTGGAAAAAAACAATTGGGTGAACTTGAAATTCCAAGCCTTCTAGCCGCCCTTTTTGTTTCGTTTACCACCACAACTATGGTTTTTGGAATGAGATGGAAGAGTTGTTTGATGAATATATAATATATGGTGATGTTGAGTTGTTTGTGGATTTTATGTAGGGAAAGCTAGAGGTATTACCGGTTTGAGAAGAGGCGCACCCAAGAATCGACCCTTGGACATGGGAGCCCTAGGCAATTATTGGATGGAGGCCTTCCTATATGAACATATGTATTCTTATAACAACCACATTGCCTATGCTAGTGGCATGTTTCCTTCTCTCAATGCAAGAAGTAATCACTGCATCAATATTGGGAGATTTATTGTTTCTCCTTATGATTGTAACATGTTACCTAACTGAAGAAAATAAAAACCAAGTTCCTAAGAATTTATTATGGGTGATGCATGCAATGAAAGCTACTTCCAACTGTAATGCATGTAGAGAATGTACAAACTAGAAGTTATTTGTTTTGTGTAGTTTAACTATTGCACATTTAATTTTTTTCTATAAGGAAAAACTTTGCTTTTTTTTTGTATTAAGGTGAAACTTTGTCGGGAGAAAACTATATATTCATCTAGATACGGAACTCAAACCTAGCTAAGTGGAGCTACTAGGTTTGGCTATCAATCTTCGTCACAAAATTCGTTTAGATCTCCTTCACGAATTGGATGATTAAACCAATTTGAGTAAATCACAACAGCTATTGACTTAAGAATCAATCCTTTGGTTTCCATTTAAGCTTGCATTTGAAGCAAATTTGGTTTCCAATTTTCATATTTGTATCTTCTTCAAATGTATGACAACAATGGCCACATTGGAGAGAGGCTAGGTGCAAGTCTGAATAATAGAAAATGAAGATAATTAAGTGTGTTACTCTCTTTTCCCTCAATGTACAATTTTTGTTATTCTCTCTATTTGCATCAGCATTTTGTCATTTCTTTGTTTGGGAAAAAGTTTGTCTATCGCATATTTGATAGTCAAACATTTGTCATGGAATCTAGAAATGAAGTGAACCACCCAAAATTTATGCTATTTTATTGCTCTCTTCATGATCTTTTAATGATAACAAGGAAGCTCTTCATAACATCTATTTTACTATTATCATTTTCACTTCAAAATCACATTTATTTTACTTTCGGTCTATTTTACTTTCCGTCAATTGCTAGTAATAAATTTTATAAAATTCATATGATGCAGAGGAAAAGAAAAATTAACGGGAGTGACTATGAAGCCAAGGAACCCAATTTGGATGATATCTTCGTGGTGCAATTTTATGCAAGAGAAGCTAGTAGACTCATGCTAGAGGACCTTAAACGAGGACCCACAAGCCAGAAACAAGAGCTTGAGAAGGAACTGAGGGCTGAAACTATTATAGTCAAGGAGACCATCTTTGATAGATCAAAAGGTGATCAAGGGTTTGTGGATGGAACCCTTGCCGAGGAGCTCCTAAGGCCGTTAGCAGAGGAAGAGAATGGTTATACCAAGATATGCTTCAGCAATCGAAGCTTTGGTCTCATTGCTGCTCGTGTTGCAAAGAGAGTCTTGATGGAAGTTCAGAGAAATCTGACTGATGTTGATCTTTCAGATTTCATTGCGGGAAGAAGCGAGGACGAGGCCCTTTAGGTAATGGCCATATTTTGGGTGTTAGGGCATTTGGGTCTCTATTAAAATCTCAGAAAATGTTGGAGGAACTATATTTTATGAACAATGGTATCCTTGTGGAGGCTGCTAGAGCCATCTGTGAGCTTCTGCCCTCTGTTGAGAGTCTTAGGGTTCTGCATTTCCACAATAATATGACAGGGATGATGGGGCAGAGGCGCTTGCAGGGCTTGTTAGGAACTGCACTGCGTTGGAGGATTTCATATGCTCATCTACTAGGGTTTGTACTATGGGTGGTATAGCTCTAGCAGAAGCTCTAGGAGCAGGTAATAGATTGAAGAAGTTGGATTTGAGGGATAACATGTTTGGGAAGAAGTGTGGGGTTGATTTGAGCAGATCCCTCTCAAGCCATTTGGGTCTCACAGAGGCTTACTTGAGCTATCTTGGTTTTCAGGAGAAGGGGACAATAGCTCTTGCCAACAACCTCAAGGAAGGGGCTCCATCCCTCAAAGTTCTGGAGATGGTAGGTAATGACATTACTGTTAAAGCAGCCTCGGATTTGGCAGAGTGCCTTGGTTTGAAAACAATGCTTACAACATTAGTTTTGTCAGAGAATGAGCTCAAGGATGAGGGATTTGTTGCAATCTGCGGAGCACTTGTGGAAGGCCATGAGCATCTGAAGGAACTTGATTTGAGTTCAAATTTTATCAGCGGAGAAGGGGCGAAGGTTGCAGCTGAGTCTGTGATCCATAAGCCCGACTTTGATCTGCTAAATATTGATGGAAATTGCATTTTGGAAGAAGTAATTGATGTTGTTAAATATGTGCTAAGAAGAAGTGTGGAGGGTGTTTCTGTGCTTGGGTCTTTGGAAGATAATGATGCAGAGGGTGAGGGTGAGGGCGAGGATAGGGATGGGGATGAGGATGATGATGGAAATGAGAACAGTGATAGTGATGGTGATGGTTATTTAGAGGCCAAGCTTAAGGACCTGAAAATGCAGTAGCACAATGTATAATCTTGGCACATACACACATGGACAAATTTGGACCTGCATTTGCTACGAAAACTCTGATCCCCTTAAGGCAAACTTTCAGAGTTTTAGTTGCTGCAGTTAAGTCCCTTTACATTTAAATGATTGGAAATTCTATCCCTGGCTAAATGTTGTTTTGTGAATGAGAAATGTGATTTGGCAGCATTTGGCTACCCCAGCTTAAGTTATGTTTCTTGTATTGCATGTTTACTTGTGTTTCAGTTAGAATATATTTATCAAATTCTTCATCATTCACAGTGATGATGTTTTTGGGTACTTCGAGGACCTTTAATTTTTTTGCTACCATAGCTTTGAAACCCATAAAAAAACAACAGATAACAAAACCCACATCAAAACAAAAACCAAAACCCTCCACTAAAGTTATAGCATACCTCATTTCCAGAGCATGACTGAAACTTATGAAAAAGAGTAACAAAGGGAGGATAAATTTTTGTTACATAAATCTGAAACCCGCATAAAAAAAGATAAAAAAACCCTTGACAAGAATAATAGCTGGACACCCCATTCCCCGCACATGATTGATCTACATATTACACAGAAAATTGATTAAGAAACATAGTTTTTTTTTTTCCAGGACGAGGAATCCTCCACACCCGTAGGATGTGTTTATAACCTGGGCCAATGCTAGCCTTAGTTTGAATGGAAGAAAAATCTACCCACCATGAGAAGTACTCAAACCAGGATTCCGCGAAAACGAGGTCCACCTTGAACATCCCACAGCTCAGCCTTGTTGGGTATATAGAGCTTAACATACTTGACTATATTCGTGTAACCCCCTTAATACATAATGTAATAGAAAAATAGAGATTGCTTAAGACTCCTAACAAAATATAGCTTTATAAGAAAAATCTGACTTATGACCACTTGAAATAGTCTTTTATTAAGGAAATCAGCTTGAAATATAATGTATTAGAAAAACAAAGATTGCTTAAGACTCCTAACAAAATACAACTTTATAAGAAAAATCTGACTTATGACCACTTGAAATAGTCTTTTATTAAGGAAATCAGCTTGAAATGTCTTAACTCAAATCTAGGTAGCCTCTTGGCAAATAAGCCTCCGTAAAAATAAAAAAACAAGTGCAAAGTAATAAGATGTTTTTTCAGAGTATGTAGCACTTTCCTGCATATAAAAAAATAAAAATTGCAAGTCCGAGTGCATTGATGATATAGTGATTAAAATTGTTTGTTTAGTTGTCCTTGATGATATAGTGAATAAAATTGTTTGTCCAACTCACTCCACAATTGTAGAAAAACAAACTGATATGATCTCTAAGCTTTGTTAAGCAACTGAATGCATTGCACTGATGTTGTGTTGTTTTCAGAATTCTATCAAATAATAAACTCAACGGATCGATTCCAAACTTATCCAGCCTAACTAATCTCCATTATCTGTAAGTAGATGATAAACACATGTTGATGTTTTAAATTTTGGCTTATATCAATCCATGTATAATGGATTCTGTGTTCAGGGATTTGAGCAACAATTACTTCAATTCATCCGAATTTCCCCTATGGCTTTCGACTGTACAGGACTTGACAATAGTGTAAGTTCCTCAAAAGTTCAAATTCTTACAAAATCTTTGAAGATCAGAAGAAGAATTGCTAGAATAATGGTGGATTTATTTTGTTGTGTTGTTTCACAGAGTACTGGAGAATTGCAGTCTGACTGGACCGATTCCATCCATTTTTTTTAACTTGGTGTTTCTTGAGATTGTGAATCTTAGTGACAATCATCTGAATGGATTTGTGGTTATCAGCAGCAGTGTAAGTCAGTTCCTGCAACTGATAGACCTCCAGAATAACAGCATCATCAATGCACCTCAGTTAGGGAATGCCAACATTTCTATATTGTGAGTACCTTTACTGAACCCACTTGGTCATCTCTATATTTACACATGTTCAGTTACACACTTTAGGAAGTAAATAGCCAACGATTGGCTTCTGTCAAATGTAGATTTTAGGGTTGAATCTCACGAGTGTTAATGTAATCATCTAGTTGTTAATGTGCTCATCTAGATCAAGTTGTGTTATTGGTTTTTGGTAACTTGATCATGGCACTGAATTGTAATGGCTTGAAACTTGAAATTTCAGGCTTGGGGAAAACCCTTTTTTGACCCAGTCTTTAAGATCTAGTATTTTTTGTAAAGCATCCAGTGGAAAAACCAGCTACATAATGAGTCTAGCACAATGTGGAGGCAAGACATGCTCTGGGAACTTAAAGGTCAATCCTCGTTCCTGCCAATGCCAACAACCTTACCAAGGCAATCTAGTGTTCAAAGCTCCCTCATTTTCAGATTTAAACAATAAGACGATATTCTAAGGCCTACAACAAACTCTTCAGTCGAGTCTCACTCTCGCTGTGGACGCAGTGTATCTGTGTTGCCTCTATTTTGACAGCAACGATTATCTCATTACCTCGGTTCAGTTTTTTCCAATTGGCAATCTGCAGTACTTTGCATACCCAGAGATTATGAGCATCAATTCCTTCCTCGATAGTCAAAAGTATCATTCTCGTCCAAGATTCAGACCCTATCTTTTCCTGGAAGATCCATGCCAATATCGTAAGAACATGACAACTACATTGCATACTCTTGGCCTTCGTCTAAAAAAAATTAAAACGATAAGATAGCATTAACTATCATAATAACCAGTTTGTGTGGTTGTTTACAGAAAATCCAAAATCGAATAAAATAAGCACTGGTGCAATCGTGGGCATAGCCGTTGCAGGAGTTGTGTTGGCTCTTGGTATTGTAGCGCCAATAGCCTTTTATGCTCTGAAGCAAAAGAAAAGAGCCGATCAAACCATTGAAATCCATGAACCATTCGATACGTATCGTTACTAAGCTGAACGCATTAAAATGTCAGATTATATTACATTTTAATAAGTAAATTTTTCTACCACACTGAGATGCTATATAATTCAGCATGATTTCATCAACATGAATTTAAATAGATTTATAATGGTTTAAAAAAATTACCTTTCTAAATTAGTATCTGTAGAAATGAGATGCACAGGCTACATTTCAATTGGATGTGTCACCATCAAGAGACATCTGATTGGACAGTAAGTGCACATTGTTCTCCATGTGAAGAAATATGCTTCAAATGAATTCTGATACTGTCAATATGTAAACTATTATAGCATCATGGGGAACGAATGCTTAGGATGGTGGAGGTGCTCCTAAACTGAAAGGTACCAGATGGTTTTACTTCGCTGAAATAAAGAGGCTTACAGATAATTTATTTGATAGTAATGAAATCGGGAGAGGAGGTTATGGCATGGTATACATTGAAATGCCTGAAGTGATTTTCATTAGTAGTAATACAATGATAAAATAAATAGGTGTTATGTTCTTAGCATTATACTTATTAACTTATAGAGAAATGAATTTCTATTCATTGGTAAAGTATAAGTGCTATACAAAAGACCCAGGGAAGTTACCATAGGCCCCACACACACCACCTTAACCTAGGAAAGCAACCCCACACCCTATTACTTGGAAAGTATAAAAACACCCCTCATTAAGAAATACTATATAAGTTTAATAATTACTCAATTTAAATTATTATAACCTAAAAAAATTACTAAGGGACTCTTACTCAGGAAACCTAAGTTTCTTCTAAAAGAATTAGGTCAGCTTAGAGTATAAATCAATTACTATACATTCTTGCTATTGTAAAGGAATTAGAAAGTTTAGATTATATACAGATTAGAAGGTCTTAGGAACTTATAACCTTAGGTATTAGCTTATCTTAGCTATGATTCTTAGGTTATAAGGGTAAGCAATCAGTAATACTTACCCAAGCTACATTAGGCAAAGGAAGGGACAACAAAGGATAAGGATATTCTATGTAACTCTCATTATCTTAATAAAAACTACAACTCTATTCTTTCATCTTATTACTTGTTGTTTAAGAAAATGCAATTAGACTCAACTCATACTTTACTGAGACTTTATTAGACCCTCTTCACAAGCTTAGGATTATAACAATTACTTCTATATTTAGTCAACTCCTAACTCTACATCAGGAATATATAACTAAGCACAAACACTCTTAAGAATCTTAACAACACTGGAAACAGGAATTAATCCTCTTATCATTCTTAGGAAACTACTAACAATAAGGAATCAATTACTCAACATATACACTCTTACTTAGGAAAACACTAAGACTATTGACTATTATACTTCTACTCTTATTATCTTAACTAGAACTAGAACTCAAATTAGTAATATCAAGCTTAGGACCTACCTCGAACCTATTTAAATTTTGGCTAGACCTACATGGAACCACTACTTGCTTTGCTTCTGTCTTTCTAGTTGTTTCAGTTACCTATGTATCTTCTACTTGTGCTACTACTGGTGTTTCAACCGCTTATGTTGGGCATGGGTCATGATCACGGAATATAGATCTCAAGAACCAAAGCCTGGTAGAGACCTAGTTAAGACGTTGCCGCTGTCTCTACGGATTATGCAGCTGCTACCTAAACTTCTCCTGTCACTGGTCCTGCTATTGGATATGCTCTTTCCTCTTAGGTTATATGGGAAAATACTTTACTCCTATAACTCATTTAGTAATCATCAGGCACTAAAACTTTTAATCCACTTAAATCCTATAACGAAACATAGAAACTATAAATAAGCCTCAACCACTAAACGATCCCAAGAGACAGAAACTAGCAAGACAAAAACCACTAGGGACAAATAAGACACTAGCACAAATTAAAATCCATGGAAACAAAAACCCTAGTACTTCCACACCTGAATGACATCCACCAGGCTTGATCCTAAGCCTTTTAAAAGGAAAAGTACCCTTCCTCTACTTACCTTCCAACAAACTTTAATTTTCCAACAAATATACTCTTATCTCATGATTAGGAACTACTTGGAATAGAGAACTCAATAAGAAACATATAACTATCAAGGGAAGACAACAATAACTTAGGAACAATAGGGGTTAGGTAATGTTGAGGCCAACAGACCTGGTTCTGGTCATTAGTATCCATTAATATAATTTCTTTATTCTATTTATAAAAAATGTAATTTGTCATCTTTTAAATGCATTATTTTCTTTAAATTATGGAGCTCACTTGCAGAATTAAATGTAGATTAACATTTATTTAAATGAAAAAAAAAATTGTCCATGATTGGCATTGGAAGGAAGATTCTAAATCGAGAAGCATATTTGCAGGTTCCTGTATTAGTGGATCATAGTGGTTGCAATTGCAATGAAGACATCAATTTTCGCTTCACTGGGTATAGCTTGGAAATCTCTGTCTCTATATTGGAAGTTAAATATATTTTTATACTGTTCTTTAAGTTTTCTTGTCATCATCAATGTTAGATAGTGGATTGGAGACAAATTTTCAAGTATGTTATGGTCTTTGTAGGTTCACTATTTCTGGGAGAGTGTTGGGGGCTATTGGAGCAGAAAGTTGTCCAGAGATAAATGGAGGTCCTGCAAATGTGAAGGTTGAACTCATTTCCACCAACAATGACCTAACTAATGCCATGTTTACGTCACAGGGAGGCAGTTATAGGTTTACAAACATTACTTCACGTGTGGAATACTGTATTTTGAATATCTTATGAATGATGCCTTTTCCATAAACACTATTTGTTATGTCACAAAATCTGATTTTGTGAGAGGTCCAAATTAATCTGAAGACTATAATGCCCATTTGTTAATACCAAATATATATACCATGAATTTGTTGGTTTTATATAATGGTAGATGCATATCTTCACTGAGGACTTTTGATATGAGAACACAATGGAGGAATGAGGAGACTCAAGGGTAATCGCTCTCAAGGGACTGTGTCTCCAAATTTGTGGATTTTTACTATTCAAGAATATGTATTTATAATACAGACAAAATTAGATTCCAAGGATAAAGATTATCCTAAAGATAAGTATACTCATAAAGGTCAAACTAATCTTGAAGATAAACCTAAACCTGATGATTGAGCTTTTCTTCGATGCATACATTAAGCTTAGTTTCCTAGAAAATTACTAACAAGAAGTAATCTCTAAAAATACACTAAATCCCATGTCTTATCATTTGACATTTTTTCCCTGCTTAGAGGAAATTGTCCCTAGTTTCTGCTACTCCAGGGGGGTACTCTGCACTTCCAGCGAAGCATGTAATGTAGTTTGGGTCTTGGTATGGAGTAGTGTGTCTTTTGATAGTGGTGTTAGGAAATACTCAGAAAATATACTTTGTGTCTTGAATGTTCACTGGCCATAAGCGTGTATAATGAATTGACTTTTGAGGGTCATTGGAGCCACAAGTCAATTTAGCCAGCATATTTCCAACATTTCCCTTTAAGATTGATTTGCGTATACAAATAAGGCAACTTGAAATAAATGATATTTGACCAAGTAGATATTACATCATAACCTCCCCTCTTAATATACACTTGGGGAAAATGTGGTAAACCAAAAATTTGGCCAAATAGACATTATAATAATTCCCCCTTAGTGTTTAATTGGGTAGAGAATCCATTGAAGATTGACTATGATGAGGTCATAAACATCTCTCAATGGATAGTCCATATGTAGAACTGCAACCTATAAAACACCTTCACACAAACCTCTTTGGAAGTGATGAAGCAAACTTGTGTTTAAATGGGAAATCTACCTTCAAAAATGTAGCCTCCAAAATACCTTCATAGGAACTCATAATTGGTGAAGCAAACACAAGTTTAAACCAACATATGCACAAGTGGTTAGAGTGGGAACTCAAATCTGTGCATGCTGTCAAAGAACAATGTCCAAAAAATGACATATATGGCGAAGAGCCTATTGAAGTTGAGAGTGATCCAACCATGCTGTGGGCAAGTGTCAAACTTTCAAAGATCATCAAGAATTCTTTTAACGTTACCATGACCAATATTTAATTCAAACATAATAAATCTTAATTGTGTCTTGATATAAGATTTTTCCATCCATGCTCTTCACATTCAATCTTTCACAAGAGTGACTATTATACCAATGATTGTGCTGATAATAATGTCGATACCTGGGTAGATTGTGAGAATGGTTCTCACTATGATTAAGATGCCGATATGGATAACATGTGGATGGAGAAGAAACTAGTTCTTGCTGATCGAGAAGTGTAGGGTGTGACTCTTCATAATCATCAGATGACATAGGTTTAGGTTCCATCTTATCAGAATTAGATGAATCATCAGATTTGTGCAAGATCTAGTTCTTGCAACACCATACTAGCACAAGATGCAGGGTCAGGTTACTATGACACAATAACTACACAAGTATCAGGGAGACTTGCATCCAACAATGAAATCTCAACATATCCAATGCCCTCTTTTAATGGTCTCGTCTCAGTTTCAATTTGAGTAATGATATCCTGCCCATGTTTAACAAGTCTACCACATCTATAACCCATCAAACTAATGCCTCTAGTATGTTGCTAAAAGTTAGGAAACAATAGTCCATGTGTCCAATAGTGCATGAGAATATGCTCAAAAGAAGACTGAATATTCTTTCGCAAGGTGTTAAGTCTGTCTTTGCTCTCCCTTGATTCAAATTGGGAGTGTTTGAAAGGATGGAACATGGGTTTCTTCAAGCTTATTAATACAAAGCATCAATCTCTCTGCAAGTGCATCATACTTTCTAAAAAGAAAAAAGATTCAATCCTTTAGTGAGGTGGTGTAGATTCTAGATAGGCTTGCCCTTCCCGTAAAATTAAGAAAGTGGGAGGTCATAAAAAATATGAACATTATCATCCTGAAGTGGGACAACCTCCTCACAAAGCTAGGCAATAGAGTCTTGGAATGAATTCACCTCATTATAAATCCTGCAATGAATTGACCTCATTATAAAGTTGAATATAAGTTTCTTGCAATGAAAGATTATGCTCATGAAGACTTGATGTATCATTCTACAAAGAATTAACTTCATAAACAACTTCATTATGAAGTTGAGCAATAGTATCTAGCTGATTGTTCTTAATATGTTGCAAGAAACTTGAATATGAAGTTGGGTATGAGAATCTTGCAAAATAAGAAATCTGCTCATTAACATTGGCAATAGTGTCCTGTAAGGAAACAAATTTCTCCTCATAGATTTTGTGGGGCATATTTTCCTTAGATTGTTTGAGGATAACTTATATGGTTATTCTGCTTCTTCATGATGTTTTTGAAGAAGCATTTTTTTCCACATCAATATTATCCATGATAAAATATAAATGTAATTTTCTGTTGTCAGTATGTGGAAGCTCGGAAGTT
This sequence comes from Larix kaempferi, assembly GCA_027924585.1. Lineage (NCBI taxonomy): Eukaryota > Viridiplantae > Streptophyta > Pinopsida > Pinales > Pinaceae > Larix > Larix kaempferi. Next base: position 18,850,427 of record BSBM01000110.1, on the reverse strand, counting down.
TATCCTAAGTTTGTTTGAATCTTGGAGTTGTAGTGTTGTACTAATAAAATACAAGAACACTCCATTCTTACTTGAATTCCTAGAAAACACTAAAATCACGGAGATGTACTAATAAAACACTAGACAACCCCAGTCTAAATCACTTGAGCTTTCTTGGTGGTTGGGCAGGTTGGTACAGGCAAGGACAGAACCAGCAGGGAAATATATGAGCCAGTTTTGGGTCCTCTTTAAGAAACACCCCCAGCCACTAGAGAGGCAACATATGGGAAAGAAGATATAGAGGCAGAAGAATGAGTGGCAAAAGTATACCCTGTAAGTACAACAGCAGTTTCTCCACCAACCTTAACCGAGGATCCAGTCGTTTCTGATCTTGATCTGGATCCAGTCAATTATGCTGTTATTGACTTAGCAGTAAAAGAGCCATAGCTAGCAGCACTAGTAATAGATCCAGACGCATAGGTAGGAGGCAGCATAGCAGCAACATAGTTGTTTCATGTGTCAATGGACCCTGGCAGACAATGGAAAAGGTACACTTCTCCATGTTATTTATACCTGTTTATCAGAGGAAAGCTAGTGGATTTAGATACTACTAGGAGCTCAAGTAGAGATTCCAATATCATATATTAACATGACCACGTAGGCACCAGACCAAGTATAGTCACCAAGAGTGGATTCTCTCACAAGGCTTTCACTTGGATTTAACTCTGGGGCTATGGGCCTTGGCACATTTCTCATGGAGCTAGCTCTAGCTATACCGGGGCCTCTTATGGGGCTTTGTCTAGGCATGGATATGCAAATCCAAGTGTCAACGTAGATATGTTAGGATCCTTAATAGTTGTTGGATCCTGGAGGTTGTTCTAAGGTAAGGTAGAGCTAGTGGAATTAGGGGGAGCCTAGTAGATATGTGAGATCATATATCTATGGATTCATTGTGATAATGGAATTTTAAAACTTATCTATGCCAGTATCATATATAGAAATAAGTTCTCTGGTTATAGAAAGGAACTTATCTATTAAGAAAAAAAGGGTGGAGCCATGCAAAGGAAAGTATCTATTCTTTTTTACTACCTTAGCGCAGATTGGGTTAAAGGTTGCTCCTAAGCACTAGTTCGAGGAGATGCAGATTGGGATCTAAAGAGACAGAGATGCTGATTGGAAAAGATATTCTTTACGTAATAGCTATCTAAAATTTTATGTCCCTAAAGACAAGGGACCTAATTACAAGTCGGGGCCCTAATGCCCGTCACCCAGCCCTCCAAAAAAGTTAATTAGATGCCCTGCCTTATACAACCCTACCTCAACCCTGACTTCACTTACGATGCTCTGCCTTACCTTTAGTCTTTATTTCCATGAATAAAAAGTACTTACTTGATGGCTTACTTCCTGGGACGTAACCTTGCTCGAAGGAAGAGATTAATGGAGAGACGATAGAATGCATAGGATAGCCTATTCTCTTTATTACCAATTTTATATATTACCGATAGGTAGATCCCATTAGCTTTCTTACCAATTGAATGAAAGGATTACCAACCATGTAGTGCACTTAATCTCCTTCCATTTTAGGCACTTACTATTCCCTTAAGGCTGTCTTCCGTCGTGGATGGGCTTATGCTGCGAAGTGTTTGGGAGGAATAAATGGATTGTGAGGGCCTGCATGGAAAACACAATGTAATCCTCCTTTAATGTAATAGCCCTTATCACTTTATCTTAGTGAAATTGATTACATGGAGACTTTGTCAGTCATAGTGTTATATATACATTGTCAGTTGTCCCATTGTAGATATGAGATTAGAAAATTGAAATTTTTTAGGCTTGGGCCTTATGGGTATATAGGCAATTTTTTCCATTATCGAAAGCATTTTTCATGAAATAAAATATACACAATATCAAATAAGTATGTAGAGGTTATCTCAGTCTTCTACTCTATGTGTTGAGATACGTTATATGTATGACACTCTAAGTTAATTTAAGCATTTGGATGGGTTCCATCCTCTTCTTGTCACCCACCATACCCTAATGAAACAAGCCTCACAATTGTTTGAGCCACCTTATTGAGTCACCTGCTCCATGCATTGTATTGAAATATTTATCTACTTCAGTATTTTTTTTATGTTTCATATAGATTACTTGACATTCTTTAACTTTTGGGTAGCTTTTCTAACTTCCAAGATTTAGCCTTTGGACAAGTGGCATCACTTGCATGGGTTTGCTTGGCTGTATTTATGGCTTATGCACCATAAGTATTTTATCTCCCATTTAGCATATTTACTTCTAGCATGAGTTCAAAGTAAATTCCAACTATATTTAGGATAACACATGCTCTCCAAATGCGATAAAAGTTAAAACCAATCAAATTTTCAATGAATCTTCATCTAAGTTGGTGTCTTTATTTTAATACAGCATGATTCTCCTGGCAGGTCTATCATCCCTTTGTCATGGAAGAAACCAAAATTAGATGTTTGAATTATGCAGGTCTATCATCCCTTTGTCATGGAAGAAACCAGAACTAGATGTTTGAATTACTCTCCATTTGAAAACTGTAGTTGTACAAATTGTGCTAACTGTGACAGTTGATATTTTGGTAAGGTTTTGTATTATTGCTCTCATATATTTGAAAATTGCATACATAACACTGGAATACAACATTGATTGTAGGATTTGATTCAACAAGATGTTGATTTTAGTGGTTTTTGTCAAATCTGAATGTTGAAGTGATTGGAAGTTATGAGCATTGGTCAATATCAACTGTGAAATGACCCTTTTGAATGTTTGTCTAATGGTAGGGATTTGATGGCATTAGCCCAAATTATTCCTCACTCAAAGAAAAGAATGCTCTAGCTCTTGTTATTGTTTCTAATATAGGTAAGATGTTTATCATTGGTGCATATTGACCACACCAAGTTATTTCCATTTATAGTTGTCTTCATTGGCATTTCTTATTTCGTATTAAATTGTAGATAATTCTTGAAATTGATCTTTAAACAATGCTGAAGATATTCAAAATGGAGCCATTGGTTGGGAACTAGCTCTTGTCACCACTTCAAGCTCTAATTATAGTGTGCAAGCATAAAGTAAATCGGTAATACCAACTTTCTATATAGTTTGTTGTTCCTGGAGGCCTTATTGGTGTGGGTACAACAATTGATCCACACTGACACGTGTTGACAAGATTGTGGGGCAAGTCCTTCAAGAAGTTGGAGAGCTACCTGATGCATTTATTGAGCATGAGGCATATTTATTTATAGATTAGTGCATTGGATTGATGGATACTGTTCATTTGAATATAATCTTTGTTGTGTTTTTCCCAATTTAAAAAAATAAATTTAGGTTCCTTGAAAGTATATATGAGAATGTAGGTAGCTGATGAGTGATTTTAAGCATGTTTGTATTTAGATCTTATTGTATTTTATTAGAATTACAAATGATGCAATCTTGGTGTTAATATTTCTCCTATCCCCAATTCTTAAAGGGTTCTAGCTCAATGGAAGAGCGTCTACCTTACAAGCAGAAGGTTGGTGGTTCGATTCCTCCATGCCCTAATGATATTGCAATATTGGTATTTTTAATAAAATATATTTTATTATGATTTATTATGGCTATAGGGAGGGTTTCAAACCGTTTTTATATATTGCTACGATGGGGGTTTTAAACCGCCTTCATATGTCACTACGAGGGGGGTTCAAAACCCTCCTTGTAGGTTTATATGAGGGGGGTTAATAACCGCCCCCAAATGTTTGTAAGATGGAGTTTTAGGGGGGGTTTCAAACCGCCCCCGTAGGTACATACGAGGCGGGTTTTGAACGGCCCATAAAGGTTTGTAAAAAGGACTTTTAGGGGGGGTTGTTAATTTCCCCCATAGCTTACGATGAGGGGGATTTAGAACCCCCCTGTAGGTCTCTACAAGGGGGGTTTTCAAGCCACCTATGTAGGCCTCTATGAGGGGGTTTACAAACCGCCCCTATAGGCATCTACGAGGGGGGTTCCAAACTGCCCCTATAGGCCTCTACAAGGGGGGTTTCAAACTGCCTTTATAGTCATCTACGAGGGGGGTTCAAAACTGCCCCTATAAGCCTCTACGAGGGGGGTTCTAAACTGCCCCTATAGGCCTCTACAAGGGGGGTTCACAACTGCCTCTGTAGGCTTCTACGAGGGGGGTTTGAAACCGCCCCTATAGTCCTCTACGAGGGGGGTTCCAAACCGCCCCTGTAGGTTTGTATGAGGGGGCTTATGAGGGGGGTTCACAACTGCCCTCATAGGTCTCTATGAAGGGGGTTCAAAACCGCCCCCGTAGGTCTCTATGAAGGGGTCTATGAGGGTGGTTTAAAACCGCCTTCGTAGACCTCTACGAGGGGAGTCACAAAAGACTTCCCTTAAAGGGAAAAAATTTTAACATCGGTGCCTTTAGGGGCGGTTTTTCCAAAACCGCCCCCAAGGCCAAACCCCCCCCGTAGTTCACTTTTGGGGGCGGAAGATAACCCCCCCTAAAGGCCAAAAATGTAGTAGTGTGTTTTTAGTTTTAATATTAATTTTGTAACCTCCAGTACTTTTATTTAATGAGGGTGTTTTGCCTCTATTGAATGAGAATAGTGATTTGTTAATTTGTACCCTCACAAACCCTATGTATCGACCTTGGGTCGTTTTCCCTCTATGGCAATGACTCTGTGTAATAACTGTTGTAGCATGTGTTTTAAATGGTACTCTTGTCTATATATATTCAGGACCTACTCAGGAAGTCTGGATCCAGAAGACTTGATAGACTAGTTCAGAGAGATGGATAAATACTTCGACATAGAGCAGATTGAGGATCCTAAACAGGTTAAAACTGCATGTATGAGATTGAAGGGTCACGCCTCATTGTGGTGGGACAATGTACAGGCTAATAGAGTCAATAAAATAAAGGAAAAGATCAAGTGTTGGGGCAGGATGGTTGCCAAGTTGAAGGGGAAGTTCTTACCGAACGACTATGTGATTTCCTTGTTCCGAAAGCTTCAAAACTTTCGATAGAAAGAGATGATTGTGAAGGAATACACAGAAGAGTTCTATAGACTGTCGATTCGGTCGGAACAAACCGACGAAGGAGAAGAAGCTGTTGCAAGATATGTAAATGGATTGAAGTATTCCATAGAGGATGATTTGAGCCTGTCAAAGTTTAGAGCGGTCGATGAAGCCTATCAACTAGCTATGAAGGAAGAAGATAAATTGTCGAGGAAAGCCGCATTGACCAGAGGTAGGATGACTAGTCGAGGTGCAAAGACTATTTCCACGAAAGGCCAAAGTAGTGGAATCAGGAGAGACGCCGTCAAAGACAACCAACGTGCAGAAGGGACATCGACTAAAGAGAAAGCGCAAGAAACCTAAGAGATGGTCGCGAAACCCGCGGTTGAGGTATGTATGGTCGAAGTGGTCTAGCCGACAGAAAAGGAGCTGACAGACTAGCCGTAGTCTGTTATAAGTATTGAGGAGTCGGACACAAGGAATATGAGTTCCCAGAGAACCTACACGTGGCGGATGAGTCAAAACCTAGACGTCGAAGATATGAGAAAGCCGACAAGAGGGAGAGGTCGACATTCAATAGCAGTGAGGATGGGAAAATAAAAGGTCGAACCATGATGGTTAGGAGAACGTTATTTCAGGACGACCGACACGACAAGAAAGAGCCGGCACAACGAAAGGCTATATTTCGGACCAAATTTTTGATCGGAGACAGGTATTGCAAGACCATAGTTGATGGTGGCAGTACGGAGAATCTTGTGTCGACAAAGGTCATCAACAAGTTGTGTTTGAGAAGTCGAGAACACCCACACCCATACAAGATATCTTGGTTGTAGAAAGGACATCATGTCAAGGTAACCATACATTGCCTGATAAAATTTATGATGGGGAAACTTGAAGACATTGTACTGTGTGACGTAATCCTAATGGACACATATCATCTATTGTTAGGGAGACCATGAAAATATGATCTATGATGGTTGATTCAACACAGTCACAGTGTGGAAAAATGGCATGTAGAGGACGTTGAAGCCGAAGTAGGAGGACCAAGCCGACTGCAAGCAGGGAGAGAGTAACTATTGGGAGAAGTGAGTGCAGATGTGCTCAGCGAAGGAATTCCTCACAGAGGAGGAGAAACAGTCAGGATGTTTCTCCATCATTATGAAAGGACCATGTGTCGAGAGATCAACAATGAAGAGAATTTCGGTTGAAGTCGAAGAGATGCTCGACGAGTTCAGGAGCATAGTAGTCAACGAGACGCTGACAGGATTGCCACCGACGAGAAGCATATCCCATCAGATCGGCTTGATTCCAAGATTGAATTTTCCAAACAAGGGACCGCATAGGATGACTCTAACAGAGGGTTAGGAACTCAATGAAAAAGTCCAGGAGTTGTTGGACAGAGGATTGATCAGGGAGAGTCTGATCCCATGCGCGGGTACCAGCAGTATTAGCGTCAAAGAAGGGTGTAGAATGGAGGATGTGTATAGACTACAGATCTATCAAGAAGATCACGATCAAGTACATATTTCCATTTCCCAATATGGATGACTTGATGGATTGTTTGAGTGGAGCGAGATACTTCACCAAGATCGACCTGAAAAGTGGTTATCACGATATCAGGGTCAGAGAAGGAGATGAATGGAAAACAACCTTCAAGATGAAGGAAGGATTGTATGAGTGGTTAGTCATGCCATTCGGATTGACTAATGCACAGAGTACTTTCATGCGATTGATGAACGAGGTACTGAAACCATTATTGGGAAAGTTCGTCGTAGTGTACCTTGATGACATCTTGATTTTCAGTTGAACCAAAGTCGAACATTTGGAGCACATTCAACAAGTATTGCAGAAGTTGTAGCAAGAGAAGATGATGGTGAACCTGCAAAAGTACTTCTTCATGAAGGAAGAGCTGGTGTACTTGGGATTTGTAATCTTGGGTAAAGGGTTGGTGATGGACCCAAAGAAGGTGAAGGCTATATTGGAATGGCCAGAACCGAGAAGCACGATAGGAGTGTGAAGTTTCCATGGACTTGCTAGTTTCTATAGGAAGGTGAAGGCTATATTGAAATGGCCAGAACCGAGAAGCATGATAGGAGTGTGAAGTTTCCATGGACTTGCTAGTTTCTATAGGAAGTTCATCACAGGATTCAGTCAGATATGTGCACCACTAACCGAGCACATGAGAAAAGGGGAGTTCAAGTGGATGGAAGCTTCCCAGAGAGCTTTCGACAAGTTGAAGGAAAATGTCACTAAGAGCTCAGTGTTAGCACTCCCAGATTTTGACAAAGTTTTCCAAGTCAATTCCAACGCAAGTGGAATGTAAATTTGAGCAGTGTTGAGCCAAGAGGGCTGACCAATTGCATTTTTCATTGAAAAGTTGGATGAAGCAAAGCGAAAGTAGTCAGTCTATGACTAGGAGTTCTATGCTATTGTCCAAGCATTGAAGAAGTGGAGGCATTATTTTTTTCCCAAGGAATTTGTGTTGTACACAGATCACCAAGCACTGAGGTACTTGAATACTCAGTCGAAGTTGAATCAGCGGAACATGAAGTGGGTCGAATTCCTGTAGGGATATACCTTCATGTTGCGACATAAGTCGGGCAAGTCGAACAAGGTTTCCGACACGCTGAGTCGAAGGGTTGCATTGATGAACACGAAGACATTTTAGGCAACAAGAATAGATTCAGTGAAGACAGAGTATGAGACCGATGAGTATTTTGTGAAAGCATGGAAGGCGAGTCGCGAACCATGGAGTGTCGACATAAATCCATAATTGGATTATTTCATCCAAGAGGGATACCTATTCAGGGGACAACAATTGTGTATTCCAAGAGGATCAGTAAGAGAGAACCTAATCCGAGAGCTTCATAGTGGTGGATTAGCAAGACATTTTGGCATCGACAAGACCAAGGCATTGGTCGAAGAAAAGTATTATTGGCCAGGAATGATGACAGATGTCGGTAGGTGGGTACGACAGTGTAAATTTTTCTAGTTGGAAAAAGGAAGAAGTCAGAATACAAGGTTGTATACACCATTAACAGTGCTGAATACCCCATGGGAGCACCTAAGCATGGATTTTGTGCTAGGATTGTTGAAGACACAGCAAGGAAGCGACTCAATCTTTGTTGTAGTCGACATATTTTCAAAGATGGCCCACTTTATTCCATGTCGGAAGACAGGTGATGCCACAAGCATTGTTGTACTATTCTTCAAGGAGATAGTCATATTGCATGGGTTGCAGAAGAGTATAATGTCGGACAGAGATACCAAGTTTATGGGACATTTATGGAGAACCCTATGGAAGAAACTGGACACGAAGTTGCAGTTTATCTTGGCATATCATCTGCAAACAGATGGAAAGACTGAAGTAGTGAACAGAATTTTGGGAAACCTTCTTAGATGTTTGACAGTCGACAGACCCAAGCAGTGGGAGAACATGATGGTGCAAGCATAATTTGCATATAACAACTATGTGAATCGGTCGATAGGTTTGAGCCCATTCCATATTTTTCAAGGAAGAATCCCACATGGAGTGGTGGATTTGGTTGAGATACTGAAAGAAATCAGGAAAAGCACGGATGCAGAATCATTCACATAGAACATGAAATAAGTGCATGAAGATGTGCGAAAGCGCATTGAAAAGAGAAACGTGGCATACAAGTTGAGAGTCGATAGGAAGAAGAGGCTACAGTCGTTCAACAAAGGAGACTTAGTCTATGCGCACTTGCGGAAGGATATATTTTCGACAGGAACATATGACAATATGAAGCTAAAGAAGATTGGACCATGCAAGATTCTGAAGAATATTTCAGGCAATGCTTATGTGTTGGAGCTAAAGACAGAATTGAACATATCTCCTACGTTCAATGTCTCAGATCTGTACAAGTTTGAAGAAGGTTCAACTAGCAGTAGCGCAGAAGTGTCGAACATCAACTGGATAGGGAAAATTCCAGATCGACACAAGGAAGAAATTGTCAAATTGTCAAGAGGCGACCTGGATTTCTGAATAGGAATTCAGGAGAATGACGGAGTAGTCGAGTTCTTTTTCACCTGGGGAGTCTGATGTAGGAGCATCGGGGCCTAGGAAGACTAGTCGAAGATGATCGATAGGAGGAGGCTGACCAGAGGGAATGTTGACGACCACTGGTGTGGAAGTTAATACTGGCAGTCGAAAGCCAGGAAGTCGAGCAGAAGCTGTCGATATGCGGTCGAGAAGAGTAAGAGTTTGAGAGTCGACAAGTTTAAGGTTGAAAGACGATAGGAAGCAGTGAAGGACTCGAAGATCGACATGTTGTCAAACCATGACACTGACGGATTGTAGCAAAATCCAAGCGTGGAGGAAGGGGTGAACTGGCGAAGCCCTAGAGACTAAGTAAAGCCGACAAGTGAGGTCGATGAGTGATGAAGTGCAGTATGGTCAAGGTCATAGATGGGGCCGACAATTGTAGCGGAGTCAGAGAAGTGCAGAAGTCAAGGTGATGTACTTGGTAGCCATTCGTGGTTGCTAAGGAAGTTATGAGTAGTTATGAAGGTGGTTGGGATCATGATCGATGTCACCATGGGAAGAGGTTGTGCAGCATGGCCATATGGTGCTGACAACTGTAGGTCTGTAGGATCTGGAGGATTCGGTGGATAGAGGAAGAGTGTCTCGGGGAATGGAGTGAGCCTTGAGAAGAGAAGCAACAGATTAGAAGAGCAGTGCGGAGAAACATGAGAGGGGATCAATCATCAGAGGATCGACACAGGATCCGATCCATAGCTTATCGTTTAGCAGAGAACCAAGAGAGGGAGGATATTGCACATAGCTGATAACACATTGAGAAAGATAGAGTTTTCATTTTGGTATTTTGTAATAGGCTAAGGCCAACTAGTTTAGTTGTTTACATTTCTTCTTTTAACACTGTAACTTGATTAAGTTGGTAGAATCCAACTTCTAGCATCCAGTTCACATACAGTCTGTGTGAGAACTTGTGTTGTTGTTAAGCAAGAGGGTCCGACCGACCTGATTTGCGTCAGCCAACATACTAGCAAATGGAAAAAAACTAAAAAACAATTAATTTATACATACCAAAACAAGTCAATAATTATACCAATATTAATTCAATATATATAGAATAGATATAGTAAGGCATACCTCATAAACTTCAATGCAATTGATCATACTCTTAATCCAATTCCACATCTATATCAGTTGATCCAGATTCAACATTGTAAGGATTAGCCATATCATCATCGGCATCGATGTCAATTTCGATAATGTCATCGTTGATATCATCTTCATGAACATTGTATCCTACATCATCTGGTTCCACTAATCCTTCTATGTCTTCCTCTGGAACATGATTATCTAACTCATGTTGATCCTCTACATCATCTTCTTCTTCAAGACCCTCTTGATCTTCCTCTACATTATACTTTACCAGCCTTCCCCTTGGATAATGTCTCACAACAAATGACCAACCCCCTCTACTTGGAATTTCTGGGTAAAATACCTATTCACATTGGCTTGGAAGAACATAGGGTTCTGTTCCTGGCTCAAACAACCTTGTATTAACCATGGTAAATCAACTAGCATGTTCAATAATAGTTCTATCAAGATCACGTTGATTCAATCGTAACCTATACCATTTGACAATGAACATAACTAATTTGAAGGATTTAAAGTCACACTCAATAACATATTACAAATGCCCATAGTATCGATTTTCTGAGAGTTCTTGATGTCCGTCACTTCTAGAGGAAACATTGGTCACCTCAAAGACTACATTTATCCCACAATCAGATGTTTTCTTCGTTTCATCCAACTTTTTGATGCAAAATTTATAGCCGTTGCACCACATAGCCTTATGGTGTTTTACCTGCAATATGCCAGACACATAAAATTTACATCATCAATTGATAATTAAGTACATATTTATGCTTGGAAAGTATGCAAAGAATAAAAGATCAACTTACATCAATATAATTGAAAAAAATTAAATAGTATGTTGAACTTTGGTTGTCATTGATGTCAAAAAGGTTTCAACTAGTATAAAAGAGGAGTCAGTATGCCTGTACCATATTCAATAAATATATGAAAGTAACTTTGAAGAAGTATGTATCTGTGCCAATTTAAATAAGCATATCAAAGATAATTTGAAGAAGTATACAGATTCCTACATGAATAAGTATATCCAGAAGTGCATCCAGCCTGAAGAAATGTGCTACAGGTGCAAGTCTCAAGTCCACCCAATCATACTTATTCAAGGTAAAAGACAAAAAATTGGTTGGAAAAAATTTTGGGAGTGCGTAAGAAAGCCAAAGAGTTGATTGGACAAGTTTTGGGAATTCGCAAGTAGCTTGGATCAAGAAACAATTGAATAAGGAAGCAATTGTTGAAAATGCGCAAGTCTCACCAATTGGAAGAAGCTTGTGGTTTTTGAAGCACGCACAAAAACCAAAAATGATGTAGTGGTTGAATATGTCAAGTGAATAAGACCCACAAGCAATGGTACATCAAGGGTGCAAGGCCACACCACAAGGGTGAAAGTCCCACTCAGGTGAGGGCCAAGTATGCGCAAGACCCACAAGAGATGACACCTTAGTGTCACAAAACAGGACAAGTGGAGGGAGCGTGAATTATGAAGAAAAGAAGAAGGAAATCCACAACGAACTTGTGGACATACAATCCATGCAGGAAAAGTATAAATAATAAACAAGTTGGATATTTGAAGCAAGCTTGTAAGTGAAAATATGGAATATACATATTTATCAAGATTCTAATACTCGGGACATCAAGGGCTTAGTGAAACATAAAAAAAATGATCTGGAAGAGAGCTGAGTGCGCACAAGCAGAGGAATGGAATAGCTGAAGGTGCACAAAATGATGCATTGAATCTATGACAGTTGCATGAAGACAGAAATGAAGAATTACAAAAAATCCACAAGTTCTTGAAGATAGAATGATAGTATCATAGACAACAAGAAGACAGTCACAGATGATCTAAGATAGAAGTGCAAAGACATATCAAAGTATATCTTGTGATGCACAGAGTTAAGAAGTTTATCTGATATGCACATAGCGAAATTTTTGCACAGTGTAGGATGCACATTATAATGATATAAGACAAGTGGGTTGAATAGAAATGAGGAATCACATATGATACATAGAAGGTCACCGATTATTTGAAGATTGTTGCACCAAGACAGGATGGAATCGATGCATAGTGAAGGATGTGTATTATGGTGAGGATGATCTGAGATAAGTTCGTTATACAGAAAGGACGATTCACAGATGATGCACAAAATCTCACAGATTATCCAAAGGTTTTTGTACCAAGACAAAACATACACATTTCAGAAGGTGCAAAGTTCCATCTGATACTTAAGTGTGAAGTCAGAAAAACAATCTATCAGTAGATGCATTGTATCAGTTGAAGTTTCATATGCACATATATAGAACATTATACTGAACTAGAGCGCATAATGAAGAATATGTTGAGGGAACACACAATTTGTGAAGTATGAAAACAAGCATAATTTCACGAGTGAAGTTCATGACACAAAACAATAATTGCAATATCTCAAGATTGAAAAAGGTGTGTACTGCATAAAGAACAAAATAATATTTGAAGTGTGCGTGGATCAGAAGAAGAATCAAGCAATATATTCTTCTTATATATTAGGGTGGTAGGACGGGGCAAGGAGTAGGGGGTCGTAGCCTCCTTATAGTTGGAGTTGGTAAATCATGGAGTTGGTGCTTCCTTCAGGTTGATGCTTGTAAAACCAGGGAGTCGGTACCTCCTTCTAGTTGGTGATGGAGAACTTTGGAAGTTGGTGCTTCCATGAATGTAATCTTTATATTATAAGAGAACATTCCATGGTTTTCTCCCTTTTAGGTTTCTACGTAAAAATTATGTGTGTTTTGTGTTCTTGCGCATATCTAGATGAATGTTTTATTTATGATGAATGCATAATTTGAAGTTCAAGATTAATAAGTTAAGAAGTTAAAAAAATTTCATAACTACACTAATATTGATTTGCGCCCCCCTCTTAGTAATAAATAGATTCCAACAACTGGTATTAAAGCGAGTGTCTTCAGTAATAGATTAAAATATGGAACATAGATCCATGCACAGAAATGGACAAGTAGGAAGGTCTCTCTACCAACAAAGCAGCAAGGTTTGATGGCACCAACTACACCTTCTCGAGGATCAGGATGGAAGTATATTTGTAATTCCTTGGAGCTGATGTCTGACAGTCAATTGTGGATGGTTATAATGTCCTAGCAATCGCACCAAATGAACCAACTGAAAAGAGATTGTATGAATGCAATGCAAGAGCAAAAAATGCACTGTTATGTGGACTAATGGACACTTAATTTACTAAGGTAATGCATTGTGCATCCGCTAAGGAAGTATGGGATAAAATCATAACTGTCTATGAAGATGACGAGAAAGTAAAGAAGGAAAAGTTGCAGAATTACACTGGATTATATGAATCCTTGAAAATGAAAGATGAAGAGAATATTCCTTCTTACTTATTTCGATTTGATGAGATAGTTAATGCTATCAAGAGCCTTGGAGTTACTCTAGAAGAAGAATCAGTAGTGCAAAAGATACTAAGAACTCTTCCTCCAATATTTGATGCAAAAGTATCTATGCTAGAATATAGAGACAATTTTACAGACATGAAAAAGGATGAACTTCAAAGGATCTTGACTGGATACGAGATGAGAACTGAGAAATAAAATCCCATCAGAAAAGAAGAGACCTTTAAATCCACTTGAAAGGATAACATGAAAATGACAAGGACTCGTGTAATGAATCAAATGAAGAAGAGTTAAACTTTGTAAGGAAGCTAAAAAGAGGATGTGGAAAGTACAAGAATAAATTGCCTTTCAAATGCTTCAGATGTGGAAGAATAGGCCATTTTGCTTCAAAGTTCCCATGCAAGGATGATGGATATAGTGGTAGTGAGGAGGAAGTGAGTTCTCATGAATGAAGGATGGTGTGCACTCAAGATAGAATTGATAATAGGAAGAAAATTACAAAATAGAGGAGGAGTCTCCATATTGAGGAAGACAACAATTTGTCTAAAGGAATTGATTACAGTGATAAGCCAAAAGAGGTACTATTCAAGGCTTTTGTGGAAGAATAAAACATTGAATAAAAGAAGAAGAAATGTCCGTCAATCAAGAAGAGCACACCTGTTGCACAGAGAAAAACATGATCACTGTATAAGTATTTCTTTAGAGGATCTTTCAATACAACTTCAAAGTCTGTCACATAAATTAAATATGACAATCAATCTAAAGAAGAAGAAGCTAAAGAGGTTGGTTGGGAAGGTGATATGGTTAGTGCCTTAGATGAATTGAAGAAGTAAAGAAAGAAGAATAAACTCTTGCAGGACCAACTGTTGAAGTATGAAGAATAAGCCAAGCAATTTCAAGAGTCTCTTGATTGCATCGAGGGGTGCTCTATAGCCCAGTATAGGGGAGATCTTGTGAGTCGAGTGTTTGTCGAGTAACAAAATAATACACAGTAAAAAAAAGAAGAATAATACAAAGTAAAAAGTAATAAATATTATGTCGGCCATAAACAAAAAAAAATAATACAAAGTAAAAAGTAAATATGAGACTTTAAAGTGTTTGTTGAGTGTTTGTCCCGTAACAAAATAATACAAAGTAAACAAAAAATAATAATACAAAGTAAAAAGTAATAAATATTATGTTGGCCATAAACAAAAAAGAATAATACAAAGTAAAAAGTAAATAGGAGAATTAAACTAGAGACTTTAGAGCTTAGGATTAGGTGGCTCAAGTATTGCACTCAAGAAGCTATTCAAGGAGAGGTTTGCACCTATGGAGATTTGATCTCTCTCGGTGCTTGATAGAGCCTAGGATTTGGATCAAAGCTGGTAAATAGGTTAATGAAAAGGTGATGAACTATGAGAAACAACTGAACTGCGCAGTTGACAAGATAAAAGTACTTGAAGAAGAGAAATACATATTGAAGACTTCTTTGGAAGAATTAGTGTAGAAAAATAAGATGTTGGCAAGTCATATTAAACTAAAGGATAGATATATCTCTCACTTAGAATACAATTTGATCGAGATTAAGGGAAAGAAATAAGTTCAATATCACATCATAAGTGATACTCCAAATTGAGCAAATCGAGGAAGTAACAAGACTGGTCTCGAAGATGAAGTGAAGAACAAAATTAAAGGTATCACATCAATTATGAATAAGATTCTGAATGCTCAGAGTTCACTAGAAGATAAGTCAGGACTTGGTTATGAAAGAACCTAAAGGAAGGTCTGTGATAGTGAACATCATCCAAATCAAGTGAAGTCATTCAAGTGCAATTATATTGGTCATATTGCAAAGTATTGTCAAACTATGAGATGTTATGCTTCTGATGACTTTGGACATAAGGCTATGTATTGTCAAAGAGCAGTAAACTATTTCAGATGAAAATATGCTACGTGAAATAAATCGCAATATGAGGAACACAAGGGAATACTGTCAAGCACTGGATTAAAATGAAAATGTGCACATGAAAAATTGGGTAAGGAAAATGTCTTGCACATAAGAAGTTGACAAGTCAAGTACATCTCATGAAGCAAGTGATGATTCCCTTCTTGCTAATCTCTAAGAGATTAAGTGAGACCCTTGAATTCAAAACCATGAATATTAGGAATTCAAGGAGTATATTAGTGAAGGTTTCAGTTTGAATATGTCTATAACATAAATGTTAGTATTGCAAAAAGTTAGATGTTTTTATATGGATTGTTGCATAAAATATCTTCAGTATTATTGATGAACAAAACAAATATATGCATATATATTTAGTCAGTTGATGTTGTTAGTTTTCAAATACATATTATAGAATGAAGAAAATATCAAATGGGCATTACTAAAAGAACAAACATGAGTCTGCGCAGATACATAAACCTAATTTGTATTATATTAAAAATTTGTGCTTTTTACAAAATGCATGAGTCTTCTTTTGCTAAGAACAGAATTGAATAATAAAAGAGACATCATGCCGAGGAAAAAAGGCAAGTTCAAGAATACAATTAAGGTTGTATCAAGCAAAATTCAAATCCACAATTCAAGGTCTATATCCATGTCTTGGTCAGTTGGTTGTTGAATTTTGGTCAACAAATTTTGAGTTGGACTGCAGAGGATATAAGTGCAATTCGTAGATGTTACACCATCAGAGGAA
The DNA here is from genome assembly GCA_027924585.1 of Larix kaempferi. Taxonomy (NCBI): domain Eukaryota; kingdom Viridiplantae; phylum Streptophyta; class Pinopsida; order Pinales; family Pinaceae; genus Larix; species Larix kaempferi. Next base: position 18,834,224 of record BSBM01000110.1, on the reverse strand, counting down.
TGCCTGTTCCAAATCGAACTCAGCATGTTGATGAATTCGTTGTTGTTGGTACTCCATGAAGTCTACCCATTTGCTCAGATTAGTTAATCCTTTTTCTTTGATATGGTTCACTTGCAACTGAGCATATAGATGATTGAATTCAGGCTCCTTCATTTGGCCTTTCCAAATGCCCATGTCAAATCTCAGTTGAGTAAACTATGATTATTGTGACTGAACAACCAGGTGCACACTGTCAAGAGCATCATTGAACTTCTGGAAGAAGAAAGCCATGACTGGAGAAGATGAGAGACACAAGTAAACAGACATAGAACAAGCAAGAAGAGAAAGGGTGATGAACCAAGCATCTCATAGCTCTCTTAGAGAATTGGATCGTAGTTCTTCTTTGCGCATGAAAATTAAGTTAAAGAGATGGGGAGTAATTCGCATTCAAGTCCACCGTGTTGGTCACCCTATATGTCAGTTAATTAAAGCTAACAAACAGGATGGTCAATATAAATTGTCAAACCCAGGAAGGTCTTTTATTTCAAAGGAAATAAGCACAATCTATGCATAAACAGATCAAGCAATTGATTTACTAATTGTAACTAGTGATCCTACCAGTCTATCAAGCCAAACTCACTCCAGGAAGAAGACTTAAGCTAATTCCCACATCTAGGAATTGATTGAACTATCTTCCTATATAAATCACCCAACAGTTACAAATTTAAGAAGAAGTAAACTAGATTACTTTTTCAAGAAGTTAAATCCTATAATTATCAAACTACAGTATTCAATATTTACCAAAATGATCTATCCAGTGGCTACTGTAACTCTACCATTATCTGTCTAACCTATGCATGCAATTGAAGATACAACAACAACCATAATTAAAATACAAGATTGAATCCTAAACTGATAATTACTGGAAATCCTAGAAAGCATAAACAACTGAAAGATATTAGAATTGAGCTTGGCTGTCACAGCTGATTAAAACACACATGCAATTAAATGAATTATCCTACACAGTCGACTGTCACACCAATCTGCTATAGCTATTCGAGATGCAATTATGAACAAACAAAAGGAAAGCTAATTCTTTGTTGTAGATACCAATAACATCTGCAATAATTCCACACCACACAACGGAAGTAAAACTAAACTACTCTACCTACTTACACCGGCTATCTTTGTGAGAAGGTGGGCCCTGGCCTTCTAACAGAGACACCGAGAGTCACAACAAATTAAGACACAGAAATGAAGAACTTTGCTCTCATATTAATGATGGAAAATCGTAGTGCTCTATTACAGCTTATGTAAAATGGTAATTGTCCAACCCCAGGCTACGAGAGCCTTCTAGAATTTATACAAGGAAAATACAGTTTCAGATCCACTAAAATTGTGCAACAATGAATATCTATGATCTTCATGCTACGGAGTTACAGCTAACTGATACAACCGTATTAAACAAGGCTATTAATTGTGAAGGATTTTGTTGCTCTGATAATTAATGGATCAACAGACTCAGCAACTGGAATATAACCTATCTGTCGCAGCTAGGCTCTAATTCAGTGGAATCTGTTACAGTGAGGATCTGTTACAGCTTGCATGAAGGATGCGTTGTTCCTCAGGGTATGAGGAGATGGTGCTTTGAAGAGTAACAGCTGGTGCCACTTGGATGATACACCTGCGCTTTAGACCTTGGCTAAATGAAATCACACAGATCAGTATAAACCAAGGACTAAGATCCATAATCTTTAACAATCTTAGGCATAAAATAAATAAAGCAATAACAAATTATACCTATCAATATTATTGATTGGTCTGGAAAAATACATGGATATAGCTTATAAAAGTAGGATGAAATCAGGGAAAAATGATGTAATAAGGATGGCCAAAAAGGGACATTTCCTAGACCCAACATCTCCCCCCAACTATCTGATTGCATGTCCTCATGCAACAACCTCCCCTAGTCTGAATCTAAGTCTGAGTGGAATCTGTGGAAATTTGTAAGATTATAGGCAAGTTCTGGTGCCTCCCCTCAAGGGACAAACCCATAGCAGGATATCCAATGCTCCCACCACAACTCTTCTTCTTCTAATGTGAAAGCATAGCTATTTCTGTAAGAATTGCTCACAGGAAACCAAATGAGAGGGAATTTGAATCTTAAACCAATCCACCAAGACCCACACCTTTTCATGCACTGCACATATCTAGGAATCCTTGTCAAAGCTTGCTTGAAATTTTCAAAGCCATATGGATCCATTTCCTTTAGATATGAGGAAGAGTACATCCATATGTATTCACTACCTTTTGGGGCATCCTGTTGCATATTAAGAATCATTGGGACACATGTGGTAAGGAGTTTATCTCGCATGCTCTCCAAATATCGGGCAATTGAAGGAACCCTGAGAGATTTAGCATAATTTTCCATGAATGCTGGTGGATTCTGAGGTTCCCCCCAATCCAAAGAGTAGAATTCTCCTCATTCCTGAGGATGGTTTGGAAATCATCTCGCCATCTTACATGGTTAATGACAATAGAGGCAAATTCCCTCAACTAAACATCCCCTAGAAGAGGTAAAGGATTAGATGGAAAGTCAATATAACAAGCCCTGTCATGTAAATACAATTCACATAACAAATATTGATCCTCGAAATCACTCTTCAGAAAAGTCTCCAAAAACTGAGTAGTTGTTTCCAAATCAAATGATCTCCCTTCCTTGAGAGCTCTTAATTGAAATAAAGTTGTCTGCTCATGGAGAAAGACAGGGTAAGAGGGGGATGGAGCCCTGCAACTCAACAATTCTATGGAAAGAGTGTACATTTTGTCTTTTTCTTGTTGTAGGGACTTAAGTTTCTTCAATCCTTCCAATTTTTCTTGAAGTTTCTCCCACCGGAGTTTTTGGAAGAATAACTCCTCAGCCCACTTTTCTCTCAGTCCCTTAATGACATTCCTATGTTCCTGGAGAGAGATCATACCTGTTCTGAACTGTTCAATCCACTTGAGCCATTTATCCAAGTCAAGATTTAACCAAAGAACCTTCTTCTCCAACCGTTGAATTCTTCTGTCTTCTACCTCCTTTTCATCATCAGAGTCCAGATAAATGACTTCCTTATCTTACTTTGGCACTGTGACAGTTTCATCCTCTATTGGGGTTGCAGTGGTCTGTGCATGTAGTGCAGTCTTAGGCATGGGTTTTAGGGATGTTGGTTCTTGTGTAACAACATTCTTTATTTCCATATCCACCTCAACCTCCTCGGTTTGTGTTACAATCTCAGCCAATATTCTTAGGACTGCTGGTTCTTGTGTGACAACATCCTCCCTCTCCATTTCAATCTCAACCATCTCAATTTGTGTTGCAGCTGTAGCAAATGATTTTGGAAACACTGGTTCTTGTGTAATAGTGTTTTCTTCCTGGTCCTTGATATCAAATGTTGCTATCTGAGTTGCAGCTTCACTAAACATTTTTAAGGGTACTGGTTCTTGTGTAACAGTCCCCTATTCCTCAATTTATTTGAACTGCTGAGATTGTTTCTGGGTTATATCAGGTTTTTCTGACTGATGAGACTGGTCCTGAAGAAGCTTGGTATCCCTTGATGGATGGGATTGTACTGTTTCATCTCCTAAATTCAATTCAGGGATCTCCTCAATTCTTGGCTCATTTTCCCCCATTAATTCGATTTCTGGCATTCCTTCTTCCTCCTCCTCTATCTGTACCTGCTTTTGTGATGCAAGTCCCAACACAACAACTCTGTGTCCTACTGCAGAAAATATATCTCCACACTCTGGACAAATAGTCTCCCTATACTTCTCATTTTCAAATGCAAAAGATGGATTTTCCAATAAGTTTGCATCATTTGCTAATGTGTTCAAATTTTTCTTTGCTTGTTTTCCAACTACTCCCTTCCATATTTCCAGCTCATTTCGCAATATTTGCACCTCCTCTTTTAATAATTCATTTTCAAGCAAGAGATTTTCAATTTGAGGTTCTTCCCTAGAAGGTTCCTACATAGCAGTAGACAATTTGGGGTTCAAAATGGGAATCTCTATATCTACCCCTATTGCAGGTGCTTCTTCTAACACAAGTGACTCCCTATTCCCTCTGACTGCTCCTACTATCTCTGATAAGGGTGCTTCAATATTACCCCCTTTTGCATCCACTGTCTCAGCTTCTACTGTTGTCTCTGCTAACTCTGCTGCTATTGCAGCTACTTTTGCTGCTGCTGCTATAACAGCTGCTTCTTCTGCTTCTATTGATCGAGTACTTCTTTTCCTCACCATTCCCACTGGGTGTTCCTCACTGCTTATTACTACTGACGCTTTGATAGTTTTGATCCTCCTTTTCTTTGCTACAGTGGTTGTCTGACCCCTATTTCCTAATCCTACTCTTCGTTTCTTTGGCACAGGGGTTTTTACCTTTTTTTTTCTTCTTCAATAATGGTACCCCTTATCTTCGGAGAGGACGCAACCTCCAAAATTTCCACATCCGCTTCTCCTACTGTCTGATATCTTTCCTCCTGAATTTCTATTTCTACAATTGCAGCTTCAACAGCTGCTCCAGTTTCAGCTTCTTTTAATTGAGTATCTTCTTCTGTGGTTATAGCTTCTAATTTTCTGCCTCCTGCTCCATGGTTTCCAACACAATTTCCTCAGCTATAGGGTTTTCTGTTATTGTTTCTTCCCCTTTGTTTACTTCCCCTTTGTCACTGTCCTAGTTTTCTAATGCTCCATCCTCCCCCCCAACTGGGTTTGAGGAACGCCGGTCCTCACTATCTTCACCAACACCTTCCATTTCTAATATAGGTTGTATGATTGGTGCATCTCCAGCCAAAAATTGCTCCCAGGTTAAATTATGATTTACAATAGCTCTTAGGACCAGTAATTTAATCAAGCCATGATTAGTAAGGGAGGAAACTGGGTGTTGGTTGGTTCTTGCATATCCAACCATGGTTTGTAGGGCTTTGAGTAGATAGAATGGTATATTCACTAAATTACCATGGCGTAAATGAGACTGTAAGGGAAGTTCAGGGAAGGAAACAACTTGGTACCTACCTCCACAAGAAATATATCTTTTCACAAATATTGCCACTTGATTCCAGGGTGGTGGTAAAGATGCCAGATCTAGCCCACGGCACTTTGGAATAACCTGCTCGCCAACTGCCAAAAATTCCCGTACCGCATTTGCATTATGTGCCTTCCATCCAAATAACTTCTTGCCAACCAGGGGTAAGCCAGTAACTTCGGATATGATTTCTTCTGTAACATCCACATGTAGTCCCCTGACCTCGGAGTGAGTATCAATTAGGTTGAGGGCAAATTGCAATGCGGTTTGTGTGTGGAAACCGTTCAACCGTTCAAAGTATGCCATCCAACCTGCTGCTGTAAAATTATTAAGGATTGCTACATTGGCACATACAACTTCTGTATTTACTGGCTCATGTCAGATTGGGTTTCCCATTTTAATCCCCCCTCAAAATTCAGAACAACACAACAATCTCCATTCTGGACGTGGAGGTTGAAGCTTTATGAACATGCAAAGGGTCGTTAGGGGTTCAAAAATCAAGTCTTAGGCAATTCTGCGCCAGTATGAACATTCCATTAAAATGATGAAGTTGGCATAATAGGAGTAACAAGTGCAAAATTGGGTAAGGTGATGGAAAATAATTACAACTATGACCTTGACATAGTCCCTAGAGGTTAATTTGCATGGGTTCGTTAATCGAGGTTGCGACAGTACATAATCGTTATTACCGTATTTAATTTTTCTACCAAATCATGTAAAAGATGTGATCCGTACCTTTGCGTTTATGAGTTTGAGCCATGGATTAATCATTACAGCCGGCCGTCGTCCTCGCGGGTATGAATGCACATGTGCTGAAGTGATGTGGCCACTGCCACTTGGGATGACAGCTACTCAAAGCACCCAAAATTTTCCTTCGTGGCAAACCATGATTGGATCTTGTGGAGCGAGCGACAAAACTGATGCCTAGTCACATCATTATTGGCATCATCAATCAGAGAGAAAACAAAATGGCGGAGTCACAACTGCTAGACTTATCAAAATAAGCGAAAGTGGCGGAGTCGCAGCTATATGGAAGGAGCAGGAATGAAGTGGAAAGAATGGAGTCGCAACTGCTAGATTTAGCAGAATTATCAAGGATAGCGAAGTCGCAACTGCTAGGTTTAGCGGAATGGACAAAGGTAGCGGAGTCATAGCTGCTGGAAAGGAGTAAAAATGAAACAGAAATAGTCGAGTAGCAGCTGCCAACTTAGAAAGGTGAGCGGAAATAGTGGAGTAGCAGCTGCCAACTTAGAAAGGTGAGTGGAAATAACAAGGTAGCAGCTGCCAACTTAGAAAGGTGAGTGAAAATAGCGGAGTCGCAGCTACGGAATTTGGCCGAATGGGAAAAAGTGGCGGAGTCGCAACTACGTCAGAGTGAAGTAGAGGCAAATTGTAGCTCTCTGTGGAAGACTACGAATTATCCATCTTTTCAAAGAGATTTATTAGATTAGGAACAAATGTGGGGTGTCTGCAGTCGTCTGGCCCAGTCACGACTGCTTCTCTTCCAATTAGTTCCTGCACACAGTTCTTCAAAACAAACCGATCAAGTGCAAAAATAGATAAAATACAGAATGAAAGAAAAACTAATTATTTATGTACAAAAATATGTGTGGAAATTGCAACTTTTAGGAATTCACAGGGTTTAAGGAAGATCCCTGCCCTGGCATTAACTAATACTCTGGATCAGCTGCAACTTGTGAAATAAAAGCATCCCTTGAGATCAGCTTGTGATACAGTCGCAGCCGATGACCATTTGCGAATAATGGTACTTTTTTCTCGTCAATGGTGATCAACCAGACCGTTCCATTATCAAATACCCGATCTATCTGATAGGGTCCCAACCAACGGGTGCACAATTTTCCTTTAAAGTCCCTCTTAAACTGTGAATCATACAATAGGGCCCAATCTCCTTCCTGGAAGACCCTTTTTTTTATAAATCTGTCATGCCATTTAGAGTGCTGTTGTTGGATTAAAGTTGTATGATGTATTGTAGTAGTGCGCTTCTCATCCAATTCATTGAGCTGATTCAGTTGATTCCTCTGTGCCTCTGATAAATCCAAGTTTTCCTCCATAGTTGTTTTCAAGGTTCCGATTTCAAATTCAATTGGAAAAAAAACATCTTTGCCATACACTAGCTCATATGGGGAAAAACCAGTGGTGTTACGGCACGTAGTACGATAGGCCCATAGTGCCTCTAGAAGCCTTTCAGCCCAATCTTTACGATGGCTCTTCACTGTTTTTGTTAGAATAGCCTCAATAACCTTGTTTGTGCTCTCCACTTAACCATTGGCCTATGGATGATATGGTGAGGTTATTCTGTGCTGAATATGAAATTTCTGTAACAGTGACTCCAGCTTGTGAGACACAAACTATGGTCCACCGTCTATAATGATCTCCTTACATACTTTGAACCGAGTAAAAATCTCTTCATACAAGAAATCAATCATAGCCTGATCATTGGCCTTGACCAAGGCTATAGCTTCTACCCATTTGGTCATGTAATCTGTGCAAACCAAGATGTGAACTTTCTGCTTTGAGGGAGGGTTGATAGGCCCTACAAAATATAGAGCCCACCTATCAAATGGTTCAACCACAAGCTGTGGCTGCAAAGGAATCTCATCTAATCTGTTGGCCCATCCTTTGGCAGCTATCACATGCTTGAACATACTTCTTCGCGTCCCTGAACAATGTAGGCCAAAAGTATCCCATTCTCAAAACTTTATGACCTATTTTTTTGTCAGCAAAATGTCCCCCACAGGGCTCATCATGGAAAGCTTTAAGAATGATAAAGATTTCATCTTCTCTAACACATCTTCTGATTTCTAAATCAAGCCCCATGTAGAAAAGATGGCCATCAATCCAACAGTACCTAGCACTCTGTTGTATGATCTTCCTTTTTTCTCTCTTTGACAGATGTGCTGGAAGCTTACCCACAGCCAAAAAGTTAGAAATATCTGCATACCATGGGGAATGAGCTAATACTGCAAACAAATGTTCGTTAGGGAAGGAATCTTCGACTGGTAAATTATCATCACTATTAGTAAGTCGAGATAAAAAATCTGCAATAACATTTTCCTTTCCTGGTCTATCAATAATTTTGATATCAAATTCCTGTAACAGTAACAACCATCTAGTAACTCTAGCATTCATGATTGGTTTATTCATTAAATACTTGATAGCAGAATGATTAGTGTGCACAAAAGTAGAATATCCAGTAATATAATGTCTAAATTTGTTGATGGCATAAACAATGGCAAGAAATTCTTTTTTCTGTGACAGCATAATTTAGCTCAACAGGAGACACATTTTTACTAATGTAGTAAATGGCATAAGGAGCACTACCTTCCTGCTATCCCAAAACTGCTCCAATGGCAGTGTCTGAAGCATCTGAAGAAATGTGAAAAGGCAGAGCCCAATTGGGTCCTCATAAGATGGGTGCTATAGACAGCCTTTTCTTTAGCTCAGTAAACACTATTTGGCATACATCATTCCAAACAAACTGTGCATCTTTCATCAACAGAGTGAACAAAGGAGAAGCTAGTTTGGAAAAATTTTCTATGAACCTTCTGTAATAGCCAGCATGCCCCAAGAAGCTATGTACATCCTTCTGTGTCCAAGGAGTTGGTATATTTTCAATTACCTTGCTTTTGGATGGATCCACCTGGATACCATCAGAAGAGATGAAGTGCCCCAACACTATGCCTTCACTCATCATCATGTGGCACTTTTCAGTGCTCAAAGAGAGCTGGCTTTGTTCACAGCGTTTCGAGACCTTTTCTAAGTTCTTCAATGCTTCTTCATAACTATCACCATATGGAGTAAAGTCATCCATAAATATTTCCATGCAATCATTCACCATTTCTGAGAAGATTCCAATCACTGCTCTCTGAAATGTAGCTGGTGCATTGCACAACCCAAAAGGAAGTACTCGGTATCCAAAAGTCCCCCAGGGGAAAGTGAAAGTGGTTTTGTCTTGATCTTCTGGAGCAATCTGGATTTGGTTATAGCCACTAAAGCCATCCAGAAAGGAGAAATACTTTTTCCCAGACAAGGTATCAAGGACTTGATCAATGAAAGGTAAGGGGAAATGGTCCTTCTGCATTGCTTTATTCAATTCTCTGTAATCCACGCAGACCCTCCATTTCCCATTCTTCTTTGGCACAATCACAAGTGGAGAAACCCACTCACTATCTAAAATTGGGTATATGAATCCTGCTTCCAAAAGTTTCTATATTTCTTCTTTCACTATGTCTCTCAGGTTCGGTTCATCCTTCATTGTGGTTGACATACAGGCCTGGAGTCACTTTTAATATAAATGTGATGGGTGCACAGATGAGAAGGAATTCCTTTCATGTCTGTGTACTCCCAAGTGAAAGCTCCCTTACGCTGTTTCAGCAGAGTGACTAGATGTTCCATCTCATTAGGTGCCAGATTAGGAGTGATATTCAATGTTTTTCCTGGCCCAATTTCTACTCGAACACTCTTCGAATTCTTAAGTACTAGAATTATACTATCATCACCGATTAGAGTTTCTTTTGTAATCTTTTCTTGTTCTGTTGCAGCTAGAGTACTGTCCAAGATCTGATAGACACTTTGATTGACTAACGTGGGCTCACTGATGAAACTATTAATGGCATCATCCTCTCTTTAATCTTTAAACATTAAGGCTCTCCCTATGGTTATTAGTGGTTGCACACCCTCTTCCTCCTCCAAATATACACATAATGGAGTCTCAGCTTCTGTGCTTGGTCAAGCTGGAGGGTACAGGGTTAGGCTCTTGATCTCAGTTCCATCTGAAATGGTCATAGATCTTGACTAACAGCTGATACAGGCATTTGCTGTGGCCAACCACGGCCTTCCCAGGATCAGTGGGTGTCCCCCCAATTGGGATTTCGGCTGTAACACCAAGAAATCTACAGGGTATTCCCACCAGTCGACTGAGATTACGAGGTCATCTAGGATCCCTTCAGGCTTGATCGTTGATCTATCAGCAAGTTCCAAAATGGTAGGGGTTGGCCAAAGATTAGTGAGTCCCAACTTCTTCACAGTTTCTATGGTCATAACGTTAATATCTGTGCCTAAATCCACCAAGACATTTGGAATTCATGTGTCCCCTATGTGAACTGTAACAGTGGGGTTCCCAGGGTCATCGTACTTTGCCACAGGGGCCTTCCCCATTATTAATTTTGAAAGCTTTCCCAGCACGTGGACAATGGGGGGATCCCTAGGCCTTCTTCCTGGTTTCTTGACACACAAATATTTAACTGTCTTAGCATAAATGGGCACATCGTGGAGGGCCTGTAACAGTGGAATTTTAACATACAAAATTTTCAACTCTCCCACAAGATCAAGTCGGGGCCGTTCCACTGTTTTCTGCAGTTGCAATCATTCAGGGTATGGTGGTTCTCTATTCAGCTGTGTAGGCTGTGACACATCGTGTGTTTCTTTCTGAGTTTCAGCTGCTGCTTCAGTAGGAGTATCAACATCCTCAATAATGGGGCTTGCTGAATTAACCATGTTCTCATAGTGTTGATTTACTCCAGTTTCAATCACTGGGGGTGACACATACTCAGTGATAATAGGTTCCACTACCCTCCCTGATCGTATTGTATATCATTGCAGGGAATCTGAGTAATGGAATACGCAGGCATGTTGGCAGTCTCAAATTGATGGATTGCTTTATTGTTTGGGTTGGGGTTAGGTTGTGCAGGTAGTTGTGGTCGAAGTGGTGCATTCATAGGTGCGGCATTATTTTAGAAAGGGATTTGTGGTTGCTAATACTACTGATGCTGATACTGTTGAGGAGGGTACTGTTGATACTGAGTCTGGTGATGGGGAAATTTATTTCCTTGGTAAGAGTTTCTCCAGTTGGAATTCCAAGGAGCTTGGTTCGACTACTGTGGCCATGGTTTCCATGAATTAGGATTTTGCATTGGATTCTGAGATGGATGCCATCGGTTGCTGGAATAATGTGAAGGGAATTGTGTATTCATATTATGCATATTGTTCATTCCATTCATATTATGCAGAAAAAAATGCTGGATCTGGATTCATACGTTGGTTTCTAGGATGCCATGGTTTCTTCTGTGCCATGAAGTATGCTGGCTCTACATCTGGAATAGATTCCTGCAGGACTACTTTGCCCTTAGGTAATGATGGACACTCCTTAGTATCATGTGCAAGTTTGCATATCCTACATACCTCTGCTTTGTCCAACGGGCATTCCTTCAATGGATGCTTCTTCCTACATTTAGGACAAAATACCCCAAGTGTAAGATCTTCTACCACTTGTTTCTATTTTTACCTCATGACATCCAACTCTGAGGAAATGGAGCTCATCATGTCTGTTTTAAAATTGTCTAGTAAGTTTCCTATTTCTGCTCGACTGGCCCCTCCACTAGATGAATTATGAGTCCTACTAAAGACATCTTGGTCTCGGTCTTTGTCTCATTTGTTGGTTCTAGAAGATCCCCTGGAGTACCTTCGAAATAATTCAACAATCTTCTCAAAAGGTTCCTTCAAGATATCCCCTTTTCCCAGCAGATCCAACATATCAAGGCAATCTTCTCTAATTCCTCTTAGTAAGATAATCTTGAGCACATCCTTGCCAATCTCAGCATGACCATATCTTTGTAAGTTGTACAACAATATTTCCATAAAGTCTTCCAAACTTTCTTCATCCTTCTAAACCATTTTAAACAACTCCTCCTTTCTATCTCTAGTTTTGCAATATTCTTGGTACTTAGAAAGAAAGGTGTTTTTCATTTGGTTCCAAGTAGTAATGGTCTCATGACCCAGACTCATGAACCAGCACAGAGCATTTCCCTTCAAGGTGGCAGGGAATAACTTCAGCTTTTGAGCACTAGAGGTGTAATCATAGCTACGACAGAGGATGTCAAACTCAAAAAGAAACTCATTAGGATCCTCAGAGGACTTACCATGAAAATTCGGGAGAACTGATGGTGAGATATTCTTCATAGGAGCTGCTCCAGGTATCTGGAGGATAGGGAATTCTAATGTAGCCACAATATTACTAGGCTGATTATTTTCTCCTTCTTCCTCCCAGTGATTCCCATGTTCATTCTCACCCTCCTGTTCTCTACCAGCCATGGTTCTAGTCCAAAATTCAACAGCTTCCTTTATGCGTTCTTCCTCTGCTTTAGCTTCTTCCTCTCTTCTTCTCTCTTCTTCTCACTTTCTTTCTTCCTCTGTTGTTCTGCAAGTCTCCAACCACACCTCTTTAGTAACTCTGGTTCCGTCAATATGATAGATCTCATCTTTATCTGGTGCACCTACAACGCTTCCCTTATCTTCAGGAGGTTTACTTTCTGCATCAGGAGTTGAAGGTCCCATTGTATTCTCCACTGTGGATGCTAAATGTTCAAGATTGGGAGGAACAGAATTTCCCATGCCTGTAGAGTTCCGCGGTGGTCTAGTGGAAGAATCAGCTCTAGCAATTATCTCATCAATGTATGTGTGTCTTCCTTGGCCTACATTATGACCTCGACCTCTTCCACCTGCAATGTTAGTATTAAAAGGTGGTTCTCGATTTGTTTTTCTTGTATTCATGCATGCTGTAAATAATTGAACTAAAATGAAATCAAATGAAACCAACTACTAAATCTGTCTATCTATTACCATCCTCGGCAACAACGCCAAAATGTTGGTCACCCTATATGTCAGTTAATTAAAGCTAACATACAGGATGGTCAATATAAATTGTCAAACCCAGGAAGGTCTTTTATTTCAAAGGCAATAAGCACAATCTATGCATAAACAGATCAAGCAGTTGATTTACTAATTGTAACTAATGGTCCTACCAGTCTATCCAGCCAAACTCACTCCAGGAAGAATACTTAAGCTAATTCACACATCTAGGAATTGATTGAACTATCTTCCTATAGAAATCACCCAGCAGTTACAAATTTAAGAAGAGAAGTAAACTAGATTACTTTTGCAAGAAGTTAAATCCTATAATTATCAAACTACAGTATTCAATCTTTACCAAAATGATCTTTCCAGTGGCTACTGTAACTCTACCATTATCTGTCTAACCTATGCATGGAATTGAAGATACAACAGCAACTAGAATTAAAATACAAGCTTGAATCCTAAACTGATACTTACTAGAAATCCTAGAAAGCATAAACAATTGAAAGATATTGGAATTGAGCTTGGTTGTCACAGCTGATTAAGACACACATGCAATTAAATAAATTATCCTACACATTTGACTGTCACACAAATCTGCTACAGCTATTCGAGATGCAATTATGAACTACCAAAAGGAAAGCTAATTCTCTGTTGCAGCTACCAATAACATCTGCAATAATTCCACACCACACAACAGAAGTAAAACTAAAATACTCTACCTACTTAAACCAGCTATCTCTGTGAGAAGGCGGGCCTTGGCCTTCTAACAGAGATGCTGAGAGTCACAACAAATTAAGACATAGAAATGAAGAACTCTGCTCTCATATTAATGATGGAAAATCGTAGTGCTTTGTTACAGCTTATGTAAAATGGTAATTGTCCAACCCTAGGCTACGAGAGCCTTCTTGAATTTATACAAGGAAAATACAGTTTCAGATCCACTAAAATCATGCATCAATGAAGATCTATGATCTTCATGCTGCGGAGTTACAGCTAACTGATACAACTGTATTAAACAAGGCTGTTAATTGTGAAGGATGTTGTTGCTCTGATAATTAATGGATCAATAGACTCAACAACTGGAATGCAACTTGTCTGTCGCAGCTAGGCTCTGATTCAGTGGAATCTGTTACAGTGAGGATCTGTTACAGCTTGCATGGAGGATGCGTTGTTCCTTGGGGTATGAGGAGATGGTGCTTTGAAAAGTAATAACTGACGCCACTTGGCTGATACACCTACGCTTTAGACCTTGGCTAAATGAAATCACACAGATTAGTATAAACGAAGGACTAAGATCCATAATCTTTAACAATCTTAGGCATAAAATAAACAAAGCAATAACAAATTATACCTGTCAATATTATTGATTGTTCTAGAAAAAGACATGGATATATCTTATAAAAGTAGGATGAAATCAGGGCAAAATATGTAATAAGGATGGCCAAAAAGGGACATTTCCTAGACCCAACACACCGCACACCAAAGCTAGTCATGGAGATGCCAAAAGTAATTGCATGAGTTAATGAATTTGGGAAAAAGTACAAAAAGCATAAATCTATTCATTATTCCATGCAACCAAAATGATGTTTCCCAAAAGGTTCAAGTACGAATGTGAAACGTCTAAGTTTCCACATGAACTAATTATCATATCACCTTATTTCCTAGATGGCTGATAGGTGGAAATGTGTGCAAATATTTGGTGTTCGTGGTGAGGGGTGTAATGTCAGAAAAGGTACTGATGATTTGTTACAACGCAGTAAATGCAACACTTATAGAACAAATTAGATGCAAGAAGAAATCTATCAGGAAGACAATGCAAAATCGGATATCGATGGAGATTGGAACTACTCAATTGAAACAACAAGAATATTGCATGAAGGTTTGCGCAAGAATTGATGAATCATTACTACAGGAACAAAATATCAAGATAAGAAGGGAGATAACAACTGTACAGGGGGAGCGTATGTGAGATGGTTATGAAAACAATGTGCAAATTGCAAGGAAACTCAAATCAGCGCATAAAAACTCCAGTAAAATAGAGTTGAAAGCATGAAGACAGGGGGAGTTATCCCAATAAGCAAATGTGTGAAGATCAGTGCAAAACAAAAGAAAGAGTTAGCTATAATTGCGCAGTAATGGAACCACTTTGCCATTGATGTCAAAGGGCGATAATGATCATGAAGCATGCAACATAGAAATGAAAAGAAGTGTAGAAATATCATGAAGCATGTGACCAATGTTGATCATGAAGCATGCAACAGTGCAACGAGAATGCTTGATGAAGCATGTGATCCATGCAGAAGTAGAATAAAGCATAAAAGAATTGATAGCAGAATGCACATATGTCAAAGGATCAAACTAGTAAGCAAAATAGGGGGAGCACACACAGGGGGAGTACTGCGACACGCACAAAGGAAGCACACAACTTCAAGAGATAATTATGCACAGCTTCATGAGGTGTTGAAATCAATACCAAAGGGGGAGATTGTTGAACTTTGGTTTTCATTGATGTCAACTGAATGTCAATTGATGTCAAAAAGGTTTAAGCTAATGTCAAAGAGGAGTCAATATGCCTGTACCAGCTTGAATAAATATATGAAATCCACTTTGAAGAAGTATGTATCTATGCTAGTTTAAAGAAGTATATGAAAGATACTTTGAATAAGTATGTATATGTGCTAGTTTAAAGAAGTACATGAAATATACTTTGATGAAATATATAGATGCCAGTATGAAGAAGTATATCTAGAAGTGCTTCCAGCCTGAATAAATGTGGTACAGGTGAAAGTCTCAAGTACACCCAGTCATACTCCTTCAAGGTAAAATCTAAAGAGTTGGTTGGACAAAAGTTAGGGAGTGCACCAGCAAGCCGAAGACTTGATTCGACAAGGTTTGGGAGTGCACAAGCAGCTTGTATCAAGAAACGTTTGAACAAGGAAGCAAGTCCCAAAAAAACACAATTATCAGCAATCAGAAGAATTTGACAGTTGTTGAAGCGCGCACAAGTACCAAAAATGATGTAGCAGTTGAATATGTCAAGTGCGCAAATCCCACAAGCAATGGTACATCAGGGGCACACGAACACACCACAAGGGTGAAAGTCCCACTAAGGAGAGGACTAATTATGTGCAATACCCACAAGAGATGACACCTCAGCGATGCAGAACATGACAAGTGGCGGAAGCATGAACCGTGAGGCAAAGAAGATGGAAAGCCACAACCAACTTGTGGACATACAATTCGTGCAAGACAAGTATAAATACAAAGCAAGTTCGATATTTGAAGCAATATTTTAGGTTAAAAGATGGAAGATACATATTTATCAAGCTTCTAGTACTCAGGGAAGCAAGGGCTCGATGAATGAGAACAACATGATCTAGCCAAGAGCCAATTCCAAAAAAGCAGAGGAATGGAATCACTGAAGGTGCACAGAATGATGCAATGAATCTGTGATAGTTGCATGAAGATAGAAAGGAAAAATTACATAAGATGTACAAGTGCTTGAATATAGATCGACATTATTTAAGACAATCATATATGATCTAAGATAGAAGCACAAAGACTGTTCAGAGTATATATTTTGATGCACGAAGTGAAGAAGTTTATCTAATACAAACATAAGGGAATTGCTACACAGTGAAGGATGCACATTATGATGATCTGAGACAAGTGTGTTATATAGAAAGGACAAATCATAGATGATGCACATAAGGTCACATATGATCTAAAGACTATTGCACCAAGATAGGACAAGATTGTTGCACTGTGAAGGATGCACATTATGATGAGGATGATCTAAGACTAGTGCGTTAATAGAAAGGATGAATCACATATGATGCATAGAAGGTTGCATATTATCCAAAGGTTGTTGCACCAAGACAAAACGAACACATTTTAGAAGGTGCGTAGCTCCATCTGATACTTAAGAGTGAAGTTAGAGAAGTAGTTTATCAGTAGATGTGTTGTATCAGTTGAATTTACAAATGCACTAAGACAAAACAATATACTAAACTAGAGCATAGACTACAGAATATGATGATCTAGCACAGAGTTTGTGAAGTTTGAAGACAAGTGTAGTTTCATGAAGTTTTCAAGTGAATTTCGTGACACAGAACAGTAATTGCAAGATCTTAATATTGCAGAAGGTGTGCACAGCATAAAGAACGACAAAATATATGAAGAGTGTGCAGGTTAGAAGAACAGTCAATCAAAATATTCTTCTTATATATCAAGGCGGTAGGACAGGGAAAGGAGCAGGGGGTCGTAGCCTCCTTCTAGTTGGAGCTGGTAAATCAAGGAGTTGGTGCTTGATTCAGGTTAGTGCCTATAAAACTAGGAGTTCTATGCCTCCTTCCAGTTGGTGCTTCCATGAATGTAATATTTATATTATAAGAGAGCATTATGTGGTTTTCTCCCGTTTTGGATTCCACGTAAAAGTTCTGTTTCTTCTGTATTGCACATATGTGGATGAATGTTTTATTTATGTTGAATGCATAATTTGAAGTTCAAGATTAATCAGTTAAGAAGTTAAAAACTATTCATAACTCCTCTAATACTGATTCACTCCCCCTCTCAGTATTAAATAGGTTCAAACATAGTATGGCTAATTAATATGCTTTCCTATTTGTCTTTTATACCATATGCTAAATTGATTTCCCTTTGTGTAAGATTGGTATCTCCATTGCGATGAGTTGCTTAAACCAATGAAGCCACACCTTCTCATGATAATACATGACGAGATTGTTTATATCATTCAATCCATACCTTTATCCAATCAAGATTGTTTGCAATGTATAAATGTAGTGCATCCCACTCTTGACCAATTGTATGATGAAAATAAAATTACAATTCACAAATGTATAATTACTTAACACAGTATACATTTATAATTGATGCATATTTAAGATTAAAATTTAAATAAGTATGATATATGCATAAAAAGAAACAATCAAATGTATTATAATTAATCTCCACCATCTAATAATTACCTTTCACCTTCCTCAGTCTACCTTTCCCGATTAGGTACTCCCCTTCGAATTTTTTAATGGAGTTTGGATCACAAATGCGATCTAAATCGATCTTTGAGGCTAATTTAGAAATATATTCACTAATATACACCATGTTGTGGTATACCATATATCCCTCCACCATAGAACCATTAGGATGTTCTCTTTGTCTAATCAAATCCTTCAAAATTTTCAAGTGCTTCTCGACCATCCACATTGACTTTGAGTGTACAGGTCCACATAATTAAATCTCCTCAACTTAGTGTATGAAGTAGTGTTCTTGTGCATTGAAAAAATTCGAAGGTAGATATTTGTTTGAGACATTCGATGAGGAATTTCTCTCATCCAATACTTTATATCTTCTTTATGGATTTCTTTAGATGACAACCATCGAAAAGTGATGCAAGCAAATCATGAGATTTAAAAAAAAAACAATATAGTACAAAAAAATTAGTTAAAAAAATGTCAAATATAAGTTCTACAACGAATTAAACAAACTCTGTATGCATGTAAATAATCGCTACTTACATGATGTATTTTCCAAGATCATCTATAACTTATTTGACATTGTTGTCAAAGTTGTCTGGGAGAGATAGAGGTAGAACATACTGTAACAATAAAATCATTTCATTATTTTTTCCAAAAGTATACAAAAAACACCAACAACATGCACTAGTGTAAAAAATATAGCAATATATATAACAAAATAAATACCTCAATGAAGATATGCCAATCATGCATTTTCACCCCCTGAAATTCACCTTTCTTTGTTAAGATATTCTTCATGTTCGAACAAAATCCTGTGGGAAATTTAATTTTTCGTATGACTTCTTTTACAACATTGCTTTGCTACGCCGTTAACAACCATGTAAGTGATATTATATTAGTTTGATCTCCATTGCTATTTAATTGAATGACATCTTTCATTGCATGATTGGATTCCTAGATGTCACTACAATTTTTGTCAACTTTTTCTTTGTCATTCCTTCCATCTAATATTCGCCATAATGTCTCAGCTACATTCTTTCCGATATGCATTGTATCAAACAAATGAACAATTTGTAGGTACTCATAGTAGGGAAACCTACTCAATTGTTTGGGATAACTTTTCATTCCTCGTGGAAGCCCATTAATCATAGTTTATAAAGAAATTAGAAAAATCAATGTCAATTGCAGTAAACAATACACAATATGAAAACAATAAATTCAAAGCATTTCATATATGATGATAGATAGACAATTTGATCCATACCTTGATGATTTATATTATATTGCAACTTCCATTAGTGAGGTTTCATTTTATGTGGTTTTAATGCAGTCTCTTCTTTCCCATTGAAAATATGTTTTTTTGGTAGTTCGATACCTATGATTCTTAGAGAGGAAGTGCCTATACTCATCAAACACCTCATTTCCTAAACTTTTTGAATGTCAAGATTTCATCTTAGGACCACAAACTGGACATGCAAATTTTCCCTTTGTTTGAAGACCTACAGGAGATGGATTAATTATGTCAATTACAATTATATACAATGAATGGATTATTTTAAAAAAAATGCACAATTAATATATCAACTTCATAAAATTAAATACTAAAGTGGATGTTATAATTACATACCACAAAAATGTGTTAGCTCTGGGTGATCATGAATTGTCCATAAAAGCATTGCATTGAATTGAAATTCCCTTTATTGTATTGGTCTAGAGACATCATACATAGTGATTCCATTCCATAGCTTTAGTAGCTTGTCAGTAAGAGGCTCAATATATACATTCGGGTGTGTGCAAGAAGATGAGGGTCACTTTAGATGCAATGCTACTTTTTTCAAATCTCGTTCCTGATACCTAAAACATAACGCGTTTCTGATATTTACCACCTGCCATGGTAAGACCCGAGCCTAACATGTCATTGGACATGTAGGCTAGGTAACAATAACGCGTACGCGTTATGTAGTTAAAAAACGCGTACGCGTTATGTATTTACAAATCGCGTACGCGATATGTAAAACTAAAAATCAATTTAAAAACACAGTCGGCCGATTGCCGACCACCCGCGACACTCACGCATCAGAAACGCGAATAGAGGCGAAATTGACCCTGGACGAGGACGCTTTGTGGCCCACTCAACTATCCGTGTTGCTCGATTTCGCTGGAGGGGAGACAAATTCACCGGTGCATTCTCATCTAGTCAGGTAATTTATTCACCCAAATCATTTTTTTGTGATTTTTTAATCCAAATTACAATTTTTTTATTGTTTAACCTAGTTTTGTAATATTGATCAAATTGGGAATAACCCAATTTGTAATTAAATTCACACCTCAAAATGAAACCCTTTTCAAAAAACTCAAAACTTCATAATCAAACCAAAAATTGAAAAAATTAAAACTCCCCCCTTTCTACAATGTATTCATCTAAGTCACCCGACACGAGGACACGGGACACGAGTGTCCCCACCAGGCTTCAAATTTGAAGCCTTCAGGCCACTTCAAATTTTACCCACACGTCATAGAAGGCCACTTCAAATTTTACCATGCAAAAATAATTTAATTTCATGGTAAGCCCTTCAATAATTAAATTAACCACTACTGTTTAAAATTGCAACAGAAGGGTAGCTTCAAATTTCACCCATCAACAATTTTTAGTGGGAAATTGGGAATGCGGCTACTAGCTAGGTGACTTGGGAGTGGGACTCGCTTACTCTCCAATATCCACGTGTTCGATCATCCATGGATCATGGACCATTGGGCCTCTAATAATATCATTGAGCAACTTACGTGGACGGGCTTACACTGAGTAGCCCATGGCTTGAACGCTTCGAAGTTCTCGTGTTTGTAGCGAGCGCTTACGTGTTTAACACATTTAATGGCATCAACAAAATTATTAAACCTGGAAGGTGGCTCATACGTGTTGTTGCTAGCGGGCTTACCAAGTTACAAGTTATCACATACCAATTCGTGAATGCTGACTCCGTGAGTTAATTGAGTATTCAATGTATAATATATTATGTTAATATGCCCCCGCGAATTTGGCATTTCAGACAAAATCCACAATCCATAAACTTCTTGTAATGTTGCAGGTTGTTGCTCCTGCCCGTGGCCCCTACCCATAGACTTGTGTTTTCTTTGTTGTATCAAGTTAATCCTACCATCTACGGCTCCCAGCCTCACACCCTGTGTTTTCTTTGTTGTATCAAGTCAATCCTGCAGCTCCCAAGTTCCACCTTTTGTTTTCTTTGTTGTATCAAGTCAATGCTGGAATTCCATGCTTCCATGGCTCCGACCATATTGCATGAATAGAAACAAGCTTTTTCTTATACCCCTATTCCACTGTGGATGAGCTACTTCCAAGTTCCACCTACCCTATCTCCTCCAGTCCTCCAGGATAGTTTGCGGAGCGAAGCTGGCAATGCCAGCCTGCCATAAACATATTTAAAGAAATTCGTTTTCTTTGAGGAGCTCAACTTCAAGGCTGACTAGATTTTTGACATCCTATGAATTTACAGGTCTGCTATATCCACTGAAAAATAAAGCCTCTCAACTTTACTACGTTAGTAAACATTGAAATTTTGATGTACTATTACATTTTCAAATGAAAAGAATAACTTATTATTAATAAAAAAATCAAATCATATTAATATATTAATGAATTTGAATTTAGCTTCCCAATTATATTAAAATAAATTATACATTTTAAATGATCCACAACCAAATATTATACTGAGAAGGAAATGGAAAAAAAGGAATTTCCTCAACACAACATGCTATTTCCTTATGATGATGCTTTTACGTTTATGATTACCAACCTTGGAATCAGGTTTGGTTATCCGAAGGTGTAATATCTTCTAAGCTAAGTCAATAGGTAGGAATGTTGGTATTGATATAATTATGACAAAGTTTTATAAAGGATTAGGAACAATTCCGTTGGCTTGTAGATGACATATTTATGGATAAAAAGCTTGTTGTTATGAGATAATGACATCATGCCTCAAAAACATGTCCCATACAATCTAATGTTAATGGGCGCTCTACATAGAAATTGGAATGTCAACATTTGTGAGTACAATAAATATGTGGATGATTTTGGCCTACTACAACTTTAATATATTGAGTGGATTGATAACCTTCACAATTATATAAGAGATTGTAGCTATGACTAGGAGGAGAGTTAACAATGCAACAAAATCAAGTAATCGAATTTTGTGCATAAAATGAACATAAGACTCCCACCAAATTTCACTGAATCTACGTCTTAACAAAAGAACTCATCGTTTCACGGGATTCCACCCCATCAATCCTTTTAACAGTAATGGCCATAACAGTTGCTACAACCCTAGCGCGAGAAAAATCAATCGAGCTACGCATGACAATACTTGAAACCAGACTTTTTGAACTCCCTATTACGTCATAGGAATCAATACTACTTTCTCCACAACATGTGGCACCCTCAATATCTTCCATCACCGCAATTTACATTTGATAAAAAACTTGTTCCCAAATAGTAATTACCCCATTCTTTGCTCTAAAAAGGCCTCGGTTAACCTAGAATCCAATCCATACAACATGAACACATCCATATATACACATAGAATAAATATTAATAAATTTCTCATAGCCCTTCAATAGTGTTCAATATCTCATAGCCCTTCATAGTGAAATCATTAGAGAAATTTTGAGGTCAAAAAAGGGCCTCAAAACAAAGAAAATGTACTATAAAATACAACCAATCACATTCTAGTAGATGACATCATCCCCCTTGGTGAGGTGGCATTGCATGAGTTAAGAATGCTTATTTGTCAAATTTTCTATGGTGGATGAAAACACATAGTTAACCAAGGTAGTGGTGTAAGTACTTTTAAGTCATAAAGTAAAGTACTCATAATGATAGTCTTTTCATAAAATAATATTATTGTCATTTTCAAGTAAAGTACTCATAATGAATGTCTTTTCACACTTTCACATAAAATAATATTATTGTCATTTTCAAGTGAAGTACTCTTAATTCATAAAGAAAGTCCTTTCACATTTTTTTATAAAATAATATATTATCATTTTTATGTTTTTAATTTTAAATTATATATTCATTCCATTCTATTTAATAACATAATGTCAAACTAATAAAGAATAATAATATATTTAATAAATAATAATAATAATAATAATAATGCAATGTGGATTATAATAATATTATTGACATTTTATATGTAAATAAATTCTCAATTAAATTACATTATTAAATTCATGAGAAAAGTACTAAATATAAAAAGTCAACATAAAATTTAAAAATAAACTCTTAAAAATGTTTTTTATTATTTAATTTCATTTGCAAGTTCAAGACAAGTAAATGTTAAAGGACAATACATTTTTGGGAATTTACAATGAATCTTAGTCACATCAATGTAGACTTATTTCATTAATTTTATTTCTAGTGAATTTTGAAAAGTAACTCAACCATGGTTATTTATATTGTGCATAGAAAATAGTGTGGGAGGTGACTTGTCATATATACCTACCCCATAAAACCCCCAATTCATAATATTTTAATATATCTCATATTTTTGTAGTACATCTCTTAGGAGGCCCTTTTTTGACCTCAAAATCTCTCTAATGGGGACCCCACCCTTCAAATTTGATCCCTGGTCCCCACTAGACACGGTGACCCCCGGAATTATGACACGTAGGACACGGTGACCCCCGGAATTAATATATTTTTAAAATATATTAAAATTTAAAAATATAGACATATAGATCATCCAATAAAATTTAACATTTACAATTACAAATATTCAATAGAAATTACATTTACAATTAAAAATATGAAATATTCAATAGAAATTAGATCATTCACAAATCACAACACATTTGTCATTCACAATCACAAAACACAATGAGACATTGAGACACATAGATGCAAACTCATCACTCCCTTGATCCTCCTCCTCCATGCCTGAATCAACAAACTCATCACTGCCTTGATCCTCCTCCTTCTCCTCTCTACCAATCTGACTAACTTACTTTTTAATTGTCAAATGTTTAATTTTAAGTTTTAAATGTATGTAAGTAAATGCCATTAAATTGCTTATGTGAGTTTGATTTAATACATGTTCAATTTTGAAGAGACGTCATTATATACCATGTATATGTTTCTAATGATTTTCGTATTAATGTCTTTATTGCAGTTGCGGCTATGGATGCCAATGCCGAAATATTGATTGAGCTTGCCCAATTGAGGGGCATAAGTGAAGCTTTTAGTGGTGGCGACAGGATTCGCCGTTCACTTGCATCAACCTTGGATGCAATTGTGGACACAATTTCACAATCTACGAATGTCCTGTATGATATTGCATCTTACAGAGAAAGAAAAAGACAACAATATGCTGATGGACTAGATTACAATGCAGTAAAAAAGCTAAAAATATCCAAAGAGGTTATATTTGCATTGTTTAGGGACCCTCGGACGGGGGAAATCCCTAATGCAAGCAAGCCGCATATCTCCATTGAGTGGTGCACGTTTCAACTATTTGTTGATAACTGGATGGACAGATGGTACATGGTTTTTGATATGCCACCACACAACAACAGGGAAATTCCCTTATATTTCCTTCGAAAGATGTATGCAGAGTTCGTGTTGCATAAACACGTTAACTATTTTGACATCTTACAGTTCCAGGGGATCGGTGGGGGGATGCCCCAAAACCGACCCAATGCCAGGCTTCGAGACCAGGATCGCCCTATCCCTGCACCTCGCAGGCAGTTGCCTGGGCCAGATGTCCCACCAGCACATCGCATTATTCCGCAGACACGGGATGCATTTTTGAGTTTGGCACGGACGGTTGTTCGCCATGGCAGGATGGTTCAACATATGGGTGAGGAAGGGACATCTGTCCCTAGTGTGGTACATACACCAGCTCGTCACCATGCAGGACCATCAGCTAGTGCAGGACCATCAGGACCATCCACTACTGCAGGACCATCAGGACCATCCACTAGTGGAGGACCATCAGCTATTCCCCATCCTAGTACTGATCCTCACGAGTGCACGTCATGTGGTCGTCCCTGCTATGGTATTGCATCAGATGTTGCCTTCAGTGGCTTTTTGAGAGAGGTATCTTGATGGTTAATTGTAATAAATTCTTCATTTATTTTCGTCTTTGTACACATATATATAGTTTGAGCTAATATATTAATTTTGTGAACTTGCAGTTGATGATGATTACCGGCAGTGACGCCCCAGATCCGGATGTTCCAGACTCGGCAGGCCCATCTTATATACCACCTATTGCCGTATCTCACACCGAGGTAAACATTTTAAAATTTCAGTTTTTTAATACTTGTTAATTTGTTAATTTCCACATACTTTACATTTTAGTTCATTAATGCTATATACGGTCTAATATTTACAATTATTAAACTTGCAGATGGCAGATACTTCACAGGGGCAAGGTAATGTGGAGGTAGTGCCCATGGTCATACCGTCCCCTGAAACGTCTGGGCTCCAGGTAAACAATTAAAAATGACATTTTTTAAATACATGTTTGTTTGTTGAATCATGCATGTCTAACTACATGAACACTTGCTGACTGTAGGCACCATCCGACACATCTGGCCCATTGCCTGGATTTGCATCTCCCTCCAGGCCATTCGTGAACAAGGGTCGTGTGTATGTGAGGCGTTCTACTCCGAGAAAGACTCCAGCTGCCCACGACCATGGGCTTACTCACACCACGGTAATGTATATCCTTCGATGATATTTGTTGTTTAACTTGAAATCCAGTGCATAAATCGTTTTTGTTAATGTTTGAATTGCATGTTTACTGCAACAGGAACCCGAGTTGTCTGCTGAGAACCTTGCATCGATGGTTGATGCAGTAGTTAGTGCCGCATCTGCAGTGGCGACGGATCACACACAGGTATGTAACTATTTCAACATTATCTTTACATAGTTTATTATTGTTGGACCTATTGTTTATTCATGCATTTCTAACTATTTCAACATTTTTTCATTGTAGCCACCACCAGCAGGAGCAGTGCCTGGCCTCCCTGGTTCAACCATCCTGGATGTTCAACCGACGGCTCCATCTGCTACACAAGCAACACAATCTCCTTTGTCAGTTGAGGTGAGATGTCCTTCAGTGACCAAGTGTTTCATGCACTTTCCATGCACCAGTTGATAATTGTTGAGATAATGTATTAGTGTACATAGTTAGTTGAATTTAACAATTGATATTTAATTTGCAGGATCCAGGGATGCACATTGATCCTAGGGATGTGCCTAGAGGATCAACGTCGGGAAAGAACAAGAGAAAGCTTGAGTTTTGATAGTTTTGGATAGTTTTGGACACATGTGCTTTTGGATACTTTTGTATATATATGTACTTTTCGATACATTCAGTTTTGGAGACATGTACATTGACTTTATTGTGCATGTACTTTTGGAGACATGTACATTGACTTCATTGGATACATGTACTTTTCGATACTTTTGGATATACATGTACTTTTGGAGACATGCACTTTTGGAGACTTTTGGATATACATGTACTTTTGGAGACATGCACTTTTGGATATATATGTACTTTTGGATACATGTACTTGTGTCATTCTAATGTGTTGATTTGTGTGGATTATCTATTACTCATGAATGCACTATGTCAAAAGAACAAACTATTATATTCAAAGGTTTCAACGAATTCACTACATGCATGCACTAATTGGTATCTAATTAAAATTTGTGATTTTGGATGATCATTACAAGTTATGTCAAAGTTCTTGCTCGTGTAATTTAATCAAACTAAATGCAATACAATGTTTTCAAAGTTTCAACGAACTCACTCATGCACACCCATTGCCATCAACTACCAATGAAAGTCTAACATTATGAGGTTCTTCTTAAAAAATGGGTAATATTTCCTTGATGATCGTAAATTGAGAACCATTTGTAGCCACTCATATAATACCATCTTCACTTATCTTTGTACATGATAATCCATATAATGTGCTATGTTTTTTAACCTAAACAATCATCAAAAACCTAGAATTATAGGGATATGACAAAGAACCTTATGGGGCACCTTATATATTAACCTTGTGTATACATTAGGATCTTTGTCATACCATTGTTTGAAATGTCATTCAATACCTTCAATTTTATCAACATCAAATTAGTAGACAAAGTGACCCATATTTGATCTCTTGTATAGGCCTTTGTGTGCCTTATCAATAAGATGTACATCATGAATATTATCATAGGTCTCATACATAGGTGCATCCTCATCCATGCAAACAAAGGTGTCATGGATCAACCTATTATCCCTTTATTCTCAATAATATTAGTATCATTATCTTCCATAGGATCAAATTCAACTCCATCACCCCCATTATTACTACTCTAAATTACAGCCTTAGGAGTTTTGATCATGTGTTTTTGTCTCTTTAGGAGTTTTGAAATATTATACTCTTTCAAAAATAATATGGAAGTTCAAATATTTAAAAGTGGCTTAAATTATAAAATGGGCGGAAATTCACCAAGTGTCCCTGAACGGCATTTTCATGCGACTTGCAACTCGACATAACTCGGAAACTGGACGTCGGACCGACGAACCATCGACTCCGTTGGTCTCCTGGCGTGCGATTACCTCTAGGGGGCCCTCTCCCTCGTCTCCCCATGGCCCAGTGGCTTCATTGTGCATTCATTTCGTAAACTAGGGTTTTGCTCAGTGTAATTGCATGCAATCTCGCATTGGTAGGTCAACTCTGCAAAAACCTCCCCCGAGCCAGTGTTGGCAGTGTTCCCACGTCGGCATTGCCCACACACACTTGCGGGAGCCAACGGCACGCAATCTTCTTGCTCCGTTTGCTTTTTGGCTCCCGGACGGAAATTCACCAAGTGTCCCTGAACGGCATTTTCATGCGACTTGCAACTCGACATAACTCGGAAACCGGACGTCAGACCGACGAACCGTCGACTCCGTTGGTCTCCTGGCATGCGATTACCTCTAGGGGGCCCTCTCCCTCATCTCCCCATGGCCCAGTGGCTTCATTGTGCATTCATTTCGTAAACTAGGGTTTTGCTCAGTTTAATTGCATGCAATCTCGCATTGGTGGGTCAACTCTGCAAAAACCTCCCCCGAGCCAGTGTTGGTAGTGTTCCCACATCGGCATTGCCCACACACACTTGCGGGAGCCAACGGCACGTAATCTTCTTGCTCCGTTTGCTTTTTGGCTCCCGGACGGAAATTCACCAAGTGTCCCTGAACGGCATTTTCATGCGACTTGCAACTCGACATAACTCGGAAACCGGACGTCGGACCGACGAACCGTCGACTCCGTTGGTCTCCTGGCGTGCGATTACCTCTAGGGGGCCCTCTCCCTCGTCTCCCCATGGCCCAGTGGCTTCATTGTGCATTCATTTCGTAAACTAGGGTTTTGCTCAGTGTAATTGCATGCAATCTCGCATTGGTAGGTCAACTCTGCAAAAACCTCCCCCGAGCCAGTGTTGGCAGTGTTCCCACGTCGGCATTGCCCACACACACTTGCGGGAGCCAACGGCACGCAATCTTCCTGCTCCGTTTGCTTTTTGGCTCCCGGACGGAAATTCACCAAGTGTCCCTGAACGACATTTTCATGCGACTTGCAACTCGACATAACTCGGAAACCGGACGTCGGACCGATGAACCGTCGAATCCGTTGGTCTCCTGGCATGCGATTACCTCTAGGGGGCCCTCTCCCTCGTCTCCCCATGGCCCAGTGGCTTCATTGTGCATTCATTTCGTAAACTAGGGTTTTGCTCAGTGTAATTGCATGCAATCTCGCATTGGTAGGTCAACTCTACAAAAACCTCCCCCGAGCCAGTGTTGGCAGTGTTCCCACGTCGGCATTGCCCACACACACTTGCGGGAGCCAACGGCACGCAATCTTCCTGCTCCGTTTGCTTTTTGGCTCCCGGACGGAAATTCACCAAGTGTCCCTGAACGGCATTTTCATGCGACTTGCAACTCGACATAACTCGGAAACCGGACGTCGGACCGACGAACCGTCGACTCCGTTGGTCTCCTGGCATGCGATTACCTCTAGGGGGCCGTCTCCCTCGTCTCCCCATGGCCCAGTGGCTTCATTGTGCATTCATTTCGTAAACTAGGGTTTTGCTCAGTGTAATTGCATGCAATCTCGCATTGGTGGGTTAAACTTGCTCACCTTGCAAACATCATCCATCAAACAGAAATTTGATGGAGTTGAAATCAATGGATTGCTTGTCACAATAGGCATTCATAAGTTTGCGTAATTGAATACTCCTCTTAATCCCTAAAAAATACTTCATTCCCATCCTGCAGATCCCAAACAATGTCAAAGGTAAGAAGGATTTCCATATAATCCAAATATATGTTTTTTTTCAAATATATTTTACATGGAAACATAGCAAAATGGAATCTAATATTTCGTTTGCATTCGGAAGAAAAGATTGGCAAGGCCAACATTGGCTTCCTTTTGGATTAATATCTCCATTTATAATTCCATAGATTTATACAGTTGTCTTAATCCTAACTGTATACATTGCATGAGAATAAACACCATCAATCTCATTTTTGAGACTTGGTTGTCATGTTAATGCAAATGTAAATGTAAAGGTTGCCTTTACAGGACTTTTGAAACTGAGTGTGGGAAAGGGGATCATGATCGAGATGTTGTGTAGGTAAACATTATATTCTGCAGGTAAAAATGGAAGTTTACGAGAAATTCTCTCATTAGTTACACAAAATCTATTGTTGAATGGTGTTCTTCAATAATTGTAGATGGAACAAGAAGACGAGATATTTTTGGGAGGTGGTTGATGTAGATCAATCACATAGAATAATGCATGGAATTTGTGGATTTCATTTAGTTTGAAACTCAAACAATGTTATAGTAGAAATATGAACAAGAAAATTCTATCACTCGCCATTATTCTAGGTATAAATATTGAATTATCCTAGTTGGATGAGGACTAATCAACCATTTCACCACATTATGATCATGTCTCAAATCTTGTACAACCAAGTTTTGTGAATATGAGATTAAATCTTATCAACTAGCATGAATACATTACATTTTGTCTATTTAGTGGACTCACACGTTGGAACTGATGTTTTTTAAAATGAACATATATGCAATGGTTTCCCTGAAAGATAATTAATGGGGCACTCACTATTTGTTGGCATGTTCCTTAAAGGCGAACCAAACCCTCATGTCTCACTAATAGATGACAATGGTGATCAACTTGTAATCAGTTTGATGGTTAATAAAGGATAATATCTAACACTGGATGACCAAACATGGAAGAAGGTTGGTTATGTATTTCAAGATTAGACTAGGTGAATCTATATACCACTTTACAAACTTAGTTTTCGATACAAACCTCAAACTACAAACAATGCCAAGGAAGCACCCATCAAAGGTATGATACTTCAAGCCTCATTGTGAACATGAAAAGTTAATGGAGATCATTAGTAATAGACATGATCCAAATGGTCTACTTAGATGACCATAGGTAAGTAGATAAGTAAGATTGCCTAACATGGTCACTCTTGTGTTATATTCCAAGGTATATGGGTTGTTTGTTAATTTTGTTAATTTTTCAATTCATTTATCCAAAGAATCATAAGCACATGAAATCCCATCAATAAGAACAATGGTCTTTTTCAACACCACCAAAGAAAAAATCAGAAAAATAAAATGACCTACTTCAAAAATTATTTTATGGCTTATTGTGCATGGTCCATCAAACAAAAGGTAAACAAACACAATTATATGGCCTACAATGTAGGTCTTTTGATGCTCTATTTCACAAGGTTTTAACAAACACACTTGTTGTGATCATCATTAAAGTCTACAATTTCTTTCAATGAATGTGCCAAATTGACCTAACAACATAGGAAATTGAAAACCACATCCATTGAAAGGAATAATTCAGTTTTTTTTGTCATGAATTAATTTACTATCATGGATTTATGGCTCCCGGCAGTGTTCCCACGTCGGCATTGCCCACACACACTTGCGGGAGCCAACGGCACGCAATTTTCCTGCTCCGTTTGCTTTTTGGCTCCCGGACGGAAATTCACCAAGTGTCCCTGAACGGCATTTTCATGCGACTTGCAACTCGACATAACTCGGAAACCGGACGTCGGACCGACGAACCGTTGACTCCATTGGTCTCCTGGCGTGCGATTACCTCTAGGGGGCCCTCTCCCTCGTCTCCCCATGGCCCAGTGGCTTCATTGTGCATTCATTTCGTAAACTAGGGTTTTGCTCAGTGTGGGAGTGTGCAATTTTTGCACACAGGGGTCAACTTTGGAAAATCATCCACCGGGCAAGTATGGCTAGTGTTCCTAGCCCGAACCTATCTAGACACACCTGCAGGACTCCCCGGAACCCGGTTTTGTTGCATGGTTGGAGTTCTATGCCCCCGGTAGGTATCCAGCAGGTGTCCCTGAAGGCCTTCTGGTAGTGAGACGGGACGAGCCATAGAATGAAGACCGTGGCTCGGATCGACGAACCGTCGACTCCGTTGGATTCAGCACACCGGGATAGTGCCAGGGGTGCCCATCCCCTCCTACCCGGTGGCCCATGTGTCACCTTGCAGGTCCATCTTTGAAACTAGGGTTTTGCTCAGTGTGGGAGTGTGCAATTTTTGCACACGGGGGTCAACTTTGGAAAATCATCCACCGGGCAAGTATGGCTAGTGTTCCTAGCCCGAACCTGTCTAGACACACCTGCAGGTCTCCCCGGAACCCGGTTTTGTTGCATGGTTGGAGTTCTATGCCCCCGGTAGGTATCCAGCAGGTGTCCCTGAAGGCCTTCTGGTAGTGAGACGGGACGAGCCATAGAATGAAGACCGTGGCTCGGATCGACGAACCGTCGACTCCGTTGGATTCAGCACACCGGGATAGTGCCAGGGGTGCCCCTCCCCTCCTACCCGGTGGCCCATGTGTCACCTTGCAGGTCCATCTTTGAAACTAGGGTTTTGCTCAGTGTGGGAGTGTGCAATTTTTGCACACGGGGGTCAACTTTGGAAAATCATCCACCGGGCGGGTATGGCTAGTGTTCCTAGCCCGAACCTGCCTAGACACTTTGGAAACTAGGGTTTTGCAGGTCCATGATGATGATGAAGATGTTGATGATGATGGCTTGGTCTAAGGTGGTGCTCTCAACTAGCTAATTCATTATGAAATATTTAACAAGACATGAATTAAATTTAATATAAGTGTATTGTTTAATATAGTGAGCATGAATTGAATTAATTTTGTTGGGTGAAGCCAATAACCAACATGATGAACATAATATAATTTTAGGGTTTACTGATCATATGTAAAAAATGGATTAAAAAACACAATTATTATAATTTTAGTTTAATGTTTATCCACTTTAATCCATATATTTTTTAGTTTTGACTATGAATACACAATAATTATTATATATATATGTGTGTGTTTTTGTGTGGATAACTTAGAGATGTATAATAAAAATGGGTAAAAGGTGGTTGTCACTAGAGACTTTCATAGTTGTATAGTGAAAATGTAATAGCTATTAAAATTTGGATTAGAAAATTATTAAAGAAAATAAATTCTATAGAAATGGGTAAAAGGTGGTTGTCGCTAGATTAAGAGAGACTTTCATAGTTGTATAGTATACAATTGTCTAGTGGTTATGGCAGTGATGTGTAAAATCTTATGATCACATGAAAGAGATCACAAATAGGTTCATAAAACTAAGAACAACAATACTTTGAGCAATTTTTCAAAGGAAACTAGAATAGAGCCAGTAAAGAGAAAAAAATACTAAAAACTTGATTTCATACTAAAATGAATGAAAAATGGTTTTACATAAAGAAATTTGAATTACTCAAGGAACCAATTCGATTGTCTAGTGATTCATAAGGATTTAGTTGGGCTTAACATAGAGCTTAAATGCCCTTAAAGTTAGCTAAGCAACCTCTCAAACATGATTAATATATGGTTTACTGATCATATGAACATAATATAATTTTAATCCATCTCTTGTAAATTTGGCATATCAAGAACGCAAAATTGACATATTCATATGAAACATACATGTGAAAATTGAGCATATATCAATATTCAATTACAAATAGTGAAAATAGTATAGTATTAAAAGTATGTAACGTACCTCATCATGCTAGATCCCACCTATTATCATACAACCAAGCCCTCCGGATCATCTCTTATACTGATGGTCTCCATTAGTCTCTCGTGCTCTGTATCCGGTAAGAAGTAGCGTACCTTCGATTTATTTCGACTAGGCATTGTTCGTACCTGAAGGTTTGTGCCAATGATTAAGTTGGTAAAGTGATATACACTTGCACCTGGTTTGTAATCCCTGTAAACATATCCACCCTTCTTTCTTCCATTGCTGTCCCGTGTCAAGTATTCACCTTTAACAACCATAGACCCAGTTGGAAAGTGGTTGTTTTCATCGTCAGTCATGGACACAATGAGGGTTTGCTTTCCATCTATACAGCGTGCCAACCAGTATTCATCACCCCATTCAGTATCTTTTGAGGCAACCACTGCGTATATGTGCCCTGCATTATATGATTGTAGGTATATGATCAAAATATTTTTCGTGCGATACAAGGCCATTAATGTGCATTTGAAGACTACGTAAACAAACAAAAAATGTTAAGGAAATGCATCATACCGGGTTGTACAAGGTCTGAGACATGATCAAAATCTGCAGAAATAGATGATTGGTCTTCTTCCAACGGAGTTAACTCAACAATTGCACGCTGATCAAGTGGAAGTGATATGCGATCCCATCCATCAACCCAATCCAATGATTCACACCCATCCCAGTCACCATCACAACAAGGCGGGCAAAAACAAGCAAGTTTTCTGGTCCAAATTTCAAATACTGGGTTATCAGAGCTTCGAACCGAATGAAAGCCACGAGTCCCAGGCACAGTCTTGCATTCCCATGCATGTGAACGATCTATGTCTACCACCTCCCAAAAAAATCTCTCCACATGTCTCTTTCTTGTGGATTCTACTCGCATAGTTGATTCCTCTCCCATTACTGACGTGCACCACCTGACTATAGATTGAGCATTTAGAATAGTAGATTCTGTAGATACTTTCAATTCCTCTCTTCGTAGGGCTGTTTTGACACATGCTTCGGCTCCATCATGCTCTCCTTTACCATGCCCAGTCTCAAAATAGTTCCACATATGTGGCACTTTGTAGTTTTTATGCAATGAACACAACCACTGAAATATGCGTGCATTTTTGAACTGACCAGCACACCCATCAGACCAAATCCAGTGTCGGTCCATCTGTATGTTCCTTCCCTTCAAGTGATCATAGAACATGATGAAGCAATGACGTACATAGTGGAAGTCGTGGCACCTATCATCACTTATGTAGAAGTGATATTCCTTCAGAATTTCTCTTTGCTCTTCAGTGCTATTTGGGCCATGCCTGTATGTGATATGGACCATCAAGGAAACCTGCTCAGAGTGATAATACTGACTTTGGATCTCATTTTGAGGTTGCAGAGTGTAGTTCTCGGCAAAATCAACAACTGAAAGTATAGTACCAAGGGGAAATGTATCTCTGCATATTCTAAACTTCTCATCCTGCCATCGTGCCACGTGGACATGCTGAACATATTGATGTGTCTTTTCAATAAATTCCTTGATGAAGTCACTAACTTGTACCTGGTGACACAAAATGATCTCAATGTCAGTTTTTTGTTGTAAGTAAGGATTGAAATGTAACCGTTACAACATAATTTTATAGATATAAATGCATACCTGAGATGTCACCAATTGTATTTTTTTGCTTTCTTTCCCTGGGACTATTTCATAGTTGATATATTTGAAACTTTTCATGTCTGTAACCATTTTCCCAAATTCACTGTCTCCATTCTCGTGGATACATTGGCTCAATAATGCCATTCCAGCACAGTTGGAGCATGTTCCATCCAAACAAGATTTTGCATAGTATGTTTGCCCCTCGGGCCTATTGCACATGATGCTATGAATGAATTCTCTTGATGAAGTCGGTGGTATTGTCATGGAGCAATCCTGCACAATGTTAGTATGCAACACACGACGAATGTACAAAAATGTTTCATAGTAATATTCATATTCTACATGGTATCTACAACAACAAGTGTTACGAAGAGTATTTATTCTAACATACCATGGCTTACATTTCTCAAAAGATCTTTTCCCCAAGTTCAATTGTCTATGCTCAATCTTAAATTTTTCGTAAAGCTCTGTCTGTGTTATATCAAGAAAATGCTTAGTATGTGGCTCACGATCCTTTGAACCCCTTCTTAGTTTTAGTACATCCTTTCGGTTTGAAGAAGGCCTTGTGTGATCATGCCAAAAACTATGCACTAGTCCCTTTACTGCATCAACTAGCTTCATGTCACGACGTGGCAACCGACCAACAAAGGCCCAAAAATCTGTCTGATCGGTTGTGTCAAGATGTTCTCTTCTAATAGAATACCTACGGAGGGTTTTTACATTCAAATTAACTAGTTTCGATGTAGGCCTGAGAATACGAAGGGCCCTGGTGTTCTTATCTGCAATTGATTGTGACAACACACGACGAGCAGCATTGCGGTCCTTTGAACGTGTGTTCTTACCAATTTTACCAAATGCATCTACTAGGCTTTTAACTATATGAGAACTTGGTTCAGAATTCTTTATCATCTTTATCCCTAACTTTTTCCTAACAACATTCATGCTCCTAGATTTTAACAATGATAAAAATAATCTACATTTATCTCCATCACATTTAGAAACAAAATATTTATCAAGTATCTGTTGAGTTTGATAAGCAATACTACGTTTAGATAGCGTACCTTCAATGGAATTCATAAGTCTTTCATCAACTTGTATATGCTTCGGAGTTCTTCGACGTGTGCTTGCTAATGGAGGTAAGGGGGTTGGAATTGTACCATGTAGCGCATCACCAAGACGCTCTGCCGTTTCAGTAGTAGCTTGGTGTCCTTCATTCTCTTCCTGGTAGTTGGATGGTGGAAGTCCAACATCCTCATCCATGGTCTGTGGAAGTCCAACATCCCCTTGTGGAAGTCCAACATCCTCATCGATGGTGTGGATAACATTCTCTTCTTCAACAGTAGGCAAAATGTCCAACGCCTCTCTGACTTCATCGCTTGTATAACCACATCCGGATAGCAAATTGGGTGTTTCTTCGTGAGCTTCATCTTGAGATGGTAACTTATCACTTTGACTTGAAGTGGGAATTGAAACATCCCCTAATGAGCACCTACGTTTTGCTTCTTGATTACTTCCATGGGGGTGCTTGTTCAACAACTATTGTGGAAATTGAAGGTCCCTCTTGTCGTGGATTAATAGGATGAACCATGGTATCCTCTACAATTGGATTTGGATTAGTTTCCAAAGAAAGCCTCCGATTCATCATGTATATTCTTTTCTTTTCTTTCTCTTCTTCAATGACTTCTTGAGGTCTCTTCTTCCTTGTTGATTTGTTTACTCGGTTACGTGCATTCCCCATCACCACAATGATCAATTCAATATAGTTTGTTTTTGTTGCTCCTCAATTACAAGCTCTTCAATAATAAGCAAATGGAAATTCTTCCTTGTTGGTCTTGAAGCTTGATATCTTACCTTGTGTGCTCCTCAAATATAGGCAAAATGAATCTTTCAAAGGCCTTATCTTTGGTGTTCTTCAATTGGAGATTCTTCAAGCTTGCTAATTATTTTCTTCAAATATGGCCATATAACCCAACACCAAAGTGAGCAACCATGAAAGATGTCCTCAATGCTGCACCTGCATAAAAAAAAATGATGGAGTTGGTGTAGAATGTGAAAATTTTCAGACGCGGGCTCGTGCTGTTCGAAAAATCGCGGGATTGTTGCTTTCGTTCGGACAGAGTGAAGTTGCTCTCGGACAGCAACAGTCCATTATTTCTGGAGTTACAAAACGCGTACGCGTTATATAAATATAAAACGCGTGCGCGATATGTAGTGACAAAACGCGAACGCGATATAGTCAAGCACAATAAATAGGTTAGGTGAACGGCTAGGGCAACGAACAAAATCAAAGAAAAGTAATAATTTATATGATTGCATACAAAACAAATGTTTTGTATGGTTTAATACCCCCTAGCTCTCTCCCAATAATCCCTAGATACCCCCTATCTCTTTCTAAATATCTGTCCCTCATTCTCCCTACATGTTTATTTCATGTTTCTTTCTCTCCCTTCAGCCATGTCTCTACCACCCCACTCTCCATCTCTCCACCTTCTCTTTATCTTCGTCATTATCCCTCCCTATAGCACTCTCTCCCTTCTTCTCCCTTAATCACTAACCCTCTACGCCTTTATCCCTCCCCCCTGCCCTCTCTGTCTTACCTTGTTCCTAGAGCCCCTCCCCCATAAAGGCCTTTAGACCCTCTTCTAAATATTAATCCCTAAGTGCATAAGTGCACAAGATGATGAGGAGGAGGAGGGTGATGACAATGAAGATGATCATGATGTAGATGAAGATGATGAGGAGGAGGAGGGTGATGACAATGAAGATGATCATGATGCAGATGAAGATGATAAAGATGATAATGTTGATGAAGATGATGGTGATGATGATGAAGATGTTGATGATGATGGTGATGAAGATGTTGATGATGATGGTGATGATGATGGTGATGAAGATGATGGTGACATGATGGAGATGTTGATCTGATGAGGAAGATGATGATGATGATGGTGACGATGGTGATGATGATGAAGATGTTGATGAGGACGATGATGGAGATGAAGATGATGATGATGAAGAAGATGATGATGATGGAGATGTTGTGTTGATGGGGAACCTAGAGATGACAATGATGATGAAGATGGTGATGGTGATGGTGATGGTGATGGTGATGACGATGAAGATTTTGATGATGATGCTGATGGCGATGATGATGAAGATGTTGATGATGATGGTGATGGTGATGTTGAGATGATGATCATGATGATGTTCAGAAGATCATGATGGTGATGATGGTGATGATGATGGAGAAAATGACAATGATGGATATGTTGATGAGGAACCTGCAGATGCCAATGATGATGATGATGGAGATGTTGATGAGGAACCTACAGATGCCAATGATGATGGTGATGACGATGAAGATGTTGATGATGATGGTGCTGGTAATGATGATGATGATGATGATGACGAAGATGATGGTGACATGATGGAGATGTTGATCTGATGAGGAAGATGATGATGATGATGATGGTGATGATGATGAAGATGTTGATGACGATGATGATGGTGATGAAGATGATGATGATGAAGAAGATGATGATGATGGAGATGTGTTGATGGGGAACCTAGAGATGACAATGATGATGAAGATGTTGATGATGAAGAAGATGATGACGATGATGATGGTGATGAAGATGATGATGATGAAGAAGATGATGATGATGGAGATGTGTTGATGGGGAACCTAGAGATGACAATGATGATGAAGATGGTGACGGTGATGACGATGAAGATTTTGATGATGATGCTGATGGCGATGATGATGAAGATGTTGACGATGATGGTGATGGTGATGTTTAGATGATGATCATGATGATGTTCAGAAGATCATGATGGTGATGATGGTGATGATGATGGAGAAAATGACGATGATGGATATGTTGATGAGGAACCTGCAGATGCCAATGATGACGATGATGGAGATGTTGATGAGGAACCTACAGATGCCAATGATGATGGTGATGACGATGAAGATGTTGATGATGATGGTGTTGGTAATGATGATGATGATGATGATGATGATGATGAAGATGAAGATGATGGTGACATGATGGAGATGTTGATCTGATGAGGAAGATGATGATGATGATGATGGTGATGATGATGAAGATGTTGATGACGATGATGATGGTGATGAAGATGATGATGATGAAGAAGATGACGATGATGATGGTGATGAAGATGATGATGATGAAGAAGATGACGATGATGGAGATGTGTTGATGGGGAACCTAGAGATGACAATGATGATGAAGATGGTGATGGTGATGACGATGAAGATTTTGATGATGATGCTGATGCTGATGATGATGATGATGATGATGAAGATGTTGACGATGATGGTGATGGTGATGTTCAGATGGTGATGATGATGATGATGATGATGATGATGATGATGGAGATGTTGATGAGGAAGGGGGAGATGACAATGATGATGAAGATGTTTATGGTCATGAAGATGATGATGATGGTGATGGTGATGATGATGGAGATGATGGAGATGATGGAGATGGCGATGAAGATGATGATGATGATGATGATGGTGAAGATGATGAAGAAGATGATGATGATGGAGATGTTGACCTGATGACGATGAAGATGATGATTATGGTGATGATGATGAAGATGTTGATGCTGATGATGATGGTGATGAAGATGATGATGATGGAGAAGATGATAATGATGGAGATGTTGATGAGGAACCTACAAATGCCAATGATGATGATGATGATGATGGTGATGACAATGAAGATGTTGATGATGATGGTAATGATGATGAAGATGATGATGATGATGGTGATGGTGATGGTGATGTTTAGATGATGATGTTCAGAAGATGATGGTGACATGATGGATATGTTGATCTGATTCAAGGAAGATAATGATGATGATGATGATGGTGATGATGATGAAGATGTTGATGATGATGATGATGGTGATGAAGATGATGATGATGAAGAAGATGATGATGATGGATATGTTGATGTTGATGGGGAACCTAGAGATGACAATGATGATGAATATGGTGATGGTGATGGTGATGGTGATGACGATGAAGATTTTGATGATGATGGTGATGGTGATGATGATGAAGATGTTGATGATGATGGTGATGGTGATGTTTAGATGATGATCATGATGATGATAATGATGATGGAGATTTTGATTTGATGAGGAATATGATGATGATGATGATGATGGTGATGATGATGAAGATGTTGATGATGACGATGATGGTCATGAAGATGATGATGATGAAGAATATGATGCTGATGGAGAATATGATGCTCACAACTCCCTCTAGTCTCTCTCTCCCCAACCATCAATCTCTCTAGATCTCTCTCTCTCTCTGTCTCTCTCTCTCTCTCAAACACACACACATACACACACATTATGTCACTTTCCATTCTCAAACCCATACCCCCTCCATCCATATCTATCTCCAACTTTCTCCCTCCATCCCTCACCCTACCTTCTCTCCCTCCCTCTCTCATCGCCTGTCTCTCACCTTCTATCCCTCCCTCATCTTTCCCTCAACCTATCCCAATCTCTCCATCACTCCCTCTCTCTCCATCGCCACCACTCTCTGCATGTCTCCCACCAACACTTTCTGTCCCTCCCTTCCTATCTCTTATTTCGTTCTATCCCCATCTATCTCACTCCCTCCAAATCCATTCCTCCCCATTTTCCCTCTCCCTCCCTCGCTCTATGTCTCTCCCCCCATTGTATTCTTTATTTCTCTCTCACATCCCCCTTGCCTCCATCCATTCCCCCTTGTCACTCAAGTCTCACATTCAACTTCTAACCCTATACCTCTTCAGAACCTATTCTACTCCTAATAGTGCTCTCAAGCTCCACTTCCCTTCACCCCCTGTAGCCCATCATGTTCTCATTCCCTTCATCTCTCCCCACTCAAGCTTCCAACATCCTTCTAAGCCCTTGACCCTTTCCCACCCCTATTAAATATTAACCATAGATTCCCTTGAGCCTTCCCCACCCTATCTCAAATATTAAACAAAATTTCCCTTGACTTCTACACCCCCTCTTTCTCAAGTATTAAACATGTATTTTATGATTTAAATAACGCGAGCGCGTTTTGTAACTATATAACGCGTACGTGTTATGTAGTTATATAACGCGTATGCGTTAATTATTGATATAACGCGCACGCGTTATTTAGTTATATAACGCATACGCGTTATTTAAATCTAAAAGCGCGGCAATATTTTTGAATTTAAACAGGCCGAGTCACATGCTCACATGTCAACAATAATCCTATGTGTATGCTTTGGAGTTTGCTTCGGTAATTCCAAACCTATGCTATGTTAATGAAAAACCAAATCTAATTGGGTATTTCTTCCAGTTTCTGGAGAAGCCTGTG
This sequence comes from Larix kaempferi, assembly GCA_027924585.1. Lineage (NCBI taxonomy): Eukaryota > Viridiplantae > Streptophyta > Pinopsida > Pinales > Pinaceae > Larix > Larix kaempferi. Next base: position 18,793,347 of record BSBM01000110.1, on the reverse strand, counting down.
CTTAGCCACTCGTTACAATATGCTACACAGAGTCATTTTTGACGAAATCTTAGACACAAATAGCATTTTTTCTGCAGATTCCAAATATGTAACTTTTATTTTGAAATATTAATTTTTCCTATTTTCTTTCAATTTCTTTTCTGTCCTACCTCCTTAACTCGTGAAACACATTGTTAGTGTTTCTTCCATAACTTTTTCAATTCTCAATCATTTCAAAAAAAAATTGTATGGTGCACAAGAGGACACTAACCTCCACGTTCTATGAAAAACCCATTTCAAGAATTTTGCATTAAGACCTTCAAAGGCTCTACCCACAAAAGATGTACTATTTTTGAGGTTTGATCACTTAGACAATTATAAAAAAATTATAAAATTACTAATTTAATTTTCGAAAAATAATGGCGCACAAGTGCTATGTGTTCTCTACATGCATGCCGATTTTTGTAGCTTGATTCCATCATTTAGGCCCTCAAAGGCTCTACCCACAAAAACATATACCTTATCATTTGCCTGAAAAATAAAAAGTGTCTGTTAGGAAAACTGAAACTTGACATAGCTATGCAAATTTTCAATACATAAAAGTTATATATTCAGAAACGTGATTCAATTTCCTACATTTCATCTTTTTTACTCAATGCAAGATATTTTCCGTAAGTAAATCAAAAAATCCAAGTAAGTTGAGGGATGCCTGCTTTTTCAGTTTTCTATTGCATCTAACGTGCCAAAAGTGACCCTCATTAGCTTGCACTGACCCATTCATATCTTTAACTTGGTACTTACCTATTTGATATGAACATATACACTACATAATTATTACAACCATTTTAGATATATAAATAATATATATGAGTAAATGAAAAAATATATATGACATTATGCAACATATACAACAAATGAGATGCTACTACGTTTAAAAAAATGTTGTAAAAAAATACCTAGAAAAATCATTGCCAACATTATGTGCTCCCTCTTTATTGAAATTCGATGAATTTTATTGTTGATAACAAAAATAGGCCAAACCGAGTAAATAGATCTCATCTCTGCAAAAGGATTGACAACATATGCTGCCAAAGAAATCATAACATTATGAGGTTCTTTAAAGTGTGGTCGTTTTTCCTCGATGTCTCTAAATGCCGAACCATCTGCAGGCATTCGAAGAATGCCATCTTCAATGTTCCATGCATGGTAATCCATAAATTGTGCTATTTTTTTTCACCTAACTAGTCATTGCAAATGTGAAATAATGGGAATATAATGAAGAACCTTGCGAGGCACCTTTTTTGTTACGTGATCTGTTCGATATCTACTGCTATGACATTCTGGGAATTCTATTTCAAGTTCATGTTGTTTATAATATATAATATGATCATTGTGGAATGCATCGATTATTTGATACTCCATTCCAATATATTTCATGATGGAAGATAAATCTCGGACCTATGTGCGAGATAAAATATTTGACAATGGTAACACAAATTCAACTATCAAGCTACAACAAATTAAAAAAAAACTAGTTAATATAATATATAAAGATTATTAATGAAACATATTTCATCCTTATTAATTTTACTTATGAAATAACAATAAAAGTATTAGAGGAATAAAGATAATCTTTATCATGATCATATATATGTGATCGGATATATTACATACCTTAACATCTGTGTGACCGATGTGTTTGAAAGACCATTCATAACCTTCAAGTTCAGTATCAACAATATAGCAGATAGAAGAGTTGTGTTGGATCCTTCATAAAGGGGTTTGCATGCCTTCTCAAGTAGAGGTAAATCATGAACATCATCAAAGTCATCATTTTCATGATCATCATCATCCATTCTAACATTAAATGTATCATGGATTAATGTATTTGTACCATAATATTCAACTATGTTATTAGTATGATCATCTTCTTCAATATGATCATTAAATTTATCTTCAATATTCGTTGCTCCATGTTCCTCTAGTGCTTGTTCTACAAGAAAATTCTCCAGGCGATATGCCCTAGGAAGCATTTCCTTTATAATTACAAACCATCAAGATTTATTTGTGTAAATACAACAAATATTAAAATGATACATACATTTACAAAAATGATCAACATACTGACATATATAATGAACAACTTATAAATGGACAATATTCATGTCGCCGCTCGAGAGTCCATGTTCCATATATTAATGTCTTTTTATGTTGTGATTTCTATTCTTCTCGTTTTAAATCCCTTGCATTGAATACAAAGAAAATAACCATTCCCATCACCCTATCTTTTTACTCTAGCCCACAATCTAGCAACTAATTCTCGATTTTGTTCTTATGGATCAAGAATATTGTTATGTGACATTTTCTTTTACCAATATTTATTGATGATTGTTGATCTTAAAAAATCAAGCTCCACACTTCACTATTTGTAATGATAGTAACAACTAAAATAATTATGGATTTTTGAACAAAAAAATTCCATGCAAAGGTTATAACCTCCACAAACCGTCGCTATTATAGAAAATATGTCGAAATGTTTCTATCATTTCAAGTTTCTATAAATAAATTTTTCGCAGAAATCCAACGACCACTGACTATTGACCATTAAGAAAATATCATGTGATATCGTCAGGTATTCTACACTCGTTGTCGAATATCCGACGACAGTCGGGGTCAAATTAAAAAAAAGGAAGAAAATTCCAAATTATAAAGGTAATATCCAACGACACAGTCAATTTTTTGGGTTTCGTCGGAGGGTGTCGTCGGATTTTGGGTTCAAATCTAGTTGTGTTAGGGAAAACATCTCTATGCATGCTAAGCTCTATAAGAAAGACCAAAAAAACTGGATAGAAATGCATGGCATTAATGCTAAGAAAACCTATTGTTATTTCGCCATTATTAATTCTAACTTTTATAAGAAAATAAATATAGATAAAACTTCCCTTACAATGGCTCAGAAAATGATTTTTTAGACCAAGGAATGAAGGCAATATCCTCTTAATGGGTGACTTTTACGCTTGAAATTTGTGTAAAGAAGCTATTTTTCCAAGCAATCATTCCAACCCTAGTCGTCTTTCGTTACATGAAGACCCTACTCTTGATTGTTGGTACAAAAGATGTTTTGCAGATCTAGGTGAAAATTTGTTCAACTTCTAGCTAGTCAAGCTCTATAGTGCTTAATATCTCATAATTTGTAACTATCTAATGAAGTGGCCAAACTATGGACAGGTGACTTGTATTCATGGGCTTGAAAACAATGTTGTAGATTATGTCATAACTAATATTCCTTTATACAATATAATGATAAATATAGACGTTTTAAACTACCATGAACCTGACTGGGGTCATAGACCTCTAGTTGTAACCCTCCTTTTTTTCATGCATAGTGATCCCATAGAAGAAAATTCTCACAGTAAAAACACTTGATATTCGATATAAATAAGGATGATCTTTTCATAGATGAGTTAAAAAATGATTTGTTTCCAAGCTATCTAGTATAGACAATATAGAAAACCTCTATCATAATTTTACTATGGTACTCTCATCTTCCATTAAAAATTTCTCCATCAAAGTTTTGAGTCAAAACAAAAATCAAAGAACCAACCCCTAGTATGATAAATAATGTAAAAATACAAGAAGAGCCATAAAGGAGGTGATTGAAGAGTCTCTAAAAATTGACGAGATAAATAGATACATATTCCTAATTAAAAAATATGAAATATAGAAATAAAAAGAAAGAAAATATTTTACACCTCTCTAAAGTATCCTAAGAAACCCCGGAGGCAAATTCTAACTAGTAAAACTAAAGATAATAATAGGATTTCTTTGGAAGATTGGAATGTTATCTTAAAAAGATTTACAAATCCCCAAATGTCATTGATAACATTCAAACCATCCTTATAGTGGAATAATTTTACTCATTAGAAGACATTGATTTTGCGATTAAAAACTTTGCAAATGGAAAAGCTAAGGACATTGAAGGATACCAAGCAAATATATTAAAAATAGGTAGGTCTCTCCTTATTCCTCACATCCACAAAATATTTAATATAGCAATCAAGCAAGGTTTTGCTAGTCCTTGGACTGACAACTTCATTATTTCTATCTTTAAAAGTGGTGATAAAAATAACCCCTCTAATTATTGGACCATTATGATTAGCCCTTTCTTATCCAAGCTTTACAGTATCATTCTAGAAAACAAAATAAACATATGGATAGAAAGTAAAGGTAAGCATGCTAAAGGTCAGGTGGGATTTAGAAGAGATCAATCTACCATGGATCACCTTGTTACACTTAGGATCATTGCATAGGAATGTCATAATAGTAAATCTAATCGCTTCTACTACTTTGTGGACTTTAAGAAAGCTTTTGATACAATGCCTTGAAATAACTTGTGGAAAATTTTAGAAGAGCTAAAGGTTCCATTGGAGTTGAGAGCTATTGCGATGAGGTTGTATGAGATTGTCATTGCAAAATTAAAGAGCACTAAGGGGTGGTTGAAAGAGATTAATTGTAATATTGGAGTTAAGCAAGGTTGTCCCCTCTCCCCCTACCCTTTTTGGCATATACATCGATAAGCTAGAAGGTTGTTTAGAAGAAGAAGAGTGTGTTGGCATGACCTTAGCTAGTATAATCATCATCATCCTTTTCTATGTTGACGATATCATTCTTATGGCAAGGTGCCCCTTCATCTTGATAAGAAATTAAGAATTCTCAAGGATTTTTGCTCTAATATGGCTATGACTTTTAACACCGAAAAAACAAAAGTTATGATTATCAAGTCCAAGAAGGTCACTTACGCTACTTTTGTATATGACAATAGCAACTTATAGGATGTGCCATCCTACAAATATCTCATAATTGATATTCATCACAAGCTCAACTCGAACTATAACATTGAGCAAATGATTAATGGAGGGTGGAAAGATTATCTTGGTCTTGAAAGTAATTTTAAATCAACAAACCTTATGATGTGGGATAAAAAGAATTTTCTTTTTGAATTCTCATCACTCCCATTTTCTCTAGAGAATCCCAGAGAAAGATTGAACAAATCCATAAGCATTTTATAACACCACCTCAAAATTAAAAGCAATACACCCTACCATATTTTCCTTCTAGAAATGGGTCTTCCCCACATTAAGAGTATCGCTATGGCTAGGTACCTGATGTATAAGTACAAGATAAATAACATAGGAGACGAGAGATTTCCTAAAATTGCTATAAAATCGAGTCAAGACAAACTTTCTCTTAACAGAGGCTGGTCTAAAGACAACATGGCTTGGTTAAACCATTGAGGTAGAGAAGAAAATTTTATACCCAAGATAAGAAAAAACTCAACAATTCCTAAAACACTTGGGGAGGAAAGGATTTACTATCTCTATGTCACTAAAGACATTGGCGATGCATTGTTTAATTTAGTTTATATTAACATGGAATTGACATGTAAAATTTAAAAAAAATATCGATTCATCTTAATTTCAAATGTGTCACATGAAAAAAGAATCAAATCTTTAAATACATGTAAATTTGGAATTAATATAGTTTAAAAATTTGTTATTCTTTTAACTTTTGATATGGAATGGGATGGACCTAGATTTCCACAAACCCCAAACTCCAAGAGACTCTTCGTCATTAATCTTACTGCAGTTTTTTTAAATGAAGGGGCTCATGAATTTATTTATTTTACTGCGAAAAGATTTTTATTTTATTTTTAACAAAATTTTAGAAAGAACACTTTCTTTCTATACGACCGGTGGCTACCGGCCAGGCAAATCTGGACCACAGCTGTTTATAAATCCGGACCACAACCGTTTTACTCATACAGGGGTTCCAAGGCCATGGCCATGACTATTGCCGCGAGCGTTGCACAAATGGAAGCCTTTGAATTCCAATGGCCACCTCCACTTCACCTGAAGCAAGAGCCTATACATTGCCAGATTATCAGCGAGAACCATATCCTCGTCGACCAATGTCCTGACACAGCCGGATCAACTGAAGAAATTGGCTGCAGAGAAAGCCGTGGAGTATATGGAGAGGAGGATGGTGTTGGGTCAACTGAGCTAGGGTTCAACAAACTTGTACACATTTCCCACGTCACCTGCTGGTCTTTCCACATTCTTAGAGCTATTTTTTAAGATTTGAATGAGGTCACATATTATAAATGGAGAGCAAACCGGTCCCATATTTTAAACTCGATTCGGTGTAGAGGAAACAGTTCTGGCGGTCACCCATCACAACTTGTGTTAGTTAAATTGAAGAGGTGCATTCTACAGTTCACTACAGTCCAGTTGGGGATGGCATTATACAGTCCAGTAGAGAGACTTGTAATTCCTATGCTCATCCTGTATCTTTTTTAAACATTTACAAAACTATATATATGATAAATTAAAATAATCAATTTCTTTTTAAAATATAAAGGTTGAAAAAAGATTTGTAACTCGAGACATTTGATCCATCTTAATACTTGATAAATCCCTTTTTAAGCTCAATCTAAGATCATTTTTAAATTTACAATTCCTATTTTGACATATTTTATAATGAAATCCATGATTTGATATTCTACTTTATTTCGTAGTCGCTCAGCACTTTATACCTGAACGATGGAGATTGTCAGGCGCATGACTCAATATAATGTTGATGAAGTGTGCTTACTGGTTGGACTACAAGGCAAAATAATTATGATATGATATTTAAAATCGATAAACTCGACCTTCTTTTGTTTGATTCATGGTTGGGAAAATCAATTTTGTAACTAAAGTTTGATACCATTCATATATTGGGTACATCTTTTCCAGCCCGGAGTGTCTGTTACACTGGACATGCGGCCATATTGAGACTGACAAATCTCGATCCAATTCAGCTGAATTGAGGGTCGTCAATTTGCTCCTCGATGAGAAGTAGTTGAATCGCCCTTAATATTAGTTCCATGTTTCGCTACATCAGTAAATTCTCCAAAATGATCCTCCGGTATATAATCACCGGTTACAGGGTCCGGCATCCAAGACTTTTGTCTGTAACTAACAGCAGCTTTATCATCCGGTTGTTTTGGGTCCGGCGGAATGAATCCTCCCGACAAATCTACTTTCGCTGCTACGACGTTGTATCCTCGCCTGCAATGGAACCAAGAAAAAACAAACTGGAATCAATGATACTAGTGCTAAAATTAGAATCTATTTCTCAGATTTAACACTGGTTTTAAAAGTGGAGCTTATATCATAATCATGGTGGGATATCGATTATAAGGGTACTGTAAAGAAAGATTACATAGCTTGGATGCCCAGATTTGATCTCAAACCAAATCCATTTCTTCCTAATTGAGACAGAGCACCCGCGGCCACAACCTTCAGATGGAGCAGACAAGATGATGCCATCATGAGCACACAAAACACAAATGATTTGGACTTTCAATTATAATCCAATGGTATAATTCTCTCTGGACAGTCTGGTGACTTAAATAGGCCAAGATCAGTAAATCGAAATAACGAATCAATAATTGAGCACTTGGAAGGAATAACGACATAGACGCTACAGCTATTGTTATTATGGTTATTGAATTCATTTCTGGAAAAAGTAAATTGTTATTATGGTTATTGAATTCATTTCTGGAAAAAGTTAGTGGACGGTGTGGAATTCCAACCAGCTCCGCACTTCCTTTCTGCGTTCGACACTGACCCGAAGAAGAGGAGCCATCCATATGGTAATGCATTTTAGGAACGAAGGCGACCGTTCAACTGCTAATCTAGCGGCATTTTGGCGGTGCTATTCTTTATTATTTCTGAGTGGAGTGGAGTAGAGAATACTGCTGAGAACCTGCTGGCGATTTAGCGCAACATTTCATTATTATTTCTTAAGTGGAGTGGAGAATCAGATAACTATCGTGATAAATTTAAGTCAGTTCGTGGTTTTTCATAGAACGAAAGGCTCTCACTCCGGTTGCAATATGGATCACTCTGGTTGCAATCTTATCCATAGGTTATTGCAGGCGGTGCACCCCCACTAGCTTAGCATATGCTGAATAAGTTAATATTGGCACAAAATGTTATAAAAATATCATAATAATTTTTTAATAACTTTTTTTTATTTCCATATATGGTGGACGGTAAGTAGAACAAATCCTCAATCCATTATCAAATAAAAATTCTCTCTCCCCACCAGGAAACCAACTTATGCTTAACAGACTATAATAAAGAACCTAACTTTGACTATATTCCTTATTATGATATTTAAATTTAAATATAATCCTTGCAACCACCTTATGCTTAACAGACTATAATAAAGAACATAACTTTGACCATATTCCTTATTATGATATTTAAATTTAAATATAATCCTTGCTTTGATTGTTTGTACTGTTATTTTAGACCGAAATCTGTGTAATTATTTATCCTTCCAAACTTGTCTTAACTCTGGCCAATAGACTCTATAATTACTGTTGTTTACTCTCATCCTTGATGTATTTATTCTGGGGTTCTTGGTTTATTTTTAATCTAAGTGCTGTTGCTTTCAATCTTTATATATATATTAATTAGATTCTCATTGTGATGCTTCATTTATAACATTTAGAAAGTTACATAATCTATATATATATATATATCGATGAATTACTCTTATGTTTACATTTATGTTTCTTTAAATTGTTAACTCAGCCATTGCTCTTACTAAGCAAAGTTGGCTTTAGCCAAGACTTACTTAGCAAGCATGCTAATGCATTATTAATATTTGTTTGCAGGAATTTCACTATCCAATGTCCAAACTTTGATATAATACCAATGGGGTGATCCACTTACCATTACAGAAGGTATTAACACCTTGGTTCAACGTTCATGCCCTTCCATATCTTATGGTACAATCCTTTTGACATAACATAACACTTGTGAATCGATCCATAAAACTTTAGCATAAGGTAAAGTCCTAAATCATAATGCTATGGTGAAAATGTCATATAGCTAGTAACGTACAAGGTTTTAATGAAGCAGGTGAAGACTCCTTCCTCCACCTGCAACAAAGGCCGTACGATGGCAGGAGTAGTAATTGATTGTTGTACAATTCACCCAAAAGATTAAACCCTGTGTTCTAGAGTTTTCATTCCTCATTTGTGTTTTGGCTCGGTCTGAGACCTCTCTTCGCTCAGGGTATTTTCGGGTCGTTGACCCCATTTTTGAGTTGAAATTTGCTGAGTGGTTCGATATATGAGTCTTGGTTACATAGAGGAAGAGTTTCATGGTTCTTGTCTACCTGGATAATGGGGTTTTATATCGCCCATCTTGCTCCAATGGTTCCAACGTTTGCAGCTCTTAAATGAGGTAAGAACTATGGTTAACATTCATTACTCTGTTTATTGTTTTCATTATTTTCATGGTATATTCATTGTATTCACAAGTTTGTTTTGTTTGCACTGGAATACCATGTATGGAGCGTGACTCATGAGGTACTTGTTCAAAAGGAAATACTCTGTAAGCCCATGGCATTAATGGCCACAATCCTCTTTCGAGGCTCACTTTTCTAGTGAGAATTCAAGGGCTACGGGCGTTATGGCCCAAACTGTTATTAGTTTTAATGTTAATTTTGTAATCTCCACTTTTATTTCATGAGAGTGTTTTACCTCTATTGAAGGAGAATAGTGATTTGTTAATTTGTACCCTCACAAACCCTATGTATCGACCTTGGGCCGATTTTCCCTCTATGGCAATGATGTTGGTAGTTGTTAATTTCTTCACCCCTACACGTTCTGAAAAGTCATTCACTGCCATGCTGAGTGGCCGCCAAAAACTCTGAAGAGTCAACCACCGCTACACCGCTTTGATTTTATCATGTTGTCAAAGCATCAAAGGGGCAGCACACCACATCAATTTCTGAAGATGCAGTTACAGCCTCTACCACAGTTCATCGAATGATTATTGGGGATGAGTATTACATTGATTTTTGAACAGCCGTTTTTGAAGAGTCATTCACTCACGTGTTTTTGCTGATCAGATGTTAAAAGGAGCAGCGTGTTTTCATCAGATTGCTTAAGGGACATCACTATTGCAGCACATTAATGTTTAGAGGGACATTCACCAGCTCTGTTGTAGCCTGTCAAAGATTGAAGTGACGTCCATCATTCCTGTTGCAGCTCATGAAAGGGCAGAGAATTAATCCCGAGCGTGGCAACGGAGTTTGATTAACCAAAAAAGGTATTTGAGTTTGATTCAAAATGGACGTTTGAGTAACTTGTGAGTCACCCAAATCTACGCAGTTGGACGTGTGTCTGACGAATATTGCTGGAGTTATATGCAAATCCCATTCACTACGGCCGCACGTCCATTAAAAGGCGACGATAGCCCTGGGGTGCATTTTTATTTATTGAAAATGCTTATCAACTTAAATATTAACAAGTTTTTAAAACTTACTATGTTGATTTGTCTGTATGTACTTTAATTATAATCACCTCCCTGGGGTGCATTAGAAGAAGATTTTGTTTAATAACGTGGATAATGTCGGCCTCCAATTCGACTTGTGAGTGTGTAGGTACAGGCGTTTCGATTTACACAATACCAGCGTTTGTTATCCAATTTTTATTTGAGCATATGAAATAGGGCACATACGATTGAAGATAGTGGGGATTTTATATCATGTTTGACTTCCATCCTTTTTGACTTCCATCCTGTTCGACTTCCAGGTGTGCAGGTACAGGCGTTTAGATTTACACAATACCAACCAGCGTTTGTTATCCAATTTTTATTTGAGCATATGAAATAGAGCACATAAGATTGAATATAGTGGGGATTTTATATCATGTTTGACATCCATCCTATTGTTAATTTTTCTTTTGATGTTTTAGTTTATTTGAAGACAACCCAAATAGTCTTATTTTCAAAAAAACTATTCAACTATGCCATCAACAAATTCATTTTTGTGAATTTTTCCTTCGATGTTTGAGCTTATTTGAGCTTATTTGAAGACAGCCCAAATAATCTTATTTAAAAAAAAAAAAAACTATTCAACTATCCCATCAATAAATTCATCTTATTCATTTTTAATGGAAGGTCATTTGAGTGCCCCATATCAGATATCCTCTTTAATATGATATGTGACATTCAAATTCCTTAATATTCCACACATATGCCAATATAATCAGATTTCATTACTCACCACTTTATTTGGTGAAATCAGACTTTTAAATCACATTGACAAGTTGTCCCTCCAAAAGAAGACATCCCCTTGAGTGTCTAAGTAATAAAGGACATCATTAAATGAACATATTGTTATTGAATTTAAGTCCTTATTGTCCATATATGTGTTTTCTACAAACTAATATGAGGGAGAAGTCTAATTGGATGCTCAAAGTGGAGTTGTGGCACTTTAATAAAGCAATAAAATACATGTAAATAAAACTTTTACAATGTGGGCCATAACCTAAATTGTAAAACTTGGGCTAACACATGGAAATTTAATAAAGTAATAAAAGATCGAGAAAATAATTTTTTTACAAGGTCCTCCCAAACACAAACTTCCAAACCAAAGAGATATATATGCATAATGAAAGTTGCATACTTCTTGCTATTCCATTGGAGTTGATCCCTCTTTAAACCATGATCAATATGAGGGGTTCAAACACATACTAGACATGACATATTAAACTAGTTTATAAACACAATAGCTCAAAATCTACCAAGCACACAGAGGGATCAAATCTCTTAAAGTGAAAACTTAAGTGCAAAATTTGAGGAAATGTTTGCACCTAAAGAGATTTAATACCTCTTGGTGCTTGATAGATCTAGAGTTAAGGTGGATGTATATTGGTTTAGATGATGACAAATACTTTTATTCCAAATTCTAAACCTTCTCTTAAAAGCAATGTTCTGAGTCGTTGATAGAGAATATAAACATCTAGTTGGAATGTTACATTACCATCTATTAGTAATGAATCTACGATATTTGTTATTAATAATAAATATAGCCAAATCAATGATTTTGATGTTAGATAATAAATGTTTGACTTTGTAGAATTGTTTTCTAGTCACCATGATTTTCTTCTTTCAATAACACAAGACATATATTATGGGAAAAACAATTCTCTAGGAAAATCTCCAACTCTCTAGGAAAATCTCATCGACATGTGAGGACTATGCCTTTCTAGTTTATTCTCCAAAAGGAATGCAAATACAAAGAAAGTGGTACTCATTGTGGAGTTACCTATGACACTATGGCCATAATGACTTCTAAATGGTTTCCTACTTCCTCTGTAATTCTCTAATATCCACTACCTTATTATTACTGATCTATGGAACAATACAATAACACCATCGTAAACATAACGCCTTTTCCTTCTAACTGTCTTGTATTTAACATGGCGAGATAGCTTCAAGTGTTAGTTTCAATGTTTGTAGATGCATCAATTCTAGATTAGGCCCTTAAGGTTTTGGATCCTCTAGAATATTTTTGAAAGTGTACACGTAACTAGTTCCACATGTATGGGTAATGGGAGCTTATGTGGACTCTCAATACTATGGTGGTCAACTGTATCTAGGTAAAATTGGTACTATGATTAAGGAGATACTTGTGGTGTTGGAATGGTCTTGGTGTGTAGAATATGAAAATTTGTTCTTGTGTACTTTCTAGACCAAAAAAATGACATTCAAGCTCTCAACATAGACCTAGAAGGTTTGGTAGTGTCTTTTATCCCAATCCTAAAAAGTAAGACCTGCCCTTAAAAATTGGCCTTACAAGTCAATTCATTCGATATTTCCACCCAAAAATCGCGAAATAAGATTACATACTCTGTTTGCAATCGTTTTCCTTATTCGGCCGTTTGGGTGCCCACTATGTAAATTTGTATCTCACGATGAATACCTCGGGGTTTGTATTTGATGTTTAAGACTCTATTGGTTCTATATAAATGTTCCCGTGCTTGGAACTAGAATCGAATGATGTAAATTTTGTATCTAGATTTTTTATTTATAAATTCTTGCTAATACTTACCTTTCGGGCCAATTCATATGTTTGTTTTTCGGGGGGGGTATATGTTATATCTACTCGTGGCTATGTGTTTGATGTTGTACCTATATTTCTCTCCTGACCTATAATTATTTATCCTGAATGGACTACTGTATTGTTTTACTTGTATTCATGTATGTGTTTTTCTTTAAGATCTTTAACACTAATAGATGTATACATAACTCCTCTATAAGATTCAATTTCTTGATCTGTTGTTTTCAGTGTGGCTCAAATTAATTTTATCTAGGGTTTAATTTGTTTAGTTTCAAGGGAATGGATCCCTGGTTGTGTGCGTCAGCGCTTGGGTGTATTGTGGAGTTGAAGGGAATTGATCCCCATTCTACGATGGAAGTGTGACTCTTAAATTGGTATTCATGCAATTACTGGGAATTGATCACGAATCTACATTAATAGCGACCTTGTATTTGACTGTCTTTGTGTAGTGAGGTTAATGGGATTCGATCCTAGGTCTTCACTTAATAGCGACCTTTATGCCGACTGTGTGTGTTTGGCTTAAGTCGGGTGTCTTTAAGTTTCATTTTGTATAGTGGACAGATCATTTATAACTTTTTATTTGATGATTATAATGTGACTAGAAGGCACATATGCAACGATAATGTTAATTTATGAATGGGGAGGTTTTTACCTTATTTTCTGTCTCTTAGATAGATAATTATAATGTGGAAAATGAATGGTAAAGTTATATGGCTTTTGTTTTTGTATAATATTGATGTTTATAAATAGTAAAGTTTATGGGATTCATATGTGGATATTTATAAATATGGAAACTGGTTAATTAATATATAAGTTATGTTTATATAATTTCTGTTTAATATATAGTATGAGTGAGTTAGAAAGAAAAAGAAAAGTTTTAGCATTAAATAAATATTCAATGGATTACTGATGCTCTAGAGCTCCGAGCTCAACATCAGTTAATCATCATGAGTCTAAGTGCTCTAGAGCATTACTACTCAACACTTACTCAACTAATAGTGCTCTAGAGCCCACTTGCTCAACACTATTAAGTCAATTGTCTTAGTGCTCCAGAGCTTATTCTCAACAGTAGTTAAAATAGTTCATATGTTCCAGAGCTCACTTGCTCACATCTTTTAATAATTTTGGTGCTATTCATAGGTCACTTGCCCAAATCCCAAAATAACCACTTAGGTGCTCCAGAGTTCATTTAACTCAACACCTATCAACAAAAAATTAAGTTTGTAAGGATAAATAACTGTAAATTAAAAATAGTATTTTCTTGGGATATTACAATGGTTGACCCCAATCCATGATTGACTCCAATCGAAGGTTGAATTCAATCCAAGATAGAGTTGAATTGAATTGAATCCATGGTTGACTTCAGTCCATAGTTTCCTTCAAGAAAAGGTTGACTTGTATCCATACTATACTTTTAATCAAGGTTGACTTGAATATAAGGGTCACATCAATCTAGAGTTCAAATCAATCGATGATTGACTTGGATCAAATGTTCACTTCAATCAATGGTTGACTTCACTTTAAGTTTGAATTCAATCCATGGGTGACTTCAATCCAAGGGTTGACATTAGTGAATCATGCTTCATTATGATTAGCTATAATTGACCTGAGTTAACCATGGTGGATTATGTTTTCTTCATGGTTGACTTTGGTTGACTATGGTTGCATCATGGTTGAATTTAGTTAGCCATGGATGGCTATGTTTAACCCTAACTTACCACATGTCAAGGTTGGATATGGTTGACTATGCTTCAATTTGGCTAGGCATGGTTGAATTTTGTTAACCCTCATAAAAAAAATGGTTGACCATTATTTGGGCATGGTTGACTTCAATCCGTTGCTAATCTAAAACCAAGGTTGGATTTGAACCATGGTTGGCCATTGTTGAGGCATTGTTGACATTACCTAAGTTTAACTATATTAAATGTTGGTTGACCATTGAATATGTTTCACTAAAGTTTTTGATGTTGGACCATGGATTTATTATAATGTTTGATTATGGGTGACATTGGTTGAATATGATTGACCATGGTTAATTCTGCATTACTATGGTTGACCAAGGTTGGATACAGTTGACTATGGTTCACTAAGGTGTTACTATGGTTGAATTTGGTTAGTGTTAACACCTAAATTGACCCCAGGTTGTAAGAAGGGTAATTCGAGGTAACCACTAACCAATCTTTGGACTGATGTTACTGACCCAACGCAGTCTGGGAGGGCTCTCTCAATAAACTAATGAAGATCTGGAAATAGTCAAGGGAGTCAACTATGAAAAAGGAACACTAGCACTCACTCTTTAAGATGTTCTATTAAAACATACACATAAGGTCATATTTATGTAGGACAAAATATACTCATGTAAACCATTGGTTGGAGAACAACAGGGATCTATATTGGGCAATGGAGTTAATTCAAGTATAACATAAACATTATTATCAAATGCTTAGCAGATACATCCACACAGAGGCAAGGTAGCAACCAGCTAGTAGTCAAAGTGATTTAATTGGCGAAACAGAAGAAAGATGAACAATCCATTGGTATAAGGCATACATAGATGAATCCTATACCAACTTTACCATAAATATTTTGTGAAATACTTGGTAAGAAATGAACAAGGCATAGTTTCTATGAATCTCATTCAGATACTACACTGAACCAAGTACGAAGGAATATTAACACTATGGATTAACAAAGGAAAGAAACACATATCACATAGGAAAAAGAAAAAACAGACTACCAGACCGATTGCACAAGAATCTCTGAATAACGCATGTAAGCTTCTGACAACTTTATTCAAAAATATATCTCGGGATAACAACAGTGGACAAAATATGTGAAGCTCCAAAAAGTTCTCAACCCTTTCCATTTGAAAATACATGGAACTTATAGTGGCCTGGAGTCTCATAGTCGGCCCATTTGAAACATAAATTAGTTACAATATAGGGACACCTCATCATATTTCAGATGTCACCATCATGAAACAGAAAATATAACAAGATAAGCCTAACTGATTTCTTGCATTTGCCGGTATTCCGTTAAACAATACAAGATATTTAAAGTATCTGTCTAGTGGCGAAACTTCATTACATAATGGGCAACCCACTGCTACGTCCTAGAAAATCAAAATCCTAAATATATTACAAACTTTCATATTAAAAATTGAATGATATTAAAAAAATGCACAGATCCAAGTTTTAAGAGGTAGCAGTTGCCAGTGGAGCGTGATAGGTATATTTCATCTTTCTGTATTTCTCTATAGGTACCCAAAGTTCAGATGCCGGGATGTCATAACTTGTCATCTCTTCTCTAGGACCCTTATGTCAAGTTGATCGACAGAAGACATGGGTGGAATTCCTTCACCAATAGAGATCAATCTGTACAACATCTCGAACTCTTCGTCCAACTTGTCCATCAGGATTCTCCCTGAAAGTGGTTGGCCTAGATGTTTGAACTTGGAATGATCCACCCATCTGCTAATCATCAAATTTTTATGTTCACTTTGGGGAATCAATTTTTGTTTTTCATCCCAAAATGCAGGAAATCATTTTTCTACTAGTCCTCCAAACTGTCCTTTGAACTCTGTTAACCATTAGAGGAAATTTGGGTAAAAAATGGGCCTCCTAAGGAAAATAATAAGAAAATAATAAAATAATAGTAGAGAGAGAGTAAAAAACTACTTTTTTGGATCGTATTTTCAACTTATCTCCTTGTAGGTTTACTCAAATTTCAAGCTGGAGGACTCGTTGGATGCATAATTAAATTAGGCATCCAATGAGTACCCATGTTGCATACTTTTAACAACATCCACACCATGAAAAATCGAAAATGCATTAAAAAATGTGTTTCTAGTGAGAGAAAACACGTTTTTTTAATGTATTTTTGATTTTTCATGGTGTGGATGTTGTTAAAAGTATGCAACATGGGTACTCGTTGGATGCATAATTTAATATGGATCAAACGAGTCCTTCCGCTTGAAATTTGAGTAAACCTACAATGAGATAAGTTGAAAATATGATCCAAAAAAGTAGTTTTTATTTTTTCCCTCCAATTTTTTTAGGTGCTCCCTTGTTGACTTTTAAAGCATTTTGATTGGATAATACATGATGACATGGAATTTGTATTATTTTTGGAAGGCCCATTTTAAATTGAAATTTGCTCTAATGTGTTCATTCATTTCATTTGCTTTGGCCTCCACAGTTTCGACTAATGCATACTTCCCTAGGATTCGTTTTGCTGCTACAATGGTTGTGACCCTGTCTTTGATGCTCAAATATATGACATCCTTATCTATCAAACTATTCAAAAATTTTATAGTATTATACGCAGTCTCCTTTGGCCTTTTGTGCAGTTTTTCCTTCATGGCAGTGTAGCTCTTAAAGACATCAGTGACTATCTTCTCCTTTGTCCTCATGAGATCTAGATAAGGTATGAACCTCTCAGCTTCCTCGATAATTAAATCCCAAATCAAATGCTTGCACCCATGCATAGCTGCTCTCCCTGTAATCTGCTGAGAAAACCTACTGTTAATCGCTACCAATTCCTTATATTTTTCCTGTAGAGCATTTATCCCTTTTTTCCTTTCGTCATTTTCTTCCTTCAATCTTTGATTCTCCTCCTTTAGTTCACGCATTTCAACCTCCTTTAGGATGATCTGGGACATGGCCTGTACCATGCTGTCAGTTCCATCCTTCTCCTTATTCGGGCCTTCGCTTGCCTGTTGTGAACATATATTTGACAAACTACTCTTCAATTCTTCAATTCGACTCTTCAAACTCATCTTCTCTTTCTCCCAGCATCCTTCTTTCTCTGCAAACCTTAGCAATTCAACTTTATTATTGCTGATATCCCTACTTAAATATTCTTTTTCTTGTATTAACTTCGTCTCTTCAGGAGCTTATATCAACTGGGCATTGGAAATTTTCATTCTCTTCTGCAGGTTCTGGATTAAATTATCTTTCTCTATCAACAGCTTCTTGCTTACTTTTCCTCCGCCATCTTGCTCAATTAAATCAAACTGCAGCTTTTTGACATGCTGTTGAAGTGCTTTATTCTCTGACCTTTCATGTTTTAACTGGGCCTCCATTTTATTTATAGTAACTTCCAAATTACAGATCTTCAAGGCCGCTTCAACTAAGTCATCATATAGACCTTCTCCAATTTTCCTGTGAAATTGAATCCTATCTAGCAAGGGTATCTTCTTCCAATTTATTCTTGAAATTGAAAGTGTTGGTCTTGATATCCTTGCTTATCATCAAAGACATCTCTGTTTTTGACAAACTCCTTATAGTGGGCATTAGTTCAAAACGTTTTTGTGCAGATGCCTGCTTATTTTTCCCATGATACTTAAACATATCTTCTTGGGATGGAAATTTACTGTCTTCACTCCCTCCTATTGCATCTTGGAATTTATATTCTTGGACTTGGATAACTGGGGTTGATAACCCTTCTTTCTTTTCATCTTCATCACTTATCAGGATAGTTAACTCA
Organism: Larix kaempferi; assembly: GCA_027924585.1. Lineage (NCBI taxonomy): Eukaryota > Viridiplantae > Streptophyta > Pinopsida > Pinales > Pinaceae > Larix > Larix kaempferi. Next base: position 18,774,912 of record BSBM01000110.1, on the reverse strand, counting down.
CCTGGTGTTTCCAATTTGAGTCTTTTTTTTTCACTTTCTTCCTCTTCTTCTATTTCAATGACTTCTTGTAATTCTCTCTTCCCACCTACCTACAGAGTGTTAAGTAGCTGGTCTACTTCCATAGGATCATCAGTCACGATCAAAGCTTGAACTTGTAAATCTAGGTCATATTCCTCTTCGGGCTCATATTGCAATAAATTTCACCCCTTCAACAATCCTTCAGCTTATTGGTGTTCAAATGCCTTCAAACCATTTTTCTTCTTCCTTTCGGCTATGACATGCAGAGGATCATATGCGATCGCTACATCTTTTCTAAACCCAATATTTCTTAACAGTTTTTCCACTTTGCTAGTAGCTTCTTTAAACTTTACAATAAAAGAGTTGACTTGCCAAGGGAGCTTGATATCAGAACCTTTCTTATATTGCCCAAACTGTTCCTCTTCTGCAATTAGCCTCTGCCGAATGAACTCAAGGGAAAAAACTCTCAAAGTTAAAAATGATGGCAAAAAGTACAGTTCATGTACAAAACCATATATCCTTATCACTGTGGCATCTTTCAGCAAGAACCAGTTGCCAATGGCTAGTTCATCTTTCAACTGCATCAAAGTTTGCATTTCTGGCAATACTCTGGGTAGCTCTTCTTCAAACATAACTTTGTACACAACAGATAGAATGTAGTTCATATAATTGAAAACATTATCCTCTAAATTCCCTGTAAAGAGTATCTGAGAGAAACGTAACTCGTCTGCATTGCAATGCAGAATCATCTTAGTTAAATATGACTGAAATCGAAAAAATCTAGTATTTTCAAAACAACTCAACTGTGCATGGATTTTTTCTGCCAAAAATTCCTCAAACTTGAGGGATGGTACTGACTCACTGCCCGCCTCCAGGGAACTAACACTAATCCTGAATAACAGGCTTAGTTGTACTTCAGCTATCCATAAGTCTGAGTCTAAACCTAAAAATTGTGCTATCAAAGAAAAAACCAACTGGGTGTGGTCATTAAAAAGGCTGACATCCAGCGGGTAGGGGGTATCTGGAATCTCTACATCAGGATTTAAACAAGTGTCAAGGAAATCTTTACGAATTTCAGGGGAGATCTACCTATACAGAGTAACGACCGTTTCTTCAGAGAAATTTTCGGGAATTAGGGCTGGTGGCTTGGGTACGACAAGGGTACTTCGGATGAGGGCATCGTCAATACTACAGACAATTTTAGACCTCTTGGCATTCATTATTACTCATTGGGGTTCTGAGTAATTCAATGAACACCATGACACGAACTCAGGGGAGGGAATTATCTGTTCCATGCAAAAGAAGATGAAAAAGGACCGGTGGACCCTTTGGACATCTATCCCTTGTTCAAGTAGAGCTTTCATCCTTCTTTTAACTTCTGGTATAGGGAGCCGAAGGTCTGGGTCAAACACATCATAGTCTCTGTCTTCTAGGGTCGTTCTGACCTTAGAACTAGTAGAAAATTGTTCGTCTACCATTCTATGACTATAAAACAAACCGCATGTTGCAAACGAAGGGATTTTGGATCCCTACCTGTCACGAGAATCCTGAGAGTGACCTTCTCCCTATTGTCCTTTTCGGCTTCTGCGCTTCCAGAAGCTTCCAACTCCGATAGGTCCAAGAAATAAATGTCTATTTTACACATGCCGCGTTATATATATAAAAATTTTCCGAATAACTTCCGTTCACCTTCGCTAGCTGTCCCTCTTTCTTGTCCGTCGATATGCTGGGCATTGTTTCTAGTCCGTTGATCCGATCCCTCATTTAACTTTTTCTAATTTGACATCTTTTCATCTCCGCTGTAGGATCTTCTATCTGTTTTAAATTTAAGCCATCCATCATACCTAACACCATATAAGGATATGGTGGTATCGCTACTCATCCTCCGGTTTTGAGTTACCACTTAATCTTCTTCAAGAGGTGCTCAGGTGGTGACACCTGGCAGATGGTATACACCCTCGCAACCACTTTTTTCATTAACTGTGGTGCTCTTTCCCCTTGCGACGATCCCTGAGGAGCTTTGATCTTTCCTTTAGCGTATCTACAGCAGGGATCTTTCCAAGTGTCTAGCTTTTCACCACTCTCGCCAGTGGAGGACACTATGTTATCAACCTTGCATCTCCTATATCTTCCAGCCGTAGATCTGATTCCTTTTTGTCGCGAGCCGTTGATCTGCCCTCACCTCCATGCTGATGTGGCAACTTGTCTTTCGCGCCGTAAGATATCTGACCATGCAGCTTGCGTCGTTGATCTTCTACCTTGCTTTCCGCTGCGATGGTATCGCATGCCTTTTGGTGGTTTTCATTTACCGCTGAAATGCTCATGCGAGGGCTCCTCCGACTGCCATCTCTCCTGGCGGTTTATCCCTCGCGACCACCCTCCTGTGCTCTTTTCCGCGCAACTTCATGATACGAGGGCGATCGGGGGCCATGGATCTCTTTCACACACCCAATCAATGGTTGGGACTTATCCGAGCTTTAAGCTTTACTTTATTTTTCTTTCGGACTATAGATTATTGGCCTTTTTTACCCATTTTTTATTATTCGGGTTAGCCCCTTATGTCTAAAATACCAAAACCCTCTATTTTTCTCATTGTTTCCTTCCAAACAGAGCTGCTTCTTGGCCTTAGCAACCTGGACATGACTATGGAGGGTGGTTTAACCATCTCTTCAAGGAATTCACCACTCGAGTCAGTCCTTCCCTTTGGCTTTGTGCAAAACATTTATAGGTGCCAACAATTAGTATGTTTGAACATGGTTGATCATGTGTTACTACATATCCATATTCATATTAACAATTTTTTATTAATAATAATTAATATTATATTCATGTTTTTTATAAATATAAAATACTAATAATAATTAAAAATATTGTAAATAATGCTAATATTAATATCTTAGTTATTAATTTGAAACATTATTAGTAATAATGTTTTATGTTGATAAATATGATATTAATAGAAGGCCACATCTTCACAAGTTTCAATTTTTGAAGGGACCATAAGTTATGTAACTTGCTTATATATACACCTACAATAAGAAAATAGATACAAATTAGAACATTTTACATTTATTAATTATGTGAAACATTAATAATTAAAATAACTTGTAAATACATAAAATTGTTTTTGGGGTTGTTTTTGGCTTGAATATTTCTTCGAAAGGTATTTAAAAGGAAGGGGAAAACATTGAAAAACCTAAATCTAATTACAAGTGGACATAGTTTAACTTGGGAAGAAAGAATTGTGTATTCTTTAAATATTTTATTTTAGAAATAAATAATCTAACTCTTGATCGAATCTAAATATACTAGCATCATTTAAGAGTTATACATGCATCATCTACCATTTATTTTTTTATATTCTTTTTCCTTATTTTTATAATTTTTTATTTTGTATTTGGAACCAATGCCATAGAATCAATGATCATCTACCATTTAGTTTTATATTCTTTTTCTTTATTTTTATAATTGATTATTTTGGATTTGGAAAGAGTGCAATAAAATCAATGTAGACAATATACGTATCCTCTTGCAATCTTGGAAAAGTATAAGTCCACCTCTAATTCTAAAATAAAAACAACTATCAATCTAATAATTTAAATCTAAAAACAATGGTAGGGTGATAAAACACACAGCCTTTGGAAACCTCTCACAACAATGAATTGGAGTCTGTTGTGGTCCATGCAACAATGCAACTTCTCTCAATTATTTAATAAATTTCTTCATTGTATTTTGAAAATTGATGTTTATTATCATTATTATGGATATGACGCAAGGTGACTTAGACAATAAGGTTCTTGCTTAAGAATTACACACCACACACACGTTCACATAAACAAGATGCAAACAACATGCCATAAGCTAGCTTATATTACTTCTACCGAAATGGTTACAATGCGACTGCAAATAATGAATAACGAACTAATTGTCATTCTCAGTCATTACAATACAAAAGTAACTATGTGTTATCTCAATGTGTCGACCATCACCCTCTCCTCGTTCAGTGCAGAACTCTAAGTTATGGCTCGATCTCTCTGCGCTCTGTAGATGCGTGAATTTTCTCTCCAATCTACAAGACTTCTCTTGAGCTCTACTTGGTCTGCTTGACTTTCCAAAATGCCAAGTCCCTCAATTGATCTCTTCTCCTTGGCCTTCTACTCTGTTGCTACTATTCCCGAGATCACTTCGACCCATGAGACACGCATCCTTTGTCTGTCGATCTCCTCAGATCCTGCAGACATGCAACTGTCAGTGCCCTTGTCGTGCTGCACAATATCTTCCTATGTTGACATCTTTCACGATCCCAACTACTCGCAATAAGTTCCATTAACTTCCTTAGCAACCCCGAACTGTTTCCAAGTACTCGCCTTGACTTCTACGCATCCTTTTGATAGGCTATAGTAATCCGTCATGTCGTCCATACTGTTTGTCAGTTTCTTTGTGCACTCCTCGCTTGGATCATGCCCAAACCTGTCAGAGTCATGGTTCGACAACAAGTCGAACCTCGACATCTCCGCTGCTATCTTGTTGTCTGTCGACCATTAACCTATCGATTCCCGACCTTCCGCTTCTTCTGTCGATTTGCACATCGACCACTCTTGCTCGACTCATTGACAGTATTCCTTCCTTCGTGAACTGCGCGTATGCCCGACTTCGTGTTCCTCTATTATTTCTGTGATTTCTTCTTTTGGTCGATCCAGAATCTACTTTGTCCAATCGATCTTCGACACTTCCATGCTTCCACTACTTGAACCTTCTTCAAACTTGTACAGATATGAGACATTGAACCTTGGTGAAATTCTCAAGTCATCCGGAAGCTCCAACACATAAGTGTTGTCCGAAATTTTCTTCAGAATCTTACATGGTCCAATCTTCTTTAGCTTCAGCTTATTATATGTCCCTATCAGAAATCTCTCCTTCCACAAATGTGCATAGACTAAGTCTCCTTCGGTGAACAACTGTAGTCTCTTCTTCCCGTCGTCTCTCAACTTGTATGTCACGTTACTCTTTTCTATGCACTTTCGCACATCTTCATGCACTTCTTTCATATGCTCTGCAAATGATTCTGCATATGCGCTTTTTCGGGTTTCTGTCGGTAACTCAACCAAATCCACCACTCCATATGGGCTTCTTCCCTGAACAATCTCGAATGGGCTCAACCCTATCGACCAATTCACATAATTGTTATATGCAAACTCTGCTTGCGCCAACACATTCTCCCACTTCTTGGGTCTGTCGACCGTCAAACATCTTAGAAAATTTCCCAAACTTCTATTCACCACCTTAGTCTGTCCAACTGTCCTCAGATGATATGCCGAGCTAAAATGCAACCTCGTGTCCAGTTTCTTCCATAGGGTTCTCCAGAAATTCCCCATAAACTTGGTATCTCTGTCCGATGTGATACTCTTCGGAAGCCCATGCAATCTGAATACTTCCTTGAAGAATAGTACAACAATGCCTGTGGCATCACTTGTCTTCCGACACAAAATAAAGTGTGCCATTTTCGAAAATCTATCGACTACAGCAAAGATTGAGTCACATCCTTGTTGCATCTTCGGCACTCCTAGCACAAAATCCATGCTCAGGTTCTCCCATGGGGTATCCGGTGTAATACCCCAATTTTGACCCTTAGGAAATATTGGCTCTAATGTAAATATTGTAAATACGCGATGTATGTTTCCCTAGCGTGGAGCTCAAGGCCAAGGCCCCGCTAGTTTATGCTCGGATTTTATTTAAATTAGACATGCTTGATATTTTGTTACCCACGTGCTATTAAGCCATGGGATATTGTAAATTGATGTAAATGTTTAATATGGAAATAAAATACCAAAAAAACTGGCTATGGGGGCAACGAATGAGAAGGGGCCACGTGTATCCACTAGGGAGTGGTGAGGGGGCTATGGGATTAAACCCTAGGCTGCCATTTGTCATTATGAGAACCCATTGACTTCCCTAGGTGACATTAATGCCTGCTGTAAGAAGGTGGTTGAGATTTCAGCCCATGGCTTCAATGGAGCATGGGCAGCCCTGAAATTCGTATGGGTGGGCATGGGCTCTAATTGCTTGGGCAAGAAGTCACTCAACCTCATGGGAGGTTGCTTGATTCTCACCCCAGTCCATTGGGAAACTATCTAGCATCATTCCCATCCAAAAACGTGTGCCAGCAGTGAGGAAAAACCAGAAATCGCGACCTTGAGAGAACCCAGTTTTTGGCAGCTCAGAAGACGAGTGACGGATTTGAGTATTTGGTGAGCAGAACAGAGAGAAATCAAGTTGGGATTGACTATGCAGAGGTTGGGTGTGCTTGATAAACCCTGTGAAGGCTAGGATCTCAAGGGTCAGCAGCTGGACCTTTCTATGCCCATCCTGAAGAGCACTGGAGGGAAGAGTTGCCTGAGGGACTGTGTAACAGAGAAGGGGATCTTCCTTGTGTTGGATGTGGTAGGTAATGTGGGTGCCTGACTGTTGAGCCCACTTGAGATGCCTGTAGCTCTGTGGTTGAGCTCGCTGGCTTAGCACTACCCTCCTCTATCTGTTTGGATGCTTGACTGAAGCCATGGCTATGAATGAACCCAGCTAGTCCTCCTTAGTGGATACACAGCCCAGCTCGGGGGAGATCTCTCAGCTGAAGGAATATAGGCTGGATAGAGATCTACGGTTGGGAGGAACGTTGCCTTCACGTAGCCAGTTGTTGGACGTCAAATTCTCAAGATAAGTGTTCTGTGGATTCTAACTTGTTCCATTTTGTGTTCTGCAATATGTTAAATTGCCCATGTGTAATGAAATGAATTAATATAGAATCCATGCATGGCATATGAATGCACTTGGGTCTCTGTAGGTGGAATCATTCTCTACTGTGATTGATATGATTGCAATTACTGTCTGTTTGAGTGCTTGTTAGCATGTTCATTCCGCTGTGTTTTATATGGAAACGAATTTGCATATAGAAGTTTTAAAATGTTAGGAATTTATGTGCAAAAATTATTGGGGCTAAGTCTCCGATAAGCCCGTGTGTTGTTAACGTTTCCCTTCCTTGCACTTGATGATTGACGGGGGCGTTACAGTTTGGTATCAGAGCCAGGTTGCAGCATTGGGCCTCTATGGGCCAAATCTGATGGAGTTTTTAAGTCTGTTTTGGAAAAATGTTGTTTTAAGACTGTTTTTGAAAATTTTGGTTTAAGACTGTTTCGGAAGGAATTCCCGAATGCCTTCCGAAACTGCGGAAGCATTCGGCGAATCGTTCCGAAATTTCGGAAGTGTTCCGAGAATTTTTCCGAAAATTTGCGAAGGGAAGTTTTTCGGAAGGAATTATCTTCCGAAATTGCGGAAGCAATTCTCTTCCGAAATTTCGGAAGGATTCCGCGAACCGCTCCGAAACAACGGAGAAAAATTTTGTTTAAGTGAAAAATTTTCTAAGTGTCGGCGTGAAAATGAATTTTCGGAAGGAAATCTCTTCCGAAATTGCGGAAGGAATTCTCTTCCGAAATTTCGGAAGGATTCCGTGAATCGTTCCGCAACGCGGAAGAGTTCGGCGAGTCGATCCGAAGTTGCGGAAGACTTCGGCGAATCGTTCCGCAACGCGGAAGAGTTCGGCGAGTTGATCCGAAGTTGCGGAAGACTTCGGCGAATCGTTCCGCAACGCGGAAGAGTTCGGCGAGTCGTTCCGCAACTGCGGAAGACTTCGGCGAATGGTTCCGAAACGGCGGAAGGATTCCGCGAAGGGCTCCAAAATCGCGGAAGGATTCGGGAAAGTCTTCCGAAACGGCGGAAGCCTTCGCCGAATGGCTCCGCAACGGAAGCCTTCGCCGAATGGCTCCGCAGTTGCGGAAGAATTCGCCGAATGGCTCCGTAGTTGCGGGAGAATTCAGCGAATCGCTCCGCCATTGCGGAAGCGTTCGCCGAACTGCTCCGCATTGCGGAAGCATTCGGTGAACCGCCCCGCAGTTGCGGGAGCATTCGCTGAACCGGCCCGAACTCAATTTTCTGTGCCAAAAACTCAATTTTTTGATAGGGGGAGCACCGGGGCCCAGAATGGGATGATTTCTGTGGGGCTCGGAGGCCATTGACGGGGGCCATGAAAGAACTAGTGAAGACCCCGAGCCCATTAGACTCCAATTTGACAGAAAAAGGGGAATAGTGACTTTTGAAGGACAGAGTCCCGAGGCTTGACAGAAGGTCGGTTTGAGCTGAAATTGATCAGGCGTGGCCATGAAGCAGGCACAATGTTAAGTTCCGAATCTTGGAACCAAACGCCAAAGGATGTGGAGTCGGGGTGAGCAAGAAGGCCAAAAAGCACTGTTCCGGGCCACTTTTTCGGGATTTTGAAAAGCTTGTGAGTAGTAAAAGTGACCCTAGATGTGGGAGTCAGAAATTTTACTGAACTAGACATTTCATATCCTCATTAAGACAGACAACTCCCGTTAGACGAAGATTTCCCAGAAATGCACCGTTTGGGAGATAGCCGTTTTTGGCCCAAAATTTGGAATTTTGGGAAAATGTGAAAAGTGAGAAGTAGTAAAACCCAGAAATTCACAGAAGATGAATGGTGCATCGGAATTGGAATCCGTAAATTGCTGAGTATTCCTTGTTATATGGACTAACTTCGCCCGATAGATAAGTTTTTGTGGTTCTGCATAGATTTTCTTCCACAGGTGGCTGAAGTTGACCTTCGGGACCAAAACACAACTGTGTAAACTGTGCAGAATTATTGGTAAGAGTTGTCATTTTTGAAACAACGTTGTTTCCACACCCGATGTCGGAATGGAGCACGGGGACAGGCATTGGAAAGCTTGTCTAGCAGGGATTAATGGAGTATGAACGGAATTTGAATTGGGTTATCGGACATCATAAATTATCAGGGCAGAAAAGTGCCGGTGACTGTTTTGTCAAATTAATGGCAATATGGGCAATTTTCAGAATTTCATGAATGGGCAAAAGAATTGAATAAGTAACAGCTATGTGAATTATTCCATGAGTTCTATTATGTTAAATGTTGATTGTTGTATATTCCTAGATGCAATTTTTCATGAGGTCTAACAAATATCATAATAATGCACAGTGTTTGCAGCTCATAAAGTTTATAATTGTAGCAGAGGTAAGATGGTGACCATTAATGATGCTCAAGATCCTTATGAACACGAAGAAGACGTTCTAGGAGAAAATGTGCATGAAGGGAATGCGGAGACTGAATCCAATGGGAGAAGGGAGCAGGTGACTCCTCAAAATTTGGTTGAAACCATGGTGAGCTTCAATGAAAGATTGATGAAGGCTCAAGAAGAACAACACCAACTCAATGCTGCTATTTTGCAAAGCCTCACTGATATGCAGCATAAGATAAACCTTGGGTCCAACCCAAGCAATATGGGTGAAGAAGGAAGAGATGCAGGGAGTCATTCTAGAGGTCGTTCGAGGAGAAGGACTCCAAGCCCAAGGAAGAGTTCGGTGAGCAGAAAACATAAAGCATCTTCATCAAGGTCTTCTTCCAGCAGGTCGGGTGACTCCAAATGTTCTAGAAGAAGTCCAGGACATGCACCTAAGAGATTGCACAGAAGAAAGAGGTTCAAGGGTATCCCACAGGGAGAATTTAGGAAGGCAAAACCTCCCACATTTGATGGGGAAGGAAAGACAGGTCAAGAGGCAGAAGCATGGCTTCTGGGAATGAAGAAATATTTCAGAATTCAAGACTACTCAGGAAATGAGAAAGCCAGAATTGCCATTTATAACTTAAATGGCAGAGCTTCCATTTGGTGGGACAATCTCTTGCAAGTGAAAGGGATCAATGAAAGAAGGATCAGTTGGGAAAGATTTAAGGGGTACTTCAAGGAGAAATACCTTTCTGCTAGGTATTATGACGGTAAGAGAAAAGAGTTTAATGAACTCAGGTTGGGACAAAAATCTATGGAAGAGCATGTCCACAAATTCTTGGAATTACTGAGGTATGTTGATTATATCAAAGATGAGAGAGTAAAAATCCAATGCTTTCTTGGGGGTCTACCTCAGAGTTTCAGGGATCGTATTGAGTTTGTTAATCCACCAAGTTTGGATGAAGCCATTAGGATGGCAATGCACTGCTATGAGCAAAATAAAGGAAGAACAGAGGCTAACCCAGCATGGAAAGGAAAGCCAAGAGGGAAGTTTGATCAGAAGAAGGATGGCTTCAAGCCACCATTCGGAGGTCAGCCTAAGACCTTTCCACAGGGGCAACAAGCAAGGAGTGGATTCAAACCAGCAGTGGCAGTAGACAAAGCATCAAAGGGACCACTTCAGTGTTGGGGATGTGGAGAAAACCACATGTTGAAGGATTGTCCACATCGGAAAAACAATGCTCGAAAGTTGAACAACCTGAAGGGAGTAGCTACGGTAGAGGACATGGCAAGGGCAGCACCTCGGATTTATGCAGCGTTGGATAATCACCAAGCAGACCATCAGTCATCAGTGGTGGAAGTCGAAGGTAAGATTGCTACGCAATCTATTTCTATTTTGATTGATCCAGGATCTACTCATAGTTATGTTTCTCCAAAAGTGGTTGAAGGTTGTTCTCTTAGAAAAATAAAGCATAATAAGTCTTGGCTAGTGCAACTAGCCACGGGAACCAAGAGAAAAGTAAGTGAGGTAGTGATGGAGTGTCCCATAGAATTGAATGGACTCCACACATATGCTGAATTGAATGTGTTACCATTAGGATCCTATGATGCATTAATTGGCATGGATTGGTTAGAAAAACATAGAGCCAAATTGGACTGTTATGAGAAAGCACTTGAGTGCATTGATGAAAAGGGAAGGCCAACATTGGTAAAAGGGATCCCCAAGCAAGTTTCAATAAGACAGATTTCAGCCCTGCAGTTGAAAAAGTTTTATAAGAAGGGTTGTCAATTATATGCAGTCCATATGCCAGATTCATTAGAGGACAAAGGGCCAAGACTGGAAGACTTCAGGATATTGCAAGAGTTCCAAGATGTGTTTCCAGATGAGGTACCAGGGTTGCCACCGATGAGAGATATTGATTTTACCATCGATCTTGTTCCAGGGGCAGCGCCGAATTCCAAAGCTCCTTATAGAATGAGTACACCGGAATTGGTGGAATTGAAGATACAGCTGCAGGAATTAATAGATAAAGGGTATATCAGTCCTAGTGTGTCTCCTTGGGGAGCACCGGTGTTATTTGTCAAGAAGAAAGATGGGACTTTAAGGCTGTGTATTGATTACAGGCAGCTCAATAAAGTGACAGTTAAGAACAAGTATCCATTACCAAGAATTGATGACTTGTTTGATCAAATGAAGGAAGCCAAATTATTTTCAAAGATTGACTTGAGGTCTGGCTACCATCAAGTGAGAATTAAAGAAGAAGACATTCACAAGACGGCTTTCAGAACTAGATATGGTCATTATGAGTTCACTGTGGTTCCATTCGGCCTTACCAATGCACCTGCCACATTCATGTGTCTCATGAATAGTGTATTCAGCAAATATTTGGACAAGTTTGTGATTGTGTTTTTAGATGACATTCTTGTCTATTCAAGAAATGAAGAAGAACATGAGGAGCATCTAAGAATGGTGTTGCAAGTTCTTAGAGAACATCAGCTGTATGCCAAGTTAAGCAAGTGTGAATTCTATCAAAAGAGGATCCAATATTTGGGTCACGTCATTTCAGAAGAAGGAATTGCAGTGGATCCAGAGAAGATTAATTCCATCATGGATTGGCCAACTCCAAGAAATGTTCCAAATGTTAGATCTTTTATGGGCCTTGCTGGTTACTACAGAAGGTTTATTGAAGGATTCTCCAGGATAGCGCATCCGATCACTTCATTGCAAAGGAAGAACATCAAATTTGTATGGTCTGAAAAATGTGAGAAAAGTTTTCAGAAATTAAAGGAGTTACTTACTAGCGCTCCTGTTTTGAAGATAGCCGATCCAAGGAAGGATTTTGTAGTATGCACAGATGCTTGCATTGAAGGACTGGGTGGGGTTCTCATGCAGGAAGGAATTGTGATTTGCTATGAATCTAGGAAATTGAAAGAGCATGAAAAGAATTATGCCACACATGATTTAGAATTAGCAGCCATAGTGCATGCTCTTAAAATGTGGAGGCATTACTTGATGGGAAGAAGATTCGAGCTTAGGACAGACCACATGAGCTTGAAGTATTTGTTTGATCAGCCAAACTTGAATGCTAGGCAAGCTAGATGGATGGAATTTCTATGTGAATTTGATTTTGAAATTAAACATGTAAAAGGGAAAGAGAATAAGGTTGCAGATGCTCTTAGCAGAAAATTTCATGTGTCAGCAGTAAGTATGTGCAAATCAGATTTGAAGACAAGAGTTCTTGAAGCCCAAAACGGTGACGAAACTTGTCTTCAAATTAAAGAGAAGTTGCAGCATGGTGATGTGGATGAAAAGTATGCAGGATATCAGCTGGGTGAAGACAGTATCCTCATCTACAAAGATAGGTTGTACATTCCAAATAAGGCAGATTTGAAGAAACTAGTGATGGATGAAATACACCAAATGCCGTACTCTGGACATCCAGGATATCAGAAGACTATAACAGCGGCAAGAAAGCAATACTTTTGGAATGGCATGAAGAAGGACATAGCTGAGTACATTGCTAGGTGTCAGAAGTGCCAACAAGTCAAAGCAGAACACCAACACCCAGCAGGGTTATTGCAGCCCTTACCCATTCCGGAATGGAAGTGGGAAGTGATCTCCATGGATTTTATAACAGGTCTGCCCATGACAGTGAAAAAGCATGATTCAATCATGGTTGTGGTGGATAAGCTATCAAAGGTAGCTCACTTTATTCCAGTAAAGTCCACTCACAAGGCTAGTGACATTGCGAACATCTTCATGAGAGAGATATTCAGATTGCATGGATTGCCTAAGGCAATAATTTCTGATCGTGATACAAAGTTCACCTCCAATTTCTGGAAGGGATTATTTCAGGAATTGGGAACGAAGTTGAATTTCAGTACAGCTTACCATCCGCAAACGGACGGCCAAACCGAGAGGGTGAATCAGGTCCTTGAAGACATGCTGAGAATGTATGTGATGGACAAACCATCCAAGTGGGAAGATTATTTACACTTGGTTGAATTTGCATACAATAATGGACACCATGCATCCCTGGGAATGAGTCCATTTGAAGCATTGTATGGCAGGGGATGCAGGACACCAGTGAATTGGGACGGCCCAGTGAACAAGGTAGTGCTTGGACCAGAAATGATCAAGGAAATGGAACAGGAAATTGTCAAGATCAGGCAGAATTTAAAGGCAGCTCAGGACAGGCAAAAGAGTTATGCAGATTTGAAAAGAGTACATAAGGAGTTTCAGATTGGGGATCATGTTTATTTGAGAGTGAAACCAAGGAAGAGTTCCCTCAAGTTGGGAAGTTGTGCCAAGTTGTCACCAAGATATTGTGGTCCATTTGAAGTCCTTGATAGGATAGGGCCAGTTGCATATAGAATTGCATTGCCTGCTAGCATAAGAGCTCATAATGTTTTCCATGTATCTTTGCTTAAGAAGTATGTACATGATCCTAATCATATGATTGATTGGAATGTGATACAGGTGGAACCCGAGGGAGAGTTCCAAGTAGAACCTATGCGCATCCTCGACAAGAAATTCACAGTGCTCCGGAACAGAGCCATCGGGCAGGTAAAGGTCCAATGGGAGCACCTTAGTCCCGACGAGGCTACATGGGAGCTAGAGGATGCCATGAGGGAGGCATTCCCATTTTTGTTCAGTTTTGAGAACACCGAGGACGGTGTTGTTCTAAGGGGGAGGGGAATGTAATACCCCAATTTTGACCCTTAGGAAATATTGTCTCTAATGTAAATATTGTAAATACGCGATGTATGTTTCCCTAGCGTGGAGCTCAAGGCCAAGGCCCCGCTAGTTTATGCTCGGATTTTATTTAAATTAGACATGCTTGATATTTTGTTACCCACGTGCTATTAAGCCATGGGATATTGTAAATTGATGTAAATGTTTAATATGGAAATAAAATACCAAAAAAACTGGCTATGGGGGCAACGAATGAGAAGGGGCCACGTGTATCCACTAGGGAGTGGTGAGGGGGCTATGGGATTAAACCCTAGGCTGCCATTTGTCATTATGAGAACCCATTGACTTCCCTAGGTGACATTAATGCCTGCTGTAAGAAGGTGGTTGAGATTTCAGCCCATGGCTTCAATGGAGCATGGGCAGCCCTGAAATTCGTATGGGTGGGCATGGGCTTTGATTGCTTGGGCAAGAAGTCACTCAACCTCATGGGAGGTTGCTTGATTCTCACCCCAGTCCATTGGGAAACTATCTAGCATCATTCCCATCCAAAAACGTGTGCCAGCAGTGAGGAAAAACCAGAAATCGCGACCTTGAGAGAACCCAGTTTTTGGCAGCTCAGAAGACGAGTGACGGATTTGAGTATTTTGTGAGCAGAACAGAGAGAAATCAAGTTGGGATTGACTATGCAGAGGTTGGGTGTGCTTGATAAACCCTGTGAAGGCTAGGATCTCAAGGGTCAGCAGCTGGACCTTTCTATGCCCATCCTGAAGAGCACTGGAGGGAAGAGTTGCCTGAGGGACTGTGTAACAGAGAAGGGGATCTTCCTTGTGTTGGATGTGGTAGGTAATGTGGGTGCCTGACTGTTGAGCCCACTTGAGATGCCTGTAGCTCTGTGGTTGAGCTCGCTGGCTTAGCACTACCCTCCTCTATCTGTTTGGATGCTTGACTGAAGCCATGGCTATGAATGAACCCAGCTAGTCCTCCTTAGTGGATACACAGCCCAGCTCGGGGGATATCTCTCAGCTGAAGGAATATAGGCTGGATAGAGATCTACGGTTGGGAGGAACGTTGCCTTCACGTAGCCAGTTGTTGGACGTCAAATTCTCAAGATAAGTGTTCTGTGGATTCTAACTTGTTCCATTTTGTGTTCTGCAATATGTTAAATTGCCCATGTGTAATGAAATGAATTAATATAGAATCCATGCATGGCATATGAATGCACTTGGGTCTCTGTAGGTGGAATCATTCTCTACTGTGATTGATATGATTGCAATTACTGTCTGTTTGAGTGCTTGTTAGCATGTTCATTCCGCTGTGTTTTATATGGAAACGAATTTGCATATAGAAGTTTTAAAATGTTAGGAATTTATGTGCAAAAATTATTGGGGCTAAGTCTCCGATAAGCCCGTGTGTTGTTAACGTTTCCCTTCCTTGCACTTGATGATTGACGGGGGCGTTACATCCGGTATAGGTAATGGTGTATACAAACCCGTGCTCTAACTTTTGCCTTTTTCCAACCGGCAAACTATACATTGTCGAACCCACTTTCCAACATCTGTCATCATTCCTATCCAATAATACTTTTCTTCGACCAATGCCTTGAGTCTTGTCGATGCCAAAATGACTTGCTAATCCGCTGCTATGCAACTCTCGGATTAGGTTCTCCCTTACAGATCCTCTCGGAATACACAATTGTTGTACCTTGAATAGGTATCTCTCTTAGATAAAATAATCCAAGTATGGAGTCCTGTCGACACTCCACAGTTCACCACAAGCCTCCCATGCCTTCGCAAAATCCTCTTCGGTCTCATACTATGTCTTTACCAACTCTATTCCTGTTTCCTAAACTGTCGTTGTGTTCAGCAATGCAACCCTTCGACTCAGCACGTCGGCAACCTTGTTGGACTTGCCTGACTTATGTCGCAACATGAATGTATATCCCTGTAGGAATTCGACCCATTTCATGTGCCACTGGTTCAACTTCGACTGAGTGTTCAGATACCTCAGTGCTTGGTGATCTGTGTATAACACAAATTCCTTGGGAAACAAATAATGCCTCCACTTCTTCAATGACTGGACAATAGCATAAAATTCCTCATCATGGACCGAATATTTCTTCTTCGCATCATCCAACTTCTCACTGAAGAATGCAATTGGTCGGCCCTCCTGGCTCAATACTGCTCCAATTGCCATTCCACTCGTGTCGCAATCGATGTGGAAAACTTTGTCAAAATCTGGGAGCACTAACATTGGGCTCTCAGTGACCTTTTCCTTCAACTTGTGGAAAGCTCGCTAGTTTGCTTCCATCCACTTGAACTCGTCCTTTTTCATGCACTCTGTCAAAGGTGCACACATCCAACTGAATCCCCGAATGAACTTCCTGTCGAAACTGGCAAGTCCATGGAAACTCCTTACTCTAGTTGTACTTGTCGGTTCCAACCAATCCAATATTGCCTTCACCTTTTTTGGGTCCATCACCAACCCTTTACCTAAGATTACAAATCCAAAGTACACCAGTTCTTCCTTCATAAAGAAACACTTTTACAGGTTCACCATCAACTTATCTTCCTTTAACTTCTGCAATACTTGTCGAATGTGCCCCAAGTGATCTGTCTTGGTTCGACTAAAAATAAGAATGTCGTATAGGTAGACTACGACAAACTTTCCCAAGAATGGTTTCAGTATCTCATTCATCAATCGCATGAATGTACTGGGTGCATTAGTCAGTCCTAATGGCATGACTATCGACTCATACAGCCCTTCGTTTGTCTTGAATGCAGTTTTCCATTCATCTCCTTCTCTTACCCGAATCTGGTGATAACCGCTCTTCGGGTCTATCTTCATGAAGTTCTTTGCTCCACTCAAGCAATCCATCAAGTCATCCATCCTCATCAATGGAAACCGGTACTTGATTGTGATATTGTTGATGGATTTGGAGTCTATACACATCCTCCATTCTCCACCTTTCTTCGGCGCTAATACTGTTGGTACTATGCACGGGCTCAGGTTCTCTCTAGTCAATCCTCTGTCCAACAACTCCTAGACCTGTCGATTGAGTTCCTGACCTTCTGTCAGACTCATCCTATGCAGTGCCTTGTTTGGCAGACTCGACCCTGGAATCAAGTCGATCTGATGGGATATGCTCCTTTGTTACTATATATCCACATTGATATTAACAATTGATATCGATTTGGTTGAACATGGTTGACCATTTGATACTACATATCCATATTGATATTAATAATTTGTATTAATAATAATTATATTATATTAATGTTTGTTATAAATATTAAATAATAATAATAATTAAAAATGTTTTAAATACTGCTAATATTAATATCTTAGTTATTAATGTGAAACATTATTAGTAATAATGTTTTATATTGATAAATATGATATTAATAGAAGGCCACATCTTCACAAGTTTCAATTTTTGAAGGGACCATAAGTTATGTAACTTGCTTATACATACACCTACAATAAGAAAATAGATATAGATTAGAACATTTTACATTTATTAATGTGAAACATTAATAATTAAAATAACTTGTAAATACATAAAATTGTTTTTGGGTTTTTTTTGGATTGAATATTTCTTCAAAAGGTCTTCAAAAGGAAGGGGAAAACATTGAAAAACATAAATCTAATTACAAGTGGACATAGTTTAACTTGGGAAAAAATAATTGTGTACTCTTTAAATACTTTATTTTAGAAATAAATAATCTAACTCTTGATCGAATCTAAATATACTAGCATCATTTAAGATTTATCCATGCATCATCTACCATTGATTTTTTATATTTGGTGGGAGCAAAAAGATGATCCCCAAAACTGTTGCAACGAGCCCACACTAGCATGGAAAAAACAGGAATGCGCACGTGCCATTAGGTTCAGTACCGAACCGGGGAGCGTGCACGTTGTTGGCGCGTGCGCGGACAAACATGCGCATGCGGCCCTGTTAAGGTTTTAAAAAAAAATAGATTTCTTTTCATTCTTACCATTCCAGCTGAACGTGGATGAACCAGCGCATGCGCGGAGGTACAGCAACCCAAGTGCACCATTTCAACTCAAAAATTCACCTTCATCCATCCACCAATTGCACTGGATAGGTAAATGCCATTGTTTTTTTCATTTAATTTATTGTTTTTGTTATTTTATTCATTGTTTTTGTCATTTTATTCATCATTTTTGTCATTTTATTCATTTTTGTTTCTTTATTAAATTTGTAATTATCCCCAAATTATTAAAAGAATAAATAATTTTCAATTGTAGAGTGCAAACACACACAATGAATGAACAAAATGTTAACATGGAGTCTGATGGAACCAATGAAAACCCTCAAAAAAATCCAAATCCCCAAGAAAATCAAAACCCCCAACCAAATTTTGACTAAGATGACTTGAACCATTCTCTAAATGAGATGAGAGTGTACACTCGAGAACTAAGAAACACAGGGGAACCATCTCGAGTGTCCCTTGCCACCTCAATTGAAAGCTCAATTGGCTCCATCATCCATGCACATCACCGATTGAATGACATGACTAAATATAGAGCTAGGATGCGGGAGTATTATTCCACAGGCATTTCCAAGGAGGAAATAAAATATTTGAATATTACAAAGGCCCAATTGTACAGTATGTTCACCGATCCAAGAACACAACAACCACCAGACATTAAAAATCCACGTGTTTGCATGGATTGGTGTCATTTCCAACCATGGGGGGACAATTGTATGTATAGGTGGTTCATGGTTTATGATAAACCTCCTTGCAATAATAGGGAGATTCTACAGTACTTCCTTCGACAACTGTAGGCTGATTTTTCCCTTGGTTTACATGTCAACTATTTTGACATAACCAAGTTTCGGGGTGTTGGGCGTGGCTCTTCCCAAGATCGACTTGCTTCTATGAGGAACCCACTGAGAGGGCCACCAGCTCCTAAGCGTGATCCCAACCCCTCTCCCTAGTCGCCTCAATTACCCCACAAACTTGATCAGATCAAGGACGCGATGAGGAGTGTTGCATGGGGACTCCTTAGACACACTTCCTTTGTAGCAGCTACTACACTTGAGAGACAGGCTGACCCTGATAGAGACATAGGTGCAGGGCATTCAGGACAGAGTCAAGATAGACCTGTCACTGGTGGTAGGCATGTTGGGCCTTCTAGTTCCACGGAGAAAATGCCACATATTTGTCCCCATTGAGGGCACACTTTCACTGGCCTGATCGAGGGTTTCTATATGGAGTAGGTTAGCAATTTTTTTAATGTGTTTTCAATCATCACTTGATAATTTGTAAAATAATTTTAAAGTATGTGTGCTTGACTTAAACTATTAGTTCAATGTACAGTTATTTAGAGTTGACACACCATCATGGGAGAACACAGCATCTCCCAACCTGGATGCAGCAATGGCAGCTGCAACTGAGATTGCGACACCTCACATAGAGGTATTTTTAGTACCCCACACAATATTGTTATTACTTATGGAATTTCTATTTTTATGTATTTATATTAGTGACATACATGATGATAGTTCATACAATATTTTTTAATATTTTGATTGAATGAATAATTAATGGTTTAATATGTTTATAACGTGCATACGTTTTGGTGTCCACAGGTATGCATGCAGTATGATGACCAACCATATCCGCTAGGGGTCGGCAGATCACCATATACGTAGGTACAATGTGTAGTTAAAAGCACACTTTTAATTTGAAATGTTACGACATACTATGGTTTAATTTGTTTTTTATTTACTAAACTATGATATTATAAATTTGTATGCAGGGGCCGCCAACAGCTGGAGGCGCCGCCAACAGCTGGAGGCCTCTTTAGTCCCATGTTTCCACCCTCTCCCATGAGTCGGTGTAATGTCCCTAAAAATAGTAAAATAAAAAAAAAAATTCCGTTAACGTAATAAACTAGCTAGGAAATGATAATTGTAAATTAACTTCAGCACTGTTTAAGAGAATACTATACTGATACTTATTTTGCGACGTTTTGAAGAGTCTTAGTTTTATAAGAATCATGGTCTTACTGGTTGTGAATCCTCTAGCTTTGTGGAAGCGTTGTAATGAATAGAAGTGTAAATATGTCACCATTGTACAATGTTTAAAGGATAAAAGTGCAAATCTCCTTCTTACAGTTTTAAGAGTTTGTATGCATGTTCATTAAAGTCTAAATGATAATTCAGGTGGGATTGACCCCTATTGGTGAAGGTTGAGGCCCATGATGAGATGCCTGGTATTTTCAAAGGCAAAGTACCCCGACAAGGCTGCTGAGAGGTAGGGTGTAAGAAATGGAGACTGCTGACTTATTTAGTGAGTTTCGCTAATGCATTTGATTTGTATCTATATGTAGGTGTACTTATTGCGGCATTCACCTAGGGTGCTTACTACATGGTTCTAATAATTTGCGAAACCCAAAGTATGTGATGGTTTGAAGATTGACACCTTTAAAAGCTTTGGAGGTAGTTTGTGAAACTTGTTGAACTTATAATAATGGTTGATTTAGTAATGTATTGTTGGTACTAAGCAATGCTTATGGTCTTTGCAATACTTGCGTGTTTGCAAAACTTATTGATCCAACCTGACTCTACTACTATAGATTTCTGGGTCCAAATCGAAATATTTGGGGTTTGGTGGTAGCATTGAATGCACTTCTGCGATGGCACATGGCCAAATGCTGCCAGCTATGACGAGGGTTTCTCCCTTGGTTTCTACACTAACGAAGGTTCAACTTCGTGGTTCATTTCACTTGTTTGGCTGTGGATGCGTTTGAGGGTTTCATGTACTGACCTGAGCTTGGCTTATGGTAAGCACACCATGAGGGGGTTTTCGTATGTAGAGATGGCGACTGACTAAGAAGGTAACTTCTTCCCTGGCATAAATGCTACGTTTTCCTGTTATTTCAGTTTGATAGAATTCGATACTAATCTCAGGGTCTTGACTTGTTTGGCAGGTGGTCATGTGGCATCCTCCTTCTACATGGCTATCAGTTGATGGTCAGTACTTCGACTTTGATTGTGTTGTGAATGGTAAGTTAGATTTCACCATTTCTTAACTTGCCCTCTCGCCTCTATGGAGTGTACTGTTGGTGTTTTCTATGCGGAACTTCATAATCCTAGTTTGGATTTACTGCCACAGTTTTGGTCTTGAGGTCACCATTGGCTTGGACCATTGTGAAATGTATCTTCTGGTTTTCTTAATGGACCTAGAGGGTTCTAGTGTAAGATTTGGCCATTCGGCTCAATGTTGGACTTTGCTGAAGTTGTAATAATAATTACCCAATATAAGACTAGGGTTTATATGTTTGCATATGTTTGTTTATAAAAGAATCCTTAGACCTGTGTAATAGAGGAAACGACTTACTGTATGAATCTATAATTGATTGGCATAGTGTTTAGTCTCTGTGTGTTCTTATGGTAAGAGTAGTTCGGTTTCTGGGTTTGCTTGTTGGTTGCTTTTAATTTGAAGTTGTCGTTTGAATACTTTATCATAGAAAATCATGGTTTTTCCATGCCTGCATTTATTAAGAGTTGAGTTTAAATCTGTCTACCATTTAGAAGAAAAGTATGGAAGGTATTAGCCTCTGTGTGTTCTATGAGTCTTATTACCTGAATTAAAAAAGATGTTCTTACTAGTCTCTTCGTTTTCTTTGTATGGAGTAATGGTCTATAAGTTTGGATTCCCTATGTGGCTATCGTTTACCCTGTATGTTGGAATGGATTTTCAATTCTTAGTTATGAAATCGCTCCCAGTCACGATGTGTTGGTGGGAAGGGCGAAACCGTGGTTTGGTTTCCTTACATGCCTATGGGGATTCGCTATGCATTTTCTGGTAGTTGATTTTATATGTAAACCTATGAGGATTCGATCCCTGACTTTGCATTTTATGTTGAAAATACAGGCTGTATGTGTTTTGTTAAATGGTAATGAAAACACTTGTTTGGATGCAAAACTGCTTTTGTGTAAAACAATATGCTATTTGGTTGCTTGGGCTATGATTTGGTCTTCCTATGAAAGTCAAGGAGACTCGATCTTGTGACCTTTATTTCGATGGTTAAAAGTACTATAGTTTAAATATGTGGAATGCACTTGATGGTAGTGGGATTCGATTCATAAGAAAAGTCTGATGTCACTTTCAATTTAATGGTTGACAGTTTAAATAAAAAAAGAAACGTAGAGATAGTGAAATGGAATGATGCCATGGTTTGAAAGGTAGAAAAATATCAATCATTGCTACTATTAAATCTATGTTTTGATGTGTAAAGTGACTAAGAGAATCGATGTTTGAATTGATGCTATTGTTGTTTCTTGAGCAAAAGGAGAATAACAGTAAAAGAATTAAAAGAGGAATAGAATTAACCCCTATACTACGAATTAGTAGGATGATTCAAACCAAAGACATCATTATTGAGAAATATAGTAATAACCCTAAGTTTGCCGACAGGGTGTTGTCTAACACAGGCTAGTTGGCTAAACCTGTTAGACCCTCCACTGGTTTCTGGGTGAAACCTCTAAGTGTTGATAATTTTTGTAATGAGAACAATGCTGAATAATTAATTATAATTAAGAAAGAAAAACTACATCTACGATAACTAGGAAATGGAAAACGATTAACACCACATACCTGGTTGCTTGGGCACTCGATCCTTTCTTGTAGAATCCTACACACTCACACACTAATTAGTACAGGACCTGTTGTAATTAGCTAACATGTTATGGTAATTCCCTTAGCTGGATAACTTTGGGGCTACCGTGTTCCTCCCAACCATGATCCTACAACCGTTCCTGATTTTTTATGGATCCCCCCAAGCTAGATTCCAACATGCAAAAGAGATAGAGGACCTAGGGTTACCGCTGGTTTATATTCTTGGAGCAGAAGATTTCTCTCTGATTTACCATAAGAGAATGATAATGAAAAAGATAGATCCCCAAAACTGGATCTACCCTCTTTAAGTAGGGGAGTGTTGAATTATGACTGTTGGAATAATTAGTTTCTTTAAATTAGATACATAATACTTTAAAAGATATTATTTAATAAATATCTAGTCTTTTGTACTAAGACTTTTTCAATGGTTTAATTTGTCAGTGATTTCTGATTTAAGCTCTTCATAATAATTTTGATAACAATAATTATACTAATAATATTTCTAACCTAAGTATTAATACATTAGTAATACTATTTGTAAATGTGGCTGCTCACTAAATATTAATACTATTAGATAATGTGGCATCCCACTATGCATAAACTATATGCAATAATGTCTTTTATAAATAATTAATCACATCATTATTTATTAAATATTTTTAATAATAATATTAAATCTTGTATCTTTACCTGATACTTAGTTTTAATAACTTAAGGGTAAGGTCCACTTCTTTGGATAGTCTTTCGGTAAGCTAGGATAGACACCTCTAGTCTCTCTCTTTGCATGTCGGATTCCCTCGTTTAACACGATAGTTCCTGTAGTATTTGATGATAGATAACAGATGAATCATTTAATCAAATTGAATAAATGTGATGAAAGTAAAGTGCTATTCAAAGTCTTTTCCGACTCAAAAATTTGAGATCCAGTAACCCCGAGTGCTCTTAAGAGCCTTTTAACTCAACACTCTCACATGGGCATTACGCTAGTGCAATTCCAGAGCCTCTGCTCAACACTAGTGCTAGAATGTGGTTGTGAGGCACACCTAGAATATTTAAGTTGCCTCGGATCCAGTATTCGTTTATCAAGCTTGGAGTGCTCTAGGGATTAGACCCAACACTCAATGTACCTCAGGGCTTACTCCCAGTACATAAACATTCTTCTAGGTACATCGAGGCTTATGCCCAGTACATTGATTATATGTGTGTTTCTGAGTCCATGCTCAACACACTCATAAGTCAAATCATGTAAAAATCATAACTCTGCACAGTAAGTAAACAAAAGATCCTCTCAGTATATTAGGGTTTGTACCATATCAAAGCTGAAGAACATCATTAAAACATTGGGGCCTTCTTGCCCAATATACACTCAAATAAAGAAGTTAGTCAGGGTCCATGCCCGATATGTCAATATATAAAAGAGTAAATCATAGGTGCTAGGGCTTTTGCCCAATACTCAAAAGAAAACATAGGTGTTGGGGCTGTGGCCCAATATAGAAACAAAAATAGTTAGTCCAAAATTTAGGATATTACATCCCTCCCCGCTTAGAAACAACATTGTCCCGATGTTTCTAGGGACTAGGGATGAGGTCATGAACAAGGCGGGGTATGTCTCTTTCATGGTGGTCTCATTCTCTGAAGTAGCCTCATCTGGTCCAAAGTGCCTCCATTGCAATTCCAGCTGAGTAATGGTCCTCCTCCTAAGCTGCACCTCTCTCTTGTCCCGAATGTGGAGTGGTTTTGGCGTGAAATCCCCTTCAGGCTCCACCTATAATAAGGACCAATAAATAACATGTTTAGTATCGTATACATATTTCTTTAATAATGAAGCATGAAAAACATTATGAACCTTTATATGCACCGGTAAGGCTAACTTATAAGCTATTGGGCCCTTCTTGGCCAGGATTTCAAAAGGGCCACAAAAACTTGGGGCTAGTTTCCCGCAACGTCCCAAGCTCAACAAGCTTCGTTTTGCCTTTATTTTTAGGAACACATGTTGACCGACTTGGTAGTCTTTGTCTTTTCTTTTCTTGTCCTCATAACTCTTTTGGCGGTCTTGTGCTTCTTTTAGGTTCATTTGTACCTTGGAAACTAGTTGTTCCAAGTCTTTTAGTAGGTCGGGTCCTAACATAAGTTTGTCTACTGGACTGTCCCGAGTCATGGGTGTCCGACATTTCCTGTCATAGAGTACCTCGAAAGGACTCATTTTAGCCGAGGTTTGATAACCGTTGTTGTATGTAAACTCTGCAAGGTGCAAATAATCTTCCCACTTGGTGGGGTTGTTCATGACATACATCCTCAACATGTCCTCGAGGATTTGGTTTACTCATTGTGTTTGTCCATCAGTCTGGGGGTGATATGCGGTACTTAATTGTAACTGGGTTTCCGAACTAGAGAACAATTCTCTCCAGAAGTTGCTAGTGAACTTCGTGTCTTGATCGGAAATGATTGCCTAGGGTATACCATGCAATCGAAAGATCTCCTTTAAGAATATTTCCGCGATGTGAACTACCTTGTAGGTAGATTTTACCGGTATGAAGTGAGCTGATTTATACAACTTGTCTACCACTACAAAGATGGAGTTGTTCAGTTTCTTACTCTTGGGTAAGCCTGTAATGAAGCCAATACTTATTACCTCCCATTTCCATTCCGGAATGGGTAAAGGTTGCAGTAGTCCGAAGGGGTGTTGGTGTTCTTCTTTGATTAGTTGGCACTCCAGACATTTCGCTATGAACATGGCGATGTCAGCATTCAACTTAGGCCAAAAGTAATGTTTCTTGACTATCGATATCATCTTTTGATATCCGGGATGCCCTAAATAGGGTTTCTGGTGAATATCGGTGAGAATGTTTGATCTAATGTCTCCACTCTCCGGGACGTAGAGTCTTTCTTTCGACCATAGTAGTCCTGATTCGTCTATCTTATATTCCTTTTGTTGCTGGAATAATCTATCTTCTCGGATCTTTGCAAGGATTTCCATGTAGTAACGGTCACTCTTACATGCCGTTCGAATCTTGTGTTGTAAGTCTAAGTCGGTTTAACTCACCATGACTTCATAAAGCATATGTGCTCGACGGCTCAAGGCATCCACAATCTTGTTTTCCTTGCCTTTTATATGTTTTAGTTCGAAATGGTATTCACTAAAGAAGGATAACCATCTGGCCTGCCTGGCATATAGGTTGGGTTGGTCGAAAAGGTATTTCAAACTCATGTTATCAGTCATCAATAGGAATTTCTTTCACATGAGATAATGTCGCGACATCTTCAGAGCATGGATGACAGCGGCTAGTTTGAGGTCATGCATAGGGTAGTTCTGCTCATGCTCTTTTAATTTCCTCGATTCGTAGCATATGGAAAAATTGTCTTGCATAAGGACTCCCCCAAGTCCTTCCTTGATTGCATCTGTGCAAATGACGAAGTCCCCATTGGGATCTGCAATACGCAGAATCGGTGCACTAATCAGTAGTTGCTTCAGCTTTTGAAAGCTTTCTTCGCACTTATCCGTCCAGATAAACTTGTTTTCCTTTTTCTGCAAGGCGGTCATGGGACATGCAATCCGTTAAAAGTTCTCAATGAACTTTCGGTAGTAGCCGTCTAATCCTAAGAACGATCTTATATCGAATATGCATGTAGGTGTGGGCCATTCTTCGATAGCTTTGACCTTTTTGGGGTCGACGGCTATTCCCTTCTCGAAAATGATATGTCCTAAGTATTGAATATGGGGTTTGTAGAAATCGCACTTACTAAACTTGGCGTACAACTGGTGTTCCCATAGTATACGTAGAACAATTCAGAGATGTTCCTCATGTTTCACTTCGTTCTTGGAGTAGATCAAAATGTCGTCAATGAAGACTAGAACGAACTTATCGAGGTATTTACTAAAGATGTTGTTCATCATGCACATAAAGTTGGCTGGTGCGTTCGTCAACCCAAAGGGCATCACTATGAACTCGTAGTGGCCATAATGTGTTTGAAATGCGATTTTTTTGATATCCTCATCATGGATTCTCACCTGATGGTATCCAGATCGCAAGTCGATCTTTGAGAAGATCTTTGCTCCTCCGACTTCGTCAAACAAGTCGTTGATCCTAGGGAGTGGGTAGCGATTCTTAATGGTCATCTTGTTGAGTTGGCGGTAATCAATGCACATCCACATCGTTCCATCTTTCTTCTTGACGAAGAGTATCGGTGCACCCCAAGGGGACACACTTGGTCGAATGTACCCTTTGTCTATTAAATCTTGTAACTAAAGCTTGAGCTCCACCAATTCTGGTGTGGTCATGTGGTACGGGGCTTTAGAAGCTGGTATTGACCCGGGTGTTAGTTCGATGGAAAAATCTAAGTCTCGTTTGTTAGGATATTCCTATACTCCATCGCAATCCTACCAACATTTTCATCCTTTGCATTTTTAGTCTTGCATGCATTCCTGCATGCATTGCATGCATCTGCATGTAGTCCAATCATCAGGTTGATACCTCCAGCACCTAGTCCCTAGTCTTCCAGTACTTGGGAGCTTATTTCCACTCAGATTGAGCCCTCCTAGCCAGTGATGCGCCCACATCTCACCATCCACTTGACAAAGGCACCCTTCTTCACCTACCAGTCCAGTTGTCTTTAGTTAACTGAGTTCTCTCCTTGATTTTAGGCTTGACTCACTCTTAACTGACCTTACCACTCCGATGGACCTCCAGTGTGACTAGACTGCTCATTCTGACTTCAGTTAGCTCCTCATGCACCCTCCACTGAGCCTCCTTCATTTAGTTAGTTCTAGTTACACTCAGTTAGACTCAGTTTGACTGATGGTTGATAGTTATTTGAGAATTGATGACTCCATTGATGATGAGATAGACTTCTAGTTGTGCTCCGATGACACTCCAGTGATCTTTTGATCACTCCATGAAGGCTAATTCGAATTTCCACCTTGGCATTCGAATCCTCATGCATTGTACTACTTATTTGTCCATATTGTGATTAATTAATTAATGTGTGTGAAGTTATTTTTCTTCTATCCGAGTTCTACTGTATTATTATTATTATGTTGCTCTCTTACTACATTATTCACTCTTAATCTTATTCCTAGATTCTTTCATTGTGAGGTATACATCAGCTCTTGGATATGCTGTGAGGATTTTCACATGGTATCAGAGCATGTTGAGAGTATTGTTTATCTCCATTACTGAGATTTTTTTGTAGGTTATTATCAAGATTTCGAGTGCAGTAGTTGTAGTAGTTTCTGCATCTTTTGCAGCAGTAGCAGTTGTAGACTTTTCTATTGTTTTTGCAGGTCTTCTACAGCTTCCATGTATTCAGAAGAAATCCCTCCTCTTTCTCCATTCAAGTATGATGAATGGAAACCAATAATCATAGCATATTTGAAGAGCCGTGGTCTCTTTGATTATTGTTTTGAAAGAGAGTTCGAATCCTCTGAAGAAGAAATTGATTGGTTAAATAAAGGTGACAATGTCCGTGCAACCATGATGTTTGCTATGTCTCGATGCATGGTACACCAATACATTGATGTTGAATCTCCAAAAGAACTATGGGCCCACCTGGATGAAATATTCGGCAATCAGAATGAAGGGATTGGTCCAATCCATTTCGAGTGCAAGCTCACTATTGCATTCGCTTTCCTTGATGATCTCACAGGTCATGAACTAGTATCAAACATATCTCATATTGAAGTTGTCCACAAAGAAGAAGAACTTGCAGATTCTAGACTCATGCTCCAAATTTCTTCTATTTCGAATTATGTGCCAGCTCACACTCTAGAAATTGTAGAAGGTCCTAAATCCTCTCTTTCACCAGAGTCTGTTGGTTTGCATCATGATCTATTGAATGTATCGGAGGTAAAATCAGCCATTGGAGGTAATGCATTCGCTCTCCTTGATCACTCACCTCTTATGTACTACTATCTGATCATTATTTCATGCTTTCAGAAGGTTATTGAAGATAATGGCCATTGCCATTTGCTTGCGATAATTTCTCATGCACTTACTGGTTTTGATCTCACCTCTAATGGTTCAAAGGAGATCTCAAGAAACCATGATTCAAGTCTTGGATCTAATTTGGATTCTAAGCAATCACTACTTGGGATAATTTCTCATGCATATGATGGTTTTGATCTCACCCCTGCTGGTTCAAAGGAGATCTCAAGAAACTATTCTTCAAGTCTTAAATCTGATTTGGATTTCAAGCAATCATGTGATGGTTCTTTTTGGCATAATCTCACCCATGATGGTAGGGAGGAGAAGACAAAATACTATCTGCACATTCATAGATTTGATCCTACCTGAGCTGATTCGAATCACAAGTTCAAGGATCATCCTCATACTTTTGGATTTGTTCTCGTCACATTCAATCTGAAGAGCAAGTACAAGCACATGCCTTTTGAGCATGATCCACTTCTTCCCAAGAAGAAGATACCTCCAGACATATGACCAAGCATCACACCTGCTTGACTTTGGAGCATTTATTTTTGTGTGTGCCTTACAGTCTATTTTGAGGGGGGGTATTTTTTCCATGAGGTTTTCCCCATTTCCTCGGTTTATTGACTGTTATCATTCATTGTATTGGGTGACCTTTGGTCTCAGTTACCAAGGCCCATGATGGATTAAGGGGGGGGGGTGTTAGGATATTCCTATACTCCATCCTAGTCCTACCAGCATTTTCATCCTTTGCATTTTCAGTCTTGCATGCAACATGCATTCTGCATGCATCCGCATGTTGCCCAGTCATCAGGTTGATACCTCCAACACCTAGTCCCTAGTCTTCCAGCACTCGGGAGCTTATTTACACTCAGATTGAGCTTTCCTAGCCATTGATGCACCCACATCTCACCATCCACTTGACAAAGGCGTCCTTCTTCACCTACCAGTCCAGTTGTCTTTAGTTAACTGAGTTCTCTCCTTGATTTTAGGCTTGACTCACTCTTAACTAACCTTACCACTCCGATGGACCTCCAGTGTGACTAGACTGCTCATTCTAACTTCAGTTAGCTCCTCATGCTCCCTCCACTGAACCTCCTTCATTCAGTTAGTTCTAGTTACACCTACCACACTCAGTTAGACTCAGTTTGACTGATGGTTGACAGTTACTTGAGCATTGATGACGCCACCGATGATGAGATAGACTTCTAGTTGTGCTCTGATGACACTCAAGTGATCTTTTGATCACTCCATGAAGGCTAATTCGACTTTCCACCTTGGCATTCGAACCCTCATGCATTGTACTACTTATTTGTCCATATTGTGATTAATTAATTAGTGTGTGTGAAGTTATTTTGCTTCTATCCGAGTTCTACTGTATTATTATTATGTTTCTCTCTTATTGCATTATTCACTCTTAATCTTATTCCTAAATTCTTTCATTGTGAGGTATACATAAGCTCTTAGATCTGCTATGAGGATTTTCACATCATTTGGTTGGTAATACCAGTATTTATTCGGGAAATACATCTTTGAACTCTACGAGAACTGGGAAGTCTTCGATCTTTTGTTCTCTATCAGTTTCTATGTTTTGGATATTGACGGCAAAGAGTTTGCAACCCTTTCTGATACATTTCTTTTCTTGTAAGGCGGAGATCTGTCATACCGATAATTTCTTAGGGATACCCTGAATCATCTTCTGATTCCCTTGGTCATCCCTGTAGAGTAAGGATTTGTTTAAGCAGTCTAGTAGGACATGGTGTTCTTCAAACCAATCCATGTCGATAAGTACATCGTACGACCCTAGTGGTAGAATATTTAATTCTAGCCTAGTTTGTAAACCGTTTAAGTCTATCTCGCAAGTCGTAACTAACTTGAAGACCTTTTGTTTGGTATCGGTGGCTAGTTGTACTAGCCATGGTTTCTCATGTGGCTCTCAGTTCAACTTACAAGTGTCCACTAACTTAGGGGAGATATAACTTCGGCAAGTGCCATGATCTATTAAAACTGAAATGACAGTGTTAGAGATCTTACCCTCAATTTCCACCATGGTGGCTTGGTGATCTTCCTGTCAGCCATCAAGAACGGCATAAATCCTAGGTGTCTTTGCCATGTCTCCTACGGTAGGTTCTACTTGAATGTTGTGTAAAACTCCATCCATTTTGTTGGGGCAGTCTCTGTAGTAGTGTGGCCCTTGACATTTCCAATAATAAACGGTTGGTGGGACAGCTTTTGTCCCCTTATTAAAAGCTGACTTGTTGACAGGTGGTGGGGGTGCACTTGGTCGTGCTTGAGGTCAGTTGAAGCCTCTATTGGGTGGAAAACTGTTGTTATGTTTCCGGTAAGGTGGAGGTCTAAAACCCGGTTTGCGGTTTTCTATGAAGTTTCTGAACCTATCTCTGCTTCTGTTGAGGTTGTCATTCTTTGGCATCTATGTTCATAACACAGTCTTGCTTTATGTAAGGTTACATCAAGGGTTTTGGGCATGTCAAACTCTATCTTTTCTCTAAAGTTTGGTGGTAGCCCTCCCAAGAACTGTTGTATTTTGACCTTTTTGTCTTTGATGTATGGAACATAGTGCAGTAGGTCTAAAAATTTGTTTATGAATGCCTCCATGGTGAGGGAGCCCATTTTCAACTCATGAAATTCCTTAATTTTCTTGTCAAAGAATATTTCAGACATATATTTGTCCTGAAATATTTTGCTGAAAGTATCCCATGTTATGTCTCAATTCTTGTCCTTTGGTGTGTTTCAAGTCCCGCCACCATCTGGCTGCTTTACCATTTAGGTTGTATATGGCTAGTTGGGCTTGCATTTCACTGGAGTAATTATGGACTTTGAAGTACTTATTCATTCCTAGTAGCCACTCCTCAGCCTTCTCCCCGGAGTTAATCTCTCCGTCATACATTTTGGATCTTATCTTTATGAATTCTCCTTGTAAGTTGTCGTCACTTTTCCTCCTTTTCTTGCAAGGAGCTGGTGAACCTTTGTTGTTGGAAGAGCTTTTACAGTCCTCTTCCATTGATTCCAGTATGTGTTCCCCTACTCTTCTCCTTTAGGGCTGGCAGTCCTCTTTGTGTGACTATTTCCCTTTTTAAAAGTGTTGACTGAGAGTGTAAGCTGTCCGTGGGGTTTTGCCCTTGTTAAAGTTTGATGCAGAGCTTCATTTATAGCTTGCTGTTCTCGTCTTTCTTGCATGTTGTCGTCTCTGAAGCTTTGGAATTTTTCCTGTAGGTTTTGCATGGATTTCATTAGATCTAAGTTGAGTTCCACCACAATTTATTTCTCTTGTGGTGGAGAGTTTAGATTCCCATGTATGTTGCTGCCACCTTCTGCATTCATTTAAAAAAATGACTGTACCTGTAATGTTATATAAGCATCAACACTCCATGTTATGTAATGTTATGAGTTCTCTTGGGTTTGGTGCTAGCATTGAATGCACTTCTGCGATGGCACATGGCCAAACACTGTCAGCTATGAAGAGGGTTTCTCCCTTGGTTTCTACAACAACGAAGGTTCAACTTCATGGTTCATTTCACTTGTTTTGTTGTGGATGCATTTGAGGGTTTCATGTACTGACCTAAGCTTGGCTCATGGTTAGCACACCATGAGGGGGTTTTCAGATGCTATGTTTTCCTGTTATTTCAGTTTGATAGAATTCGATTCTAATCTCAGGGTCTTGACTTGTTTGGTAGGTGGTCATGTGGCATCCTCCTTCTACATGGCTATCAATTGACGGTCAGTGCTTCGATTTTGATTGTGTTGCAAATGGTAAGTCATATTTCACCATTTCTTAACTCCCCCTCTTGCCTCTATGGAGTGTACTGTTGGTGTTTGCTATGCGGAACTGCGTAATCCTAGTTTGGATTTACTTCCATAAGTTTGGGTTCCTTGAGGTCTCCATTGGCTTGGACCATTGTGAAATGTTTCTTCTGGTTTTCTTAATGGACCTCGAGGGTTCTAGTGTAAGATTTGGCCATTCGGCTCAATGTTGGACTTTGCTGAAGTTGTAATAATAATTACCCAATATAACACCGGGGTTTATATGTCTGTGTATGTTTGTTTATAAAAGAATCCTTGGACCTGTGAAATAGAGGAAACGGCTTACTGTATGAATCTATAATTGATTGGCATACTGGTTTGTCTCTGTGTGTTATTATGGTAAGAGTAGTTCAGTTTTTGGGTTTGCTTGTTGGTTGCTTTTAATCTGAAGTTGTTGTTTGAATACTTTATCATAGAAAATCATGGTTTTTCCATGCATGTGTTTATTAAGAGCTGAGTTTGACTCTGTCTACTATTTAGAAGAAGAATAGGGAAGGCATTGGCCTCTGTGTGTTCTATGAGTCTTATTACCTGAATTAAAGAAAGATGTCCTTACTGGTCTCTTCGTTTTCTTTGTATGGAGTAATGGTTTATAAGTTTGGATTCCCTATGTGGCTATTGTTTACCTTGTCTATTGGAATGGATTTTCATTCTTAGTTATGAAATCGCTCCTAGACACGATGTTTTGGTGGGAAGGGCGAAACCCTGGTTTGGTTTCCTTATGTACTTATGGGGATTCACTATGCGTTTTTTGGTAGTTGCTTTTATATGTAAACCTAGAGGGATTCGATCCCTGACTTTGTGTTTTATGTTGAAAATACAGGATATATGTGTTTTGTTAAATGGTAATGAAAATGCTTGTTTGGATGTATAACTGCTTCTATGTAAAACAATACGCTATGTGGTTGCTTGGGCTATGATTTGGTCTTCCTGGGAAAGTCAAGGAGACTCGATCTCATGACTTTTATTTCGATGGTTAAAAGTACTATAGTTTAAATATGTGGAATTCACTTGATGGTAGTGGGATTCGATTCATAAGAAAAGTTTGATGTCACTTTCGATTTAATGGTTGAATGTTTAAATAAAAAAAGAAACGTAGAGATAGTGAAATGGAATGATGCCATGGTTTGAAAGGCAGAAAAATAACACTCACTGCTACTATTAAATCTATGTTTTGATGTGTAAAGTGACTAAGAGAATCGATGTTTGAATTGATGCTATTTTCATTTCTTGAGCACAAAGAGAATAACAATAAAAGAATTAAAAGAGAAATAGAATTAACCCATGTACTATGAATTAGTAGGACGATTCAAACCAAAGACATCATTATTGAGAAATATAATAATAACCCTAACTTTGCCGATGGGGTGTTTTCTAACACAGGCTAGTTGGCTAGACCTGTTAGACCCTCCACTAGTTTCTGGGTGAAACCTCTAAGTGTTGATAATTTTTGTACTGAGAACAATGCTGAAGAATTAATTCTAATTAAGAAAGAAAAACTACATCTACTATAACGGGGAAATGGAAAACAATTAACACCACATACCTGGTTGCTTGGGCACTCGATCCTTTCTTGTAGAAGCCTGCACACTCAAACAATAATTAGTACAGGACCTATTGTAATTAGCTAACCTATTAGGGTAATTCCCTTAGCTAGATAAATTTGGGGCTACCGTATTCCTCCCAACCATGATCCTACAACTGTTCCTGGTTCTGTATGGATCCCCCCAAGCTGGATTCCAACATGCAAAAGAGATAGAGGACCTAGGGTTACTGCTGGTTTAGATTCTTGGAGCAGAAGACTTCTCTCTGATTTACCATAAGAGAATGATAATGAAAAAGATAGATCCCCAAAACTTGGGATCTTCCCTCTTTAAGTAGGGGAGTCTTGAATTATGACTGTTGGAATAATTAGTTTCTTTAAATTAGATACATAATATTTTAAAAGATATTATTTAATAAATATCTAGTGTTTTGCACTAAGACTTTTTCAATGGTTTAATCTATAAATGATTTCTGATTTAAGCTCTTCATAATAATTATGATAACAATAATTATACTAATAATATTTCTAACCTAAGTATTAATACATTAGTAATTTATTATTTATAAATGTGGCTTCTCACTAAATATTAATACTCTATTAATACTATTAGATAATGTGGCATCCTAATATGCATAAACTATATGCAATATTGTCTTTTATAAATAATTAATCACATCATTATTTATTAAATATTTTTAATAATAATATTAGATCTTGTATCTTTACCTGATACTTAGTTTTAACAACTTAAGGGTAAGGTCCACTTCTTTGGATGGTCTTTCGGTAAGCTAGGATAGGCACCTCTAGTCTCTCTCTTTGAATGTCGGATTCCCTTGTTTAACACGATAGTTCCCACAGTATTTGATGATAGATAACAGATGAATCATTTAATCAAATTAAATAAATGTGATGAAAGTAAAGTGCTATTCAGAGTCTTTTTCAACTCAACACTTTGAGATCCAGTAACCCCGAGTGCTCTTCAGAGCCTTTTAACTCAACACTCTCACATGGGCATTACACTAGTACAATTCCAGATCCTCTGCTCAACATTAGTGTTAGAATGTGGTTGTGAGGCACACCTAGAATATTTAAGTTTCCTTGGATCCGGTATTCGTTTATTAAGCTTGGAGTGACCCAGGGATTAGGCCCAACACTCAATGTACCTCAGGGCTTACTCCCAGTACATAAACATTCTTCTAGGTACATCGGGGCTTATGCCCAGTACGTTGGTTATATGTGTGTTTCTGATTCCATGCTCAACACACTCATAAGTCAAATCATGTAAAAATCATTACTCTGCATAGTAAGTAAACAAAAGATCCTCTCAGTATATTAGGGTTTATACCCATATCAAAGCTGAAGAACATCATTAAAACATATGGGCCTTCTTGCCCAGTATACACTCAAATAAAGAAGTGAGTCAAGGTTCATTCCCAATATGTCAATATATAAAAGAGTAAATCATAGGTGCTAGGGATTTTTCCCAATACTCAAAATAAAACATAGGTGCTGGGGTCATGGCCCAATATAACAACAAAAATAGTTAGTCCAAAATTTGGGATATTACAGTCGGCCCCCTCACCTCCATCCATACCCCTCCCTCTGTCCACCCCCTCCCTTCCATCCACCCTCCCCCCTCCGTCCATCCTCCCCCATTCATCCACGCCCCCCCATCTATAAATCCTCCCCCATTTGTCCACGCCCCCCCTTCCATACAGCTTCTCCCCTTCGTCCACAAGCTCCCTTATATCCATCCTCCTCCCTCTATCCAGGACCGGCCTCCCATTCACCATACCTCAACACTCCCCCTAGACCTTTTGGGTCGATACCCCCTATTGTCCATCCGGTAGGGATTTATCGTCCACGATGTCCTCTTCCACCCCATACCATCATGTCCTCTTTCACCACATCATCTCCAGTTCCCACCACTATTGTGACAACTACTATGGCCCCACCCATAGTTCCTCCATCTACATCTGTGCCCCCCCCCATCACTGCATTGGAGCAGGTTGTCCAGCCAACTGCTCCACCTGCTATCCCAGAAACTTAGCCATGTCCATTGTCAGAGGTGTTCACGGTGAGAATCAAGTTAATTTATGGCTTTTTTTTATGCATTAAGCAAAATTAATTTAAGAAATTATTATTTTTCAATGAAATGATTGGCATAAATGTTGTAGGGTGGAATTGCTTAGAGGCTCAGCAGATCTAGGACACTTGCTTCTCGTCTCCTACTTGCATCAGCGATGAGTTATTTAAGATTTGAATTGTACATTCATTTTATAAATGTGGTAAATGTTACAAATTCTTGAAACTAATGTTACCTTATATCATTTGTTTCAGAGCATGGAGAGATAGTCTACTCCTAGATGAAAGAAGACTCGAGGTAGCTGTAGCTCCAAGAAGAGAAAGATAGACTTTGGAGATGCACCGGGGAGTGACTAGGTGGTCACAACGCTTGCCACGCCATGTTATCTACATTAGCCATGATGTGGCACCTTTGGGAACCAGTTGTCGTGTACTTTGTATCTACGGCACGAGTTGCCATGTATTTTGGATCTATGGCACAAGTTGTCGGATTCTGCATAGGGCACTAGTTGCCATGTATTTTGGATCTATGACACGAGTTGTTGGATTTTGTATACGGCACGAGTTGCCATCGTATGTACATTGGGAACCATGTTCCACTATTTTCCCGAAAATTTATATATTTGTTCGAATTTTGTTCCACTATGGTTTTATCTCATGGATTAATATATAGTTTTGTTTGAGTTTTGTTCTATATATGCGTATAATGATTTGGATTCAAATGTATGTCATGGCGATTTTGGATGAAACCTAGAGCACCATTTTAGGGTTTTTATTGCAATGACAACAATTATTAAGGCCAATATTTCAAACAAAATGTAATTTTAACCCCGAATAAAAACGAAGGTGATTTTGGGAGGGCCATTTTTTTATTTGAAGATCAAGTTCACTTGAATCCAAGACAAGTTCTATCACAACTAAGTTAATATTCTGACTACATAGTACTCTAGGAAACTCATCCAACCATAAAAAATCATAGCACTCTCTTCCACTACCCTACTTAACACAATGGATATATGCTCTTTCTCTACTCAATAATCCCTTAGGGATATTGTTCCCTTACAATGGCCTTTAGTATAGGTAGAAACAATCAAATCCAATAAATTATTTTAGGAAATAACTAGATAAAGAATACAACTTGTTTCCTAAGAAACCAATGAGAAACATTAACCAACAAGTGAAGAATTTATACATTTCCTAAGCTTTAATATGTTCATCTACAACCCCTCTCTCTCTCCCCCGACATCTAAAAGTTCCTCTTTTATACTACTAATTCTGTCATTTTCAAATTTGGTTAATGGGTAACAAATATAGAGAATACAACATGAGGAGCAGAGAGTATGAACTTGAGAATTGGGGAATAATGGGATAATGATCCCCAATGAAGTAGGAGAATGAAGTAATCCTCACACTTCTACAAACTAATTTTACTTTTCCCAAGCTTGCATAACTACACAAGGTAGACTTCCTCACCAACTTCCACATGAATTTATGATTGGATTTGCAGGTAAAGGTAGTGGATGAACTTTATTGAAGGCACATGATGAAAAGGTAGGAGTTCTTAGAATGAAACTTGGTAATGGATGATTAATTTCTCATAATATATTTCTATGTTTATTCTCTAGTGGAATCACAACCCATCCCGTGGTCTTTGCAACCATCTTTGATTGCTATATATGAAATTCTAACATTAAGATTTTCATAGCTTTGAGTTCATCGTGGTAAGACTACCACATCGTTCATACAAGTGTATTTACAACATCTACATGTCTAGCCATTCATTAGTCAAGGATTGGCCCTGAGATGCATATTTACAACATTTACATCAAGTCCAATCTAGCTTCAAACCCCCCCCAAAACTAGTTACAATAGTAGCCATACTAGGCAACACATCAGTACTGATAATAATAACTACATATAATCCACATAAATTATATTAATAGCCAAACAACAAAAATTATGGAGAAATACTGAGCAAAACCCTAGTTTCCAAAATGGACCTACAAGATGACACCTCGGCCATGGGACCGGAGGAGAGGGGCACCCTTAGCACTATCCTGTTGTCTTGAATCCAACAGAGTCAAGAGTTTGTCGATCTAAGCCATGGTCGTCATTGTATGGCTTGTTCTGTCTCACAGCCAAAAGGCCTTCATCGATACTTGCTAGATACCTACCAGGGGCATAGAATTCCAACCGTGCAACAAAACCAGGTTCCAGGGAGTCCTGCAAGTGTGTCTAGGAAGGTTCCAGCTAGGAATGCTAGCCATAAGTCTCTGGTCAACGATTTTGCAAATTTGACCCCAATGTGCAAAAATTACACACTCCCTTACTGAGAAAAACCCTAGTTTCCAAAATGGACCTACAAGATGACACCTAGGCCATGGGATCGGAGGACAGGGGCACCCCTAGCACTATTCTGATGTCTTGAATCCAATAGAGTCGACGGTTTGTCGATCTGATCCAGGGTCGTCATTCGATGGCTCATTCCGTCTCGCATCCAAAAGGCCTTCATGGACACCTATTGGATACCTACCGGGGGCATAGAATTCCAACCGTGCAACAAAACTGGGTTCCTAGGAGTCCTGCAAGTGTGTCTAGGAAGGTTCCATCTGGGAATGCTAGCCATAAGTCCCTGGTTGATGATTTTGCAAATTTGACCCCAATGTGCAAAAATTGCACACTCCCTTACTCAACAAAACCCTAGTTTCCAAAATGGAACTACAAGATGAGACCTGGGCCATGGGACCGAAGGAGAGGGGCACCCCTAACACTATCCCGATGTCATGAATCCAACGGAGTCAACGGTTTGTCGATCCGAGCCATGGTCGTCATTCTATGGCTCATTCTGTCTCGCACCAAAAGGGTTTCAGGGACACCTGCTGGATAACTACCGGGGGCAGAGAATGACCTCACAATCCTAAGGTCAAGGGATTTTAGTACTTGACCCAATCATGCATAAGTGCATATTCACTTACTATGAAAAACCCTAGTTCTTTATATCCATGAGCAAGATTATCATTAGGAAATGGAACCACATGAGAGAGGTTCCCCTAGATCAAATGCATTGTTATGGACCCAATGGATTTGATGGGTCATTGATATGATCCACTGTCATTATTTTATGGAAAATTGTAGGTCACCTTCTAAATCATTTTAGGGACACATGGGTGATCCTGTCATAAGGGAATAAAAATTGAACTAGGCATCGAAATTGAGTTTCATAAGCTCTTGCATGTGTGTTTGGACATCCTCTACATGGAAACACCATACACACTCCAAAGGTCAATGAGTTTCAATACTTCACCAAATCATCAAAAAAGTGTATAGTCACTTACATAGAAACACCCTAGTTCCTAATATCAATCAAGCAAGACAAGCATTAGGTGATGCACCCATGGGAGAGAAGTTCCTCTTAATGGAATGCATTGTCATGGATGCAACGTAGTTTAGGGTTTGTCGATCTGAGCCACTGTTATCATTTTACGGCAAGTTGCAGGCCGCCACCTAAAGGCTTTGAGGGACACTTGGTGATTCTCTCATTAGGGCATAAAAATTGAATTCTATAAGATACTACATGTGTGCTTGGACATTACCAACATGATAACACAACCCATAGTCTCAAGTTTGAGGGGCTTAGTACTTGACCCAATCATCCAAAATGTGCATAGTGAGTTATTGAACAAAACCCTAGTTCCTAAGGTCAATGAACAAGATGAGTATACGGTGATGGAACCATGGGATAGAGGTTCCCTTATATGGAATGGATTATCATAGACCTAATGGATTTGATGTTTTGTTGGCCCGAATGACAATCATCATTTTATGGCGAGTTCCAAGTCACCTCTGAAATCCTTTCAAGGACACTTGGTTATTACGCCATTAGGGCATAAAAACAGATCTGGGCATCTAAATTGAATTCTATAAGATGGTGCATGTGTGTTTTTCCATGATTTGCATGGGAACACCACCCAAGGTCCCGATATTTAGGGTTTTTAGTACTTGATCCAATCATGGAAAAAGTGCATAGTCACTTATCGAGAAAAACCCTAGTTCATGAGATCAATAAAAAAGACAAGCACTAGGTGATGGACTGCAACAGAAAAACTAGGACGCGAGATCCATATTGAATAAGATATATATTATTGAATTGATAAGATGCTTTAACGCTTTACAAGAGCTCACCTTTTATAAGGTTTGAGCATTCTTAAGAAGGGTTACGCCCCTTCAATTAAACTAATTAATAATTTACTGATTAATTTAATACAATATTTAATATTCATAGCATTGCCTTCCCCTTTTGGAAAGCTTTGTCCTCAAAGCTTGAGTATTTTCCTAATGTCGTCCTTCATTCAGATTCAGTGTTGGTATTAGATTTGGACGCAATTTCTTGTGTAGAGACTTGCACTTCCTTTCCATTGATGATTTTGCACTGTATTGTCTGATTGTTCCTACATTTATGGCCTGGGATCCAATCATCACCGCATCGACGACATATGTTTTTCTTCTTCTTTCTATTATCAGAGTAACTGTTAGATGGCTTTGATCTATTTTCCATTTCATAGGCATATGATTGAGGTTTGTGGCATTGATGTCTGAGTGACCACGTATCTTCACAGTACCTACATTGTGTCTCTTTTTCTTGTCGATAATGGTTGTCGCCTCTTGTTTTTATTCCTTCCAGTTTGCGTTCTGCGGCTTTTGCTTTATGTCTTGCTACCTCTACGTTAGGTATGTCGTGTAACTTTAACTCTTTTTGGAGGTACGGTTTAAGAACTCCTAAATAGGTTTCGAGTCTTTGCTTGTCAGACAACCCAAATACTCGTGTCGACAAGGATTCCCACTGATGTGTGAATTCCTCAACACTTCCAACTTGTTGTAATCTCGTAAGTTTACTGAAAAACTCATCTTCCTTGATTCCTTGAAACCTATTAAAAAAATCATTTTTGAACAAGTTCCAAGTGTAGGCAAAATTATCTCTCTTCCACCATAAGTACCAACTATAGGCGTACCCTTCCATATGCATTGACGCATATTTCACCTTCTCCTCGTCAGATTGAATATTGTAAATGTCGAAGTATTCTTCCGCTTTGTTTAGCCAAGCAACGCATTGGTCTTCACTTCCATTGTATTTCGACAACTCTATTTTTGCCTTAGGTGGGTACACTATGTAAGGGTGATATTGATTCCCTTTTGCCTTATGGTTTGATGGTGGATTGGAACTACTGGATGACGTAAGTGACATATTTGAACTGCTTCGTTGTTGGCGGTGATTTTTGTCTTTTTTATTCTCTACTATCTTACTGATAGCTTCTATTTGGCTG
Source organism: Larix kaempferi (assembly GCA_027924585.1). Lineage (NCBI taxonomy): Eukaryota > Viridiplantae > Streptophyta > Pinopsida > Pinales > Pinaceae > Larix > Larix kaempferi. The sequence continues at coordinate 18,733,766 of BSBM01000110.1, read as the reverse complement.
TTTAATCGTGCCTCCATCTTTGGCAGTACTTTTGTTTCTATCTCTTGCTTAAGCGTCGCATTGTTAATATTTATTTCTTTTTGCAATTCTTCTTGATTCTTAGCAAGTGCTTCCTGTGTGAAAATATGAGATGAGGCATCTACCACATCTGGACTGCCGACTTGGTCGTTTTTTTGCATTAGTCTTTCTAACACCTCCATTATTGTATTATGGTTCTGCGTCATATTTTGGTCTAACATTTTTTGTTCCTTGCTCATAATGTCAAACTTGTCGTCCATTTTCTGTTCCATTACTTGAATGACTTCCTCTTTAATTTCTTTCATAAGTGCTTCTTGGCTCTTGGTGGTCATTTCCTTGAAAGTTTGGAAATCCTTCTCTATTTTCGCAATTTGAGCTTTTAACTCCGTCGTCATGCTTCTTAAGTGTGGTGGTGAATAATTGGACCCAATTTTGGTAGGATTTAAATTAATTAATAAGAATTATTGTAAATACAATAATTATTATATTGGGTAAAATAATTAAATATAATAATTATTATATTTAAATTTTTTTTTTTTATAACTTGGGATTGTAACTTTTAATAAAATTAAATATTAATATAACAATATTAATATAATATTTAATTTTGATTAAAAATTAGGTTTACAACAATGGTGTGTGGATGAAGGTCATCCGGTTGATGTGGAGGGAGCGCGAGAGGAGTCGGAGTTGCGGTGGAAGGATGCAGCAGGGAAAGGCGTTGCAGAAGCATGAGGGATTTAGTTAGTGGGGGAGGAGCACGCTGGTGGAGTCGTGCGCGTGGAGGGAAAGGTGAATGCAGGGAGGGATGGGTGAGCTGCAGGCGGTTGGATTGAAGGGTGGTGTGTGAGGAGGGGAGGCGCAGAGCGCGGGGAAGAGCTGCACGGAAGGAGGAAGGCACGCAGTGTGGAGGAGGGAGGGCGGAGGCGTGGGAGATTGGGTGTGGAGGAGAGGCGTGGAGGTGATGTGGAGGGGAGGCGCAGAGCGCGAGGGTAGGGAGATGGTGTGCAGGAATCTACGCGGGAAGGTCGAGGCAGAGGGGAGGCACAGAGCGCGGGGGAGATGGAGAAGGCGCACGATGATGGGAAAAAAGGAAAGCCTGGGGGTGGCGGGGAGATGGAGACCGTGGAGGTATGGGGCTACGGAGGTGACATGTAGCAGCGTTGAGCTGCGTGGAGGTGCAAATGCAGGAGGGTGTGGTGTGAGAGTCGGAGCAAGGTAGTAGGGAGCAGGAAATGCGAGGAGCAGAGGTGGAGGGGCATGGAGCTGCAGTGTTGGGCGAGCAGGGAGGCGGATAATTGAGCTGGAGCAGGACGCTGGAAGGGGAGGACGAGGATGGAAGTGAAGGGTAGCGTGGAGGTGGTGGATTGATGGTGGAGTATGTAGGCAATGGAGTGGGGGAATGAGCCGAGTCCAAGCTCACCTGATGGAGGAGTGAGTCCGCTCTAAGTGAGCTGAATCCGAGCTCAGATGGAGGAGCGTTCCGCTCTGATACCAAATGCAATAGAAAAACTAGGACGCAAGATCCATATTGAATAAGATATATATTATTGAATTGATAAGATGCTTTAACGCTTTACAAGAGCTCACCTTTTATAAGGTTTGAGCATTCTTAAGAAGGGTTACGTCCCTTCAATTAAACTAATTAATGATTTACTGATTAATTTAATACAATATTTAATATTCATAGCATGGACCCATGGGAGAAAGGTTCCCCTAGATGGAATGCATTATGAAAGACCCAATGGAGTCAATGGTTCATTGATACGAGCCACAATTATCATTTTATGGTGAGTTACAGGTCACATCCTAAATCCTTTCAGGGACACTTGGTGATTTTGTCATTAGGGGATAAAAACTAAACCAAGCGTCAAAATTGAGTTCCATAAGATCCCACATGTGTGTTTTTCCATGCTCGACATGGACACACCACCCATAGTCCCAAGGTTTATGGTTTTAGTACTTGACCCAATCATGCATAAAGTGCATATTCTCTTAGGGATTTGTTAGAAGATTTCAAGGACGGGATACTATGAATCATGCTTAAAAAAACCATTGTGTACATTTCATAAGTTCTTTTTAGTTTATTTATATGTTTGATCTAATATCATGTTCTAAGAGTAGTAGTATGAGTACACCCAGTCTCAAATATGAGAGAAATTGGGAAGTCCATGATAAAATTATGGTAAGAAGGACATGAGATGCATGAGGTTCTTGAATTCATGGAATCTTTTCCACTATGTTTCTATTTTTCCTCAGAGTTCACAATGTAGTGACAACTCCTAGATATAAATTGCGTTCCTATTGGTCTAGGTGGAGGAAAAAGAAACACATACAACATATCATTGAACTAAAGAACTAATGTATTGGTGTTGTAATTGATGCAACCAAATTAGCATAAGCATGGAAGTGTTTTGACCACCTTAACCACTAAAATAATGTATTAGTCAAATATGGGGGGAAGTGATAATTACATGTCAATGAACACTTATATTCCTCCATATGATTATAAATGTACCACTTTACACTAGTTATGGGATCAATAATGTATTCTTCTACTATGATTTAAGATTAATATCCAGTATAGTGAATATTCTTGCACTAAGGTATCTTAATGTGTTTTTTTTCTTTCAACTCATAAATTCAAGACCACTACAATTGATCCATGTCTCAATTCATGATTGTAAGAAAATAGCAAACATGAAATTTATGTTGCAAACAACTTTATATGGCCATGCATGCATTATTATTTCAAGCTTCTCATTGCAAATATCAACATGTTCTTATCTAGACCTAAGTTTTATGAAGTAGGGTTTTCACCATTAGATTTGGTCGACAACATTAGCTATAGTTCCTATCACATGATAACTATCTAGGTCAACTGCAATATACTATTAGCTATTAACAAGGAAAACCAATACTATTATTATGGGGTGGCTATATGAATGTTGAGGAAAATCCATATATGAATGCACATTTTCTTAATATTGAATGTTAATAATTTGAAACCTTATGAACCATCCACAATTGGACATTCAAAGGCGGGGAAAGTCTTGTCAAAGAGGACTTACCACTGTAATATTAGGTAGGCATGTAAGTTAATTGAGTGTGGAATTTTGAGAATATTTTATAGGATCCAAACAAACCTAAGACGTGTCCTATATGGTAGTTTGAAATTTCCTTTATGCACGTGCGACAACTGACGGAACCCAAGTCCGCTCGCCGGTTTGGGTTATGTGCCCCCAGAGCAATTCCTCAAAGTGTCCCTGAATGGCCCTGGGGTGCCAGACCAAGATGCCCACATCATCCAAAGCATGGCTCCGGTCGTGAATCCATCGATTCTGATGGATCTGGGATGCCGGGTTTTAGCTAGGGGACCCCCCACATCATGCCTCGAACCCTCGGAAACGGTGTTATTGTGCCATCTCTAGAGCTAGGGTTTTTCTCAGTGAAGGCCTTTCGAATATTGCTCAAGGGGGTCATTTCTTGTCTGAAGGCTCCTGGGTGTGCATGGCCACCTTGGACACATCGACAATGGAAATATGCATGTGCGGGAGCTAACAGAACCCAAGTCTACTCGCTGGTTTGGGTTCCGTGCCCCTAGAGCAATTCCTTAAAGTGTCCCTGAATGGCCCCGGGGTGTTGGACCAAGATGCCTGCAGCACCCAAACCATGGCTCCGGTTGCAAATCCGTAAATTCCAATGGATTCGAGATGACGGTGTTCAGCTAAGGGACCCCCCACAGCGTGCCTAGAATCCCCGAAAATGGTGTTATTGTGCCATCTCTGGAGCTAGGTTTTGCTTAGTGAAGGCCTTTCGAATATTTCTCAAGGGGGTCATTTCTCGTCGGAAGGCTCTCGGGCATGTGTGGCCACTGTGGACATGTCCACAATGTCCATACACACATGTAGGAGCTGACGGAACCCAAGTCTGCTTGCTGGTTTGGGTTCCGTGCCCTCGAGGCAATTCCTCAAAGTGTCCCTGAATGGCCCCGGGGTGTCGGACCAAGATGCCTGCAGCACCCAATCCGTGGCTCTGGTTACAAATTCATCGATTTCGATGGATCCAGGATGCCTATTTTTCGCTAGGGGCACCCCCATAACGTGCATCCAACCCCCGAAAACGATGTTATTGTGCCATCTCCAGAGCTAGGGTTTTGCTCAATGAAGGCCTTTCGAATATTGCTCAAGGGGGTCATTTCTCATACGAAGGCTTTCGGGCTTGCATGGCCACCGTGGAAATGTCCATAATGGACATACACACATGTGGGAGTTATTGTGCCATCTCTGGAGCTAGGTTTTGCTTAGTGAAGGCCTTTCGAATATTTCTCAAGGGGGTCATTTCTCGTCGGAAGGCTCTCGGGCATGTGTGGCCACTGTGGACATGTCCACAATGTCCATACACACATGCAGGAGCTGCCAGAACCCAAGTCCGCTTGGTGGTTTGGGTTCCGTGCCCCCGAGGCAATTCCTCAAAGTGTCCCTGAATGGCCCCGGGGTGTCGGACCAAGATGCCTGCAGCACCCAAACCGTGACTCCGGTTACAAATTCATCGATTTCAATGGATCCAGGATGCCTATTTTCTGCTAGGGGCACCCCCATAGCGTGCATCCAACCCCCGAAAACGATGTTATTGTGCCATCTCCAGAGCTAGGGTTTTGCTCAATGAAGGCCTTTCGAATATTGCTCAAGGGGGTCATTTCTCGTACGAAGGCTTTCGGGCTTGCATGGCCACCGTGGAAATGTCCATAATGGACATACGCACATGCGAGAGTTGGCGGAACCCAATTCCGCTTGTCAGTTTGGGTTTCGTGCCCCCGGAGCAATTCCTCAAAGTGTGCCTGAATGGCCCCGGGGTGCCGGACCAAGATGCCCGCAGCACCCAAACCGTGGATCCAGTTGCAAATCCGTTCATTCTGATGGATCTGGGACATCGGGTTTTAGCTAAAGGACCACCCGCAACGTGCCTCCAACCCCCATAAATGGTGTTATTGTGCCATCTCCGAAGCTAGGGTTTTGCTCAGTGAGGGCCATTCCAATTCGCTCAAGGGGCCATTTATCATCTAAAGGATCCTGGGCATGCGCGACCACCATGGACGCATCCACAATGGCCACATGCACCTAGGGAGCTAACGAAATCCAAGTCTGCTTGTCGGTTTGGGTTTCGTGGCCCTGGAGCAAATCCTCAAAGTGTTCGTGAATGGCCCCAGGGTGCTCGATAGAAATGCCCATAGCACCCAAACTGTGGCTCCGATCGCAAATCCGTTGATTCCGATGTATCTAGGGTGCCGGGTTTCATTTAGGGGACCCACTACAGCATGCCTCGATGTCCCATAAATGGTGCTAATGTGCCATCTCTGGAGCTAGGGTTTTGCTCAATGAGGCCCATTCCAAATTCGCTCAAGGGGGCCATTTCTTATCCGAAGGCTCCCGAGCATGCGTGGCCACCATGGAAACGTCCACAATGGCCATATGCACCTATGGGAGCCTATAGAATCCAATTTTTCTCACTGGTTTTGGTTTTGTGGCCTCGAAGCAAATCCTGAAAGTGTCCCTAAATGGCCCCAGGGTGCCCGACGAAAATTCCCATAGCTCCCAAAACGTGGCTCTGATCGCGAATCCATTGATTTCGATGGATCTGAGATGCCGAGTTTCAGTTAAGGGACCCCCCAAATCATGCCTCGAAGTCCCGAAAACGGTGCCAATGTGCCATCTCTGGAGCTAGGGTTTTCCTCAGTGAGGGCCATTCCAAATTCACTCAAGGGGGCCATTTCTCATCTGAAGGCTCCTGAGTGTGCATGGCGACCGTGGACACATCCAAAATGGTGCATATTTACATTTTGGACATGTGCACGATGGCCATGCATTCCCGGGAGCCTTCAGATGAGAAATGGACCCGTTGAGCGAATTTGGAATGGGCCTCACTAAGAAAAACCCTAGCTCCGGACATGGCACAATAACACCATTTTTGGGGGTTGGAAGCACGTTGCAGGGGGTCCCCTAGATGAAACCCGGTGTCCTGGATCCATCGCAATTGATGGATTCACGACCGGAGCCATTGTTTGGGTGCTGCGGGCATCTTGGTATGGCACCCTAGGGCCATTGAGGAATACTTTGAGGATTTGCTATGGGGGCACAGAACCCAAACCATCGAGCGAAATTGTGTTTCATCTGCTCCCGCACGTGCATATGGCCATTGTGGATGTGTCCACAGTGGCCATGTATGCCTAGAATCCTTCAGACGTGAAATGACCCCCTTGAGCAATATTCGAAAGGCCTTCACTAAGAAAAACCCTAGCTCCAGAGATGGCACAATAAAAATGTTTCTGGGGGCTGGAGGCACGGTGTCGGGGGGGGCTAGCTGAATCCCGACGCACTAGATCCATCGGAATCGATGGATTCACGATCGTAGCCATAATTTGGGTGCTGGGGGCATCTTGGTCTGGCACACCGAGGCCATTCAGGGACACTTTGAGGAATTACTCCAGGGGCATGGAACCCAAACCGTCGAGCGGAGTTGGGTTTCGTCAGCTCCCACACATGCACGTGGCCATTTTGGATGCATCCACGATGGCCACGCACTCCAGGGTTCCTTCGGATGTAACGTACCCTTCCGCGGAACCAATTCGAGGAAGGGAACATGATAACAATCTATGGGATTTTCATAAAATGAGTCCATTCATTAGATTCATACAAATAAAAACCAATGTGTGCAGATGCAAATCAAGAAAGTATGCACAGCGGAATTAAAAACATCATCCACACACAATCCATGCTCATCCAGCATATCAAAACAGTCATCAATTTAAACATTGCAGAAGTAAATACATAGACAGAAAAACACTTATCTTCATTGTGCCATTGTCCCAGACAACTAGCTATGTCACTGTAATGTTCCACCCAACCATAAGCCATTTGTGTTCATCAATCTCTCAACACAACTGCCACCCCCGAGCTGGGCATGATTCTTATGAGGAAAAGGGGACATTCAAGATCATGCACAGCCCAATTAATCATCTCATCTGAGCCAAGCCAGTCCACAGCTGGGTTTATCAGGCTACATCTGAACCCTGAATGCTTGAACTCAAGCTCAAGCCAAACCAATGGATACCCCATACCCATACCCCAACATACTCTTTACACACACAACAAAACATAGTCATTGGGCATGGATACACACGTTTTAACAATGGAATTTACAAACAGGATGGCCATGGGCTTTCCCCAAATCATTTCCAACCAAAAACAAGTTGTGGGATGGGGAAAAACATTCACAGGGAGGAAAACGAATTCTCTCCCAACTCACTAGTCATTCAACAGCAAAAGCTGTCTCTATGGAACCCCAATTCCATTCCCTTTCTTCCCGACTGGTATAAAACACAAAAATGCCCTTCTCCCAGCTGAGAATGAAGGAAAACACAGAAAAACATGGCTGGAAAATGCCCAGGTAGCTCCAAACTCGCGAGAGAGAAAAACTGGTTGATGGATAATGGCTTGGGGAGAAATTCATGGCTCTTTTCTTTCCCAAGAAGCCAAAAACATGATTTTCCATGCAGGGTGGCTTGCTCATACCCGAATTTGGACAACCATACCTCCCATTCCCCAAGGCATTAACTACCTCAACCAACTCTTAGGAGAAATCAATGAATGGTTACAAAAGTCAACATGGGTAGTTGAGGGTTTGTTGGGTTCTCTCATTGACACTTGGCTTGACTTGATTGGCTCAAGGGTTTGAATTTTTTCCCTCCCAATTCCTTGTAAAATCATGCCCCCATCTCTTTGTTGCATTGCATAGCTAGTTGTGGGTATTTTATTAAAATCCATATTTACATGATATTCACAATTCCACTGTGCCTGGATAGCAAGTAAATCATATACATGAATAAATCGATGGTGGGGCCTTGACCTTGAGCTCCTCACCACGAATTTATAACAATATTACATCATTTACAATTTTAATGCAATAGGGTCAAGATGGGGACGTTACATAGGATGATAAATGCCCCCGTTGAGCGAATTTGGAATGGCCCTCACTGAGCAAAACCCTAGCTCTAGAGATGGCACATTGGCACCATTTCTGGGACTTCGAGCCACGGTGTGGAGGGTCCCCTAGATGAAACCCGGCGTCGACGGATTCACGATCGGAGCTACGGTTTGGGTGCAATGGGAATTGCACTGATATATAGAATAAAGATTTATTCATTCTCATGCCATCAATATCACACTGTTTTATTTGTAATTCGATTCATGGAGAAATTCACTATGGTTCATGAAAACACCCTGTTGTAGGTACAACAGATCCCATGCTTCATTTGAACATGGGAGCCCCAAAATTTTAAAATACAAAGGTATTTGGGTAAGTTCCTTATTATAACGAGGTCCTTAAACCTTGTTTGTCATAATCTCATACCTTTTCTTTTGGTTTGAGTAATTACCTTTTTCCTTTGAAAAATTTCTAAGTTTTGGTTGTTTTCTTGACTTGCGGAAAGCCTTCAATTTTTCAAAATATTATTTTCTTCCTGCAAACCCGCAAACCTGCAATCCCGCAATTGCGGATTGTGGGAATTGATTGTTCTTTCTTTTCAGAGTTGTGTCATCCCGCATCCCGCATCCTGCAACTCACAATTGCATATTGCAGGAAGACTTTGTTAATAGTTTTGGCAAATTTCGATTCTGCAATCCGCAACCCACAATTGCGGATTGCGGATTGTGGAAATTTGTTATTTTAATAAATCACGTTGTGTGTTTCCGCAACCTGCAACCCGCAATTGCGGATTGCAGGATGTGGAAACATTATCTTAATTTTAAAAGGTTGTTTTCATTTTGCAACCCGCAATTGCGGATTGCAGATTATGTAAACTCTTTTGTTCGTTATTTTGCAAAGTTGTGTCATCCCGCAACCCGCAATTGCGGATTGCGGAAATAATGAATAAAGGTGAAAACATGACTCATGACCCAATCCTGCATCCCGTAGGGGTTAATCTCAGCCATTCATTTCTGTTAATCCTATGGTCCAGATTTGACCCGACGAAAATTGATAAATATAAGATTTTTTCTATTTTTCTTTATCATTTTCATTGTTGGAAATTTACTTTGCTACGTGGATTTTACTGTGAATTTCTTACCAGGTGTCATTCTCATGAATTTTCAGTTATTTTCAGGTTGGTTTGTTGTCATTTTCGCATTTGCTATTTATGGTTTACTGTTTATGATTTAGTTTTTATTTATTTACTAGAATTTCCAAGCTTTGCAAAAATGTCACGAAACACTCGTTCTAGGACAATCCACAGGAATTTGCTGACCAAAGATCTAAATTTCGGTATCTTCTCAGATACCGGTGAGAGGGTTACTAAAAATTATCAAATGGACTGGTCCAAAATTTATTCAATTTTTGATAATGATGACCTTTCAAGCATTGAAGAAGACCAACCTGCATATGAGAAAATTAGGGCTTCTCAACTCCATGCTATTGTTGCTCAGTCCGCTATCCTTCCTTACACAGATGCTATTAAATGGATAGTAGACAATGCTAACCCTAAGGACCAGTCATTCAATGACAGTGCGGGGTCACAATTGACAACTTTTCGCCCCGAAGTTTTTTCCATAGCATTTGCTCTTAATCTAGCAATGCAGATCCTTATCCCTGAATTCATCCAATATTCTAAAACCAGGTACAATTTCGATGAAATGATGAAATCATGGATGATTAAACCTAACAGCTTTGTGCTTGTTAACACCCAAAAAGCGCTCACTAGCTCATTTCCTTATTCACATGACCAATTTGTCCACTTTTTCAACATTTGAGCCTCTAAAGCCATCAAAAGGTCACCAAAAGACCTTAATACACCCCTTTTTCACTCAAAATGAATATTTTTCCTCAAAAAGCATAAAAAACCATAAAAAAGGGTCCATAATTCCCAAAAATATTAAAAAGTGAATAAAAATATTAAAAGTATTCAAAAAAGGAAAAATGAGGGAAAAGGTACCTAAACCATGTTGGTCAATACCATTGGTTTCCTCAAAACCATAATGGTATTCCCCACCACCAAAAACTATAAAAAGGTGGTAGGGGCTCCTCACTTTCCATCCATCCATCATCCTATCCTCATGCTGTCAAAATCTCTCATGAGTTTTTGACCATTGTAGCTATCTTGGAGAAGAGACCTTTGGAGCTTGGAACTACTCACCTTGGAAGTTGCTCAACACAAATCTTCACCATTTGAGGTATCTTAATACAAAATACTCATTCTTTTTATTTCTTGTTCTTGAATCTTTTTCAGAAAAGTTTATTGTTATATGCACATGCTAGTTTAGCTTTTAGATTCAGATTTATAATTGTTTTTTGCTTTCAATATTTGAAACTGTTATCACTTGTTGATAGGTGCCCATAGCACTAAGCTTGGTTGCGAAACCAAGCCAACAGTTTTTTGGCGACTCCGCTGGCTTCGAATTCTTAGATCTCAGTTTTTTGCTTTAGATCTTAGTTTTTGTTAGTTTTAATCATTTTAATTCATAGATCTACCATCCTAGACAGCAAATCCATTGCTGTTCTAGATCTTGCCCCTTTTTATTGCCATTAACAACCTGAAATTGCCATTTTCGGGTTCGTTTTTCGATGTCCATTTTCGGCTTTCGCCTTGCGGTTTTTTTTTGCCCGACAGTCGCGCGGCTCATCGCGAACTCGCGGCTTTTTTCCATGCAGCTCGCTGCGGCTTCGCGACCAATTTACGCACTGCACATCGGGGCTTCGCGGCCATTTGCCGCGCTGCACATTGCGACTGTGTGACCGAAACCCACGCTGCACATCGCGGCTTCGCGACCGAAACCTGCGCTGTACATTGCAACTGCGCGACCGAAACTCGGGCTGCACATCACGGCTTCACGGCCGAAACCTGCACTGCCCATCGCGGCTATTTTCCCGAAACCCGCGATGCACATTTTTTCAATTCGGCCAATTTTTTGAAAATGATTTTTTGCTGTATTTTCTGCCCATTTAGCATATTTTACAGTATTAAATTTTCTGCATTTTTACAACCACATTAAATCTTTTACTATTTATAATGCTCCTTTAAAAGTTTTTTTACAAAATTTTCAGAAATTGAAAGAGAGATTTTTCTGCATTTTATCTAGATCAAGGTTTTACTGTTTATTTGCTCGATACTTTGATTTTTAAGAGATCCATTTATTTCTTGAAGTATTCATGTTATTTGCTTTCCTTCAAATTATTTCAAAGATCCATTATTTTTGAATAGTTTTTTCAAGCATTTACATTTCAAAAACGCCTTTATTTTTTGCAAAACTGGAAGCGTCTTTTCTTTCATTTGTTAAATCCCCCAAGTGAGGCAAATCAATTTCAGTTTAAATACCACTTGCACCCACTCTGCCACATAATTTAAACTGAGCCTTAAAATTTACCTTAAACTCAACAAACTTTTAACCCCACTTGGGGAGCACTTAAAAGAATTTTGTAGTTAGGTAGAATTGAGGGGATAGGTGTTCCAATAACACCCCTCAGCTATTACATTTGAGACATAGTGGTTGTCCTCTACGGTACCAAAATCCCTTATAATTTTGACATGGTTATCAACCAATTTATCGAGAAGGCCTCTCCCTTAGGAGGGTTGAAGTAGACAGACTAGTTCCAGAAGTTTGAGTGGAATACCGCAATCCATTCAGTGACCGAAGGATACCTTTCGAAGTTCTCGGTGTACACCCCCCTGGTGTACAGCGGCGATAGAACCAAACTACAGATTCACCCAACCGAACGTGTCATGAACGAGGTATCCTAGTTGTCACTCTTTAGGATTGTCTACCTGGTGTCCCTCCCGGTAGGGGGATATCTAGCTGTTGATTCAACACTCTATATTGTCTGACTTGGATTTCATCACCTTGCAGAGGATATCGTTTGTTGACTCACAATAATTCTAGTTAGGTGTTTGCATGATACATTACCCACCTTTGGTCTAGTAACACCTCTTTTTTCTAGAAACTGTTTGACTTTTGGTATTCTGACCAATTTTGTTGCATCCCTCCACTTATTATAGCACAACTGCTATAATAAGTGCTTTTTGAGGTTTATTTTTGGCCTGAGAGCCTTTATTTTCACTCCCCTTTTTGCACTCATTGTTGCATTAGGGTTTTGAGTTTTTTACATCATCACTTTACACTGAAATTAAAAAAAAAAAAAAATTCTCACCATTGAGAATGTAAGACGATCTCGTCGTCTTTAGGGTGAACCCCCTCAATTCAGTCTACTTAGATCTACACCTCACCGACGTAGAGCCTTATCCCTTGACTCGACACGTCATCAGCCAAACATACAGTCATCCGATTCTGACACGCCTCACTTCACATATGATTCTGAGGCTGAATCCGAAAACCCTACTGAATTATCACCAACCAACCTCATGACTGGACCACAATACGACCCTCTTTTTACCAGTACTATTGGAGATACATCCACAAACCCTTCTAATACTGTGACATCCATGGTAGCAACAACCCCTCTAGGCATGCCTAATATGGGGGACACTCCACCTTTAGGTATGCCCAACATAGGACTACATCCTATTATGGGTATGCCGAACATAGGAATCACACCACCTGTCATTACCACAACCCAAATCCCAGGAATTCCTGGCACTATTCCTAACCCCGGTGTAACCCATGTTGCACTTGGAAATGCTGGCGCATACCAAACCACAACGGTTGGAGGACACATAAATTCAATACCTAGCATACCCTTAGGGGCTACTGGACCACTACATAATGCTACCATTAACAGTTATGTCCCAGCCACTACATCACACCCCTCGGCTAGTCTACCATTTCTGGCAAGTTTGAATTTGCCAGACTTGGCAAGAGTAACTAATGATCCTATTAGACATGACCCCACTTGGCCCCCCATGCCCACAAAGCTTCCCTCGGACATCCCAAAGTTTGAAGGAAAACCTGGGGAAGATCCCCAAAACCACATAATGTCATTTCACCTATGGTGTTCATCTAACTCCACAGTGGATGACTCCATTAGAAAAAGACTGTTGCAATGAACATTCACTGGCTCTGCAGCCAAGTGGTACATTGAAAAACCAAATGGGACCCACCATACATTTACGTCCCTCGCCTCCACGTTCCTTCAGTTTTTTCAGTTACCTGTACGCTATGATGCAGGAGTTGAAATACTGTTGTCTTGTAGAAAAAACACACCTACCCACATCACCGACCATATCCATGAGTGGCGCAAGCACCGTAGCCTCTGCAAGATAAAACTGGACGACTGTATATTTTTGGATTGGTTTCTCAAATCACTCCTACCCCTCATAGCCAAGGATGTAGCTTCTGAACGACCCCAGTTAGAAGAAGAAGCCATTCTAAAAGCCCAGTAGTTTGATCTGATCTACGCCCAGTGTGGCTACCTGTATACCATTTTACCTGACGCTCCCCGTAGTGATTCCTCCCGGACTGACGCATCGGGGGCATCCCACGCCGCCGATGACATCATTGGACAAGTTGCATCCCACAACCAACCATTTTCCATTATGCGCAATAATAACGACCCCGATCTTTCGCGGGCCACATCTCACTCTGGAGCTACAACTTTGTATGCTCCCATGGCCCACTCCCACCACACTCATGGACCCCCATGTCCACCATAGTGTTATGGTCATGCACCTTCAGCCTATCCACCTCTGGTTGCACCCCCTATGTATTACCATCAGTAGGCCACACATGCTCCTATTCACTCACAAGCCCCAACGGCTTATTTCCCACCACAGGTAGTCCTTGCTGCACCACAACCTCCAATCGCTCAGACTTATCCTTCAAACAACAACAACGCTACCCCCGCCAACCAAAACCCTGATCGACCATCGAAATAGGGTAAGAACCCCCAATTTATGAACAAACCACCCATGTTCCATATGCGGGGTATACGGCCATTATACACACACTTGCCCCCATTTGGGGCGAGCACGCCAACTGTGGTCTGATAACGCCCAACACCAAGGGCACGCGGCACGACCAGCGCCACCTCCTCAACCACAACCCATGGTGCCGCAAAATCATTTGCCCACACAAGGAGTGGTGAACACTCGTCTGTTGGATCCTCCTCAAGGAACCACAACACCACAACAACAAATCACATATGCTACACACACAAACCAACCGATGGATTCAAATACTCATCATCTCCTTATGATGTCATCGTCCGACATGAATCTCCAAATGCGTCGAAACCCATATGCTCCCATTGCACCTAAAAATGTTCTCCCTATGATTGAACAACCAGTTCAGAATGCACCTACATCGTTCGTTTGCATAGTCAGACCTGGATTATACTCGGAATCACCTATGACTTCCACATTCCAATCCATCCAACCCCCTTTGAAGATAACCAAGATATCTAATTTGTGCACCCTCTCACATAACACACAGGTACCAAACCAACAACCCCCTTTACTCCCGCAACCACCCTTAGTGCCAACTCACGTAGGAGCCACACCATTTCATACTATCCCATTTTTATTTCCCCCTTCAGGCACCATCAGCACACCAGTCATGGCTACACTTAATCTCCCAGGATTAACATTAGGACTACCTGTGTGGTACCTACCTGCCCCAACCCATCCCCCGACACCGAATGTCATTTTACAACCGGTACAACCTATGAATATGTCAAACCATCCACCACCTGGCATACCATACCACCAAAACCACCCCCCACCTCCTGTTTCGATACAACAAAATCGATCAACTCCAACAGGGGGCACTACATCGACATCTACTTATGTCCCCCCTCAGTCCCGCAACACTAGGGGCAGAGGTCCACCAACCTACAACTCTGCACCCACAACTCACACCCCCCAGTGATCCCCAAGTTGGCGAAGAATCCCCCAACAAACCGCATACCCCCCAAGTGCTCTTTGTGCGACGACATAGGCCATGCCACCCATCAATGTCCACAGTTACCAACACTTCAAGAACACATGAATATGTTGGATAACGACACCAATGTTCCAGTAGTCAAACTAGAACTCCCCCCTCAACCTCATGATAAATCATTGCGCACAAACCATCCTTGTGCAATATGCGGAATCTATGGCCATTATTCACATCACTGCCCCGATCTCCCAGATTATAGAGCAACACTGTACAAGTTGAATAATGTCGACCTAGAGATATCCCCACTTCTCATTGAGGAAATTCATCCCCCACCATCTTCCTCCTCGGAAGAAATTAACACCATTTACATGATTTCCACTGGATACCCCTCTGTCCGGTCGACCCATTCCATTGATCCATTTGACACACATGTTCAACCCTTTCAAATCGACGAGGAAACTACATGTCCACAACATGGGGGCAGGCCCAAAACCTTGCCTACTCATCATCATCGCGATTCTCGTCGGAGATACTGGGGGCATCCACCCCATAAGGGGAATCCCCCATCATCATCTTATCACTTCAGTATGCCACCACGGCCCACAGCCTCATGGTAAAACCCCCCTCCAGTAGTTGGTCAATGCCCTCTTGATCCCTCTCTAAGACAACATCTGCACCGCATTGACACCTCTGAGTTCGGGGACATAATAGATTAACTCGAACCTAGGATAGGGGGCATGATCAATCATTTTGACCCTACCCCATCACCTCTATCTCAACACCTCAATGAGCCCATCGTTCAAAGCAACACATATGTGATTCACAATCACAAACCCCATGCACATCATATGGGGGTAGGTCATTAACCCTGCTCACTTTTTCACATTCGTGATCTCAACCAGTTTTGAGGTCACGTGTCACTTGTATATTTGAGTTGATTTGATACACATAGTATTTCGCCCCCGCGGGTCATCATTTCCCCCCACCACTACATCCTTGGCTTGGTGGGGTCACCTTCATTTGTAGCCATTTTTTAACCTAGTTATTTCCTTTGACCATTTCGGAGTCCTTATGACCTCCGTTTTTCGCACCATTTGCACCGCAGGATTCATATTTCCATGCTAGTGATGATGCTTGAGATCATTTCTCGCTCTCACACCCATAATTTTCAGACATTTTTTCAAAATGCCACTTATCGCCTCGATTTGCATGCCACATCGGCCACCCTCCATTTTTTACGAGTTTGATATCGTTGGATTCAGTTTTTTGCGCTCGTGATGACGCTTAAGATCATTTCTCGCTCTCAGGCCAGATTTTTTGGGCATTTTTTCCATGCCCCCTCGTCGCCTCGTTTTGCGTGCCACATCAGCCGTTGTCCGTTTTTGACAAGTTTGATATCGTCGGATTCAGTTTTCCGTTCTTGTGATGACACTTGAGATCATTTATTTCTCTCATGCCCAGATTTTTTGGGAATTCTTTCCCATGCCCCCTCGTCGCCTCGGTTTGCGTGCCACATCAGTCGTCGTCCGTTTTTAACAAGTTTGATATCATCGGATTCAGTTTCTCGTGCTCGTGATGATGCTTGAGATAATTTATCGCTCTCACCCCATAATTTTTGGGCATTTTTGCAAAATGCCACTCATCACCTCGATTTACGTGCCACATTGGTCGTTGCCCCTTTTTGACAATCTTTATGTAACTGGATTCCGTATTCCGCACTCATGACGATGATTGAGACCTTTTCTCACTCTCGTCAATCCCTTTTTGTTCGGTATAGTTTTACCCCTTTTTTTAGGTCGAGCAATCCCTTTTACGAAAAAGGCACTTAGGGAGTTTCTGTTAAGCTCTTTTCCAAACCTTGTAGACTAATTACGAAAAAGGAATACTCTAGTCACATCGGCTAGAAGAGTTCCCCATTTGCATAATTTTATGCTTTTTCGGGCCTTGGAGACTAACTTACGAAAAAGAAAACCAATGGAGTCCACTTACCACTTTCAGACTCTCTAAACATGAAAGCGACCACGAGCAATCACCATCCTGGGCTCGTAAAAACCCACAGGACGGTACTCACAACCACTGCAAAGTCTTCTTATCATGTTCAGACTCCTTAAAAATGAAAGCACCCATGAGCACGACCAGTCCTGGGCTCACAAAATCCACAGGACAGCACCATTTCAGAGCACACTTTTATCCCTTCTTGGAGCTCATTAAAACTACGAAGAAGGACCCAATGGTGCTTCTCGGCGCCACAACAGATCACGTCTACTCATATGGCAGCTTCCCCCATTTTGGTCGCCTTTGTTTAGAGTATTCTATAGTATGTCACCTGAGAATCCCTCTATAGCACCCATCAGCTCATCCCCCCCCCCAAGAGTTAATACATACCCTTCAGTCCTTAAAAGCTATGATCCCTGCATCTACAAGTCAGTTCCCTATGCTACCAGGTCAACCATGTCATCATGCTCTGAACAAAGGAAGTTTGAGTCTACCCACTATATGACCCCAGTTACTTCCCATCACCACAAGTATGTCATTCCTACCATCAGTACTACCACACTTCAGTTCTACACCTTGCGCTCCTATCAAGGAAACATCATTTCCTTGTTAGTTGCTGGTCTCCCTCTGTCGACGACAACCAAATTTATTCTAGAGGATAGACCTAGAGGTCCCTGTGTCTTGGACTCATCACCATTTATGATAAGTGCCTATGAATCATTTCGAGAAGAGTCCTCAGTGCCTCTCCAAATGGTTATTTCTCACATGCTCGACGTCAACACCTTGATCGCATCGGTGAGACTCGCACAGGGTATTGGTTCGTTCAATTATTTGTTGAAGACCCCGGATACCACCTGACTCTTCCACATTTGAGAGTCTACCTATGGAAACAACCAGTTACATTTTTTCTATAGATATCCGGGTTGGGCATGGCGACAGTATTCCAATGTACCCTAGTTTCATACTCCCTCGAGTATACAGTTACACATACTCCTCAGAGATGACTCACAGTAATTAAGTCCCTACAGATGTTGGACACCTTTAGGTTCAGCAGTTCATCAACCCTTCTGAGACCTTATTCAGAATGGTTGTCGCTTCATTCCAGTGTATCAGTTATTGATATCAGTCATGTTATGATCATGAGTACATTCCAACATAGTGTCCCCTTTGGACAATTATGATGTACCAGCATATTTTTTATGTCTTATTTAGGTCCCCCTTCTTGGGACTAATTGTTATGTATATGTCTTGATACGAGCATGGGTATGCCCGCCTCGTCCATTATCAGAGATTATTCCTCATTCATATTGAGGCCATGTAATATTTTTTGTTTTTGCAGCTTCCAAGGGCCATTGATCCAGTCTCCAACCGGTCTCTTCTCTTCCCCAAACCCAAAAAAAAAACAAAAGAAATATGATGTCTATCGGCCATATGATGAGCTCTTGCCCTCACACATCAAGGGGCAATCTGTTAACACCCAAAAAGTGCTCACTAGTTCATTTCCTTATTCACATGACCCATTTGTCCACTTTTTCACCATTTGAGCCCCTAAAGCCATCAAAAGGTCACCAAAAGACCTTAATACACCCATTTTTCCACTCAAAATGAATATTTTTCCTCAAAAATCATAAAAAACCCTCAAAAAGGGTCCAAAATTCCCAAAAATATTAAAAAGGGAATAAAAATATTAAAAGTATTCAAAAAAGGGAAAATGAGGGAAAAGGTACCTAAACTATGTTGGTCAATACCATTGGTTTCCTCAAAACCATAATGGTATTCCCCACCACCAAAAACTATAAAAAGGTGGTAGGGGCTCCTCACTTTCCATCCATCCATCATCCTATCCTCATGCTGTCAAAATCTCTTATGAGTTTTTGACCATTGTAGCTATCTTGGAGAAGAGACCTTTGGAGCTTGGAGCTACTCACCTTGGAAGTTGATCAACACAAATCCTCACCATTTGAGGTATCTTAATACAAAATACTCATTCTTTTTATTTCTTGTTTTTGAATCTTTTTCAAAAAAGTTTATTGTTATATGCACATGCTAGTTAAGCTTTTAGATTCAGATTTATAATTGTTTTTTGCTTTCAATATTTGAAACTGCTATCACTTGTTGCTAGGTGCCCATAGCACTAAGTTGGGTTGCAAAACCAAGCCAACAGTGCTAAAGGCTAATAACCTCTATCTGATTTCCTGGTCCAGAGAGCCTTATTCTTTATTGGCATCCATGCTCTGTAGGCTCTATGGCCTTCCAAATTGTTCATTCTTCAAGGATGAATGGGCTCCAATATCCCATCATGTCCTAACCGCAGGTGAGTCTTGGGCATTCATCTTGTCATTGGAGCTTAAGACAACCATCCAAGAGTATCAAAAAGAAATTGCTTCGAAGAAGCCACACTTTTTCTTTTCAGTGTTCATTATTGATGTCTTTTGATCAGAGTTCCAATATCCCAACATGGGATGGAATTGGACCCCTACAGCTCCACCAGTCCATATCTATCATGCAGCACTATGGGAGAGTAATTTTGTGCCCTTACTTTATGACATTTGTGACCATTTCATGGGCACTATTTATTTCAAGATATTCAAACAAGAGGCTCCTGCCTTCTTAGTTGATGCCATGACCTTCATTAATACAATTGGTGATTGGTATGTCTATGAATCCTTTTCATATATCAGAGTCTAGGGAAGTCACACTATTCATCTGCTACCTAGAATAGTCCCCGACAGATTGGTCATTGAAGAAGTCTCTTATCAGACTGTTACTGATGGTGTCTACAGAAAACTCACTGGTCCCATGAGAAGGGGTTGGCCGGAGTTCTCCTTAAACCTTGGACCATTGGTCATTCCAACTTCAAATTGGGCTACAGTGTTGGGGGATAGTATGGCTTCTCTGAAGCTAGGCTTTGCTCCCAAAAGAAAGCATGACCCTAAGAAGTTCCTTGATGCTCATTTTACACAGAATCATGTGAAGATGGACTATGTGCATTAAGAAATTCCTGATGAATCCATCTACCAAGGAGTGAATACCTTTTCTGAGGTCCTAGCTAGAGCCAAGAGCACAGATGAGAAACATCAGATTATGCAATATCAGAGAGAACTTAAAGCTAAAGTTTTGAGTTACAGAGCAATGGAAATGAAACTGCTTGAGCAAATGAGAAGGGATAGAGAAGCAAAGGAGAACCAACAAGCTAATGCCCCTCTAATGCTTACCTATCCAGATGGGAATAAAGGTAAAACTCCTATGGAGGATACACCATAGGTAAAGACTGCTAAACATGTCAAAGTTTTGTTGGGAACCTCATATCAGATGAAGCAAGAGTGAGCACATATATCTTTAGTGTTGGGTACCAAAACAATTGAACCTCCTAAGATTACTGTGGATATTCAAGTGACTGCTGCAGCTATACAGGTGTCTGATGATCTAATAATAGTTGATGCAAACCTAGCTAAGAGACAGAAAATCCTGATTCCTACCTCAGAGGTTCCTGCTCTTAATATTATTGATAGCGTTATTGAAGATGAGCCACATCCTGTAGTGTCAGTGACTGAGGAAGTGATTGAAGACTCACAGGAAGTTACAGATTTGTTAGATACTATTGAAATGGATCACTCTGATCCCGATAAACAAATATTGGAACACACCACTGCACCTGATATTACAACCTCAACACTTTTTCTTTCATCTATTCAAGATCATTCTACTTTGTCTCCAGGGGTGATCCCACCATTGTCCATATCACAACTTTTTCATACTTTGACTTCTAGAGCCACTCCATTTTTAGACAGCTCAGTTTCATTTTCTATTCCCTCATCTATTATTGAAGAGATCCAGTCTTCGACTGTCCCTCTGCAATCACCCATATCTACTCTTTCATCACCCACAATTGATGAGCCAGCCTCAGTTTCTTCTTCATCATCACCTACTAATGATGATCATGTTCCACTTTCTGAAGCCTTCACTTCAACCCCTTCTCCAACTCATGTCCCATCAGTTGCTCAAATTGTCTCTACCCCTTTGATTACTCCTCAAGTTACCATGTCTATACCTAGTCCCACTGACACTCAAACAACTTCAATAATTTCAATAGTGAGTGTCACTTCAACTTCTGCAGAATTGGTAACTGAGTATGAAGATGATGTTGTAGTTCCTCTTGGGGATTATTTTTACAATAAAACATCCAGGGAAGTGACAAGGAGAGGAAAGAAAAGAAGTAGGGATCAGGGGGGATTGGAAGCACCTATCCCAAATCAAATAATATGGGCTCAGCAAACTAATGGTCCACAGACATAAGCAATTGAGACAGCTGCAGCCTTAGGGGCATTCACTGGTGCAAATTTTGATTTAGTTCAGGTATTGAATAGGGAGATTGATCAGAAGAAGGAAGAATTGAAAAGGCTTTAAGAAGAGTTAGTCAAGATCAAGGAGAAACATGAGGTTTATGTGGCTGATCTCAGGAAGATATGGGGAGATAGGTTAGAGGATTTGGAGCAAAGCAACACCTCTCTTCAGACTAAACTTCATAATGCACAAGCTGAGAACTCTGCCAATACACAGAGGATAGCTATGCAGGAAAAGCAATATGAGGATGCAACTGCAAGTGCAGCCTCTTATCGTTTCTCTAAGTTTTAACCCTAGGAATTTAGGGATTTGGTCCTCCAGGTCAATGAAGAACATCATAAGTTACTGGAGAAATTGTTTAATACCCTGGATGAGATTAGGGAAACTCATATGGATTTTGGTAAGATGTATGTTGTCCTTGAAGGGCAGCAAGCCAAAAGGTTGGAAGTTTCTAAGGCAAGTCAAGGCATTGGTGAGTGGCAGGGGTATATAAAGAACATACCAGAAGACATGCCCATTCTTAACAGTTTTCAGTTCAAGAAAATCAGAGCTGCATTGAACATTTGGCTTGATCTTAACGAGTCAGTTGAAGACATTATTAAGAAACCAGAGGCTATGTGAAGCAGGCAATGGTATGAAACAAATAACATCATGGAAATTCTACAGTTCTCTTCCTTGGATCTCATTGAAGATGCTTGCCCGCCTAAATTGATGGTTGAGCAAGTCGAACACAGATGTGAGGAAGCCAAGCAGAGAAACCAACACCTTGAGGAGGTTAAGATTGATGACATGGAGCAATTAATTAGGAAACCGGTCAACATGGAAGGCAAAGTCCACATCTTCATCCGTATTTGGCATAAGTTAGCTAAAAATGAGATAGAAACATTCACATGTAATGCCCAGTTGGGGCTTGAATCGGCTAACTTTCCGAATGTAGATGAGTTGTTAGGAATATGGGACAAGTGGAAACATTTTCTTGACCATTAGCCCAATTCGAATTGTGTAATCCCTATTCTATGGGAATTTCCTGTTGTATTATTTTTGTAAACTCTTATTTAAAGGGTGGTTTTCTCATTAAGAAGGGGGGAATTTGGAGGAGAAAATCAGCAGGAGAGACTGAAAATACCCTTTTTGACACAAAGCTTGTAATTTCTTATAGACTTTCTTTTAATATAGTGAAGTTATTCCCAGATTTTTTTTTGTCTAATTGATCAAGTTTATTTTATGAATGTTGATTTTGCTCCAGATTGCTTATCAAATGCTGTTTAAGTCTTTTGCAATTTATTAAGCACAATGATCTATAGTTTTGGTTTATCATTGCTACTGATCTGTGTGTTCATGATGTTTTGAAAGAGTTTATTGAGTTAAAACATTATCGATTTCGGTAAATGGTTTTCTCAGAAAATTATAATTGATGTTAATTTTTCAATTAACAAATCAGTTACAGGTTAATCTTGGATGCATTTAATCCTTAATTTACTGTTGGTTAATTTTAAATGATTAATGGTAATTTGAGCAAATAAGTTACAAATCTATTAACATTTCTGTTAAATTGGATGAATAACACTTGTCTCTTTTCACATCAAGCTGACATGCATATAAACAAGCCACCTTTTAGATTAGGTCTAACTTAGGTTAGGTTCCCTTTCTTAGGTAGATTTGTTTTATACATTTTTACACCCTTGTTTTCCTTCATTGGAAGACTGATATATTGAGCAAATTTCACCAACGCATAGAGTTCCAGCGGAGGCCGAATATCCATGGGAGATTACTATACCAAACAGGCTGGGGATAGAACTATCCTTGCATAGGATCTTTTGAATCCTTTCAGTCTGGTTTTTCCCCCTCTGTTGGGAGCCTTGGAACCCATTCCAACACCTTGCATCTACCTTGCATATCTGAGGCCTCAACACACCCCTAGGAGGATATCTGAATTCTAGGGAGGACAACTTGGCTTGAGCTTGATCCTTCTGAGATTATATCGGTTACATCCCTTGGAGTTTTATGATTAGGGATTTTTTATGAAACCCCAGGTGCATTTTATAAATAAGAAGAAGAGGAGCATATGTATTGCATTGGATGACTTGTTTTAGTGATTCATGCATGTTATATCTCCTTGGTTCAGCTAGGGATTTCACTATTTTCCCTAGCTATTTGGAGAGATAGTCAATTGTACTAGCCTTGTGATAAGGATCTCATGCATGTTCTTGAATTGTAATTTATAGTTATATATGTATTGTTAATTTATCATAAGTAAAATATAATTTTGTTGAGTGATTTGGCATCATCATTAAATAAGTTAAGGGTTGTTTTACTATTGCTATAATTGTTGTAAAAGTGAGTTTTCAGATTTGGTTTATGCATGATAATTTTCCAATGCAACTAAATCTAATATAAAGAACTAGGATATTTTTGTGAGGCTCCATGCAAATTTACTAAAGCACAAAATTGATTGTGACTAGGTGAAACTTTGCTCTTTGAGGTTTTAGAGGCTTTAGATTTATGTGTTTCCATCGACATAGAGTAGAGTTGAGATTTTTTGTGTGCCCATGGTTGAGGGTCTAATAGTATGTGAGATAATTGGGAACCCCAAGTAAAAGGCCTCACAAAGGAAAATTCCAAGTAATTTTGAGAAAGTGACAAATTAGGTCAAAAGTTGAGCATCTTGTTCTAACACTAAGGTCATTTCCCTAATAGAAGACATGCAAAGTGAAGCTAATGCCTAACATGACATTGGGTGCTATCAATAGTGCTGTGCGATGCTAGAGTATAAGACCTAGGGTTTGAGGATTGAAATACCAGGATGGACATGTAGCCTTGGATGCGAGAAATAATGTTATATTGTAGTTCACTTGTGTGATGTGACATGGCTAGGGTTTGCATGAGATATCTCATATTAACATCTTCATATGCTCTTGCTCATGGTAGTGGAATAAGTTGCAGAGGTGTTAGAGGCCTAAATATTGAAATAGTTCAATCCCAACATAAAGCTTCTCATTCTTATCACCAACCAAATGCATATTAGGGTTTGATGCTAGAGTATAAGACCTAGGGTTTGAGGATTGAAATACCAAGATGGACATGTAGAATTGGATTCTATAAGTTGAGTTCTCTAGTGGTGTGCTTGTGTGACGTGACATGGGTAGGGGTTTTAAACCCTAATAAAGATAATCATGCTAGTGGGAAGACATTGATTAACATAAGCTTTTTGTTGAAGCCAATCAGGGATTCCTAGATGTCCTAGAGATTATAGGGTTGCTGAGGAAACCCTAGGAGTTTAGCTGTCACGTCCCCATTTTGACCCCCTTTTTCATTAAATCGTAAATGATGTAAATATTGATATTTAATCATGGTGAGGAGCTCAAGGCCAAGGCCCCACCATTGATTTAGCGTTTTATGTATCGACAATTAAAAATAGATGCCTATGGTTCTTGTGCTAGATAGGCACAATGTAAATTAAGACATCATGTAAATACGAATTTTAATGAAAAACCCACAACTAGCTATGCAATGCAACAAAGAGATGGGGGCATGATTCTACAAGGAATAGGGATGGAAATTATTCAAACCCTTGAGCCAATGGTGTCAATCCATGTGTCAATGAGAAAACCCATAAACCACCAACTACCCATTTTGGATTATGCACCCAATCATTTAATTCTTCCAAGAGTTGGTTGAGGCAGTTAATGCCTTGGGAATGGAGAGGTATGGAAGCCAATTTCGTGCATGGGCAAGCCATCAACCTGGGAATTCATATTTTTGCTTCTTGGGAAAGAAAACACCCATGAAATGGTGCCCAAAGGGATTCTAAACAGATAGTTTTTCCTCTCTCACGCAGACTGAGATTGCTGGAAGTTACATTCACGTTTTTCATAAAAAACATAGGGTTTTCCTTGCCCAAAACTCGTTTTTGGTTTTCGACAGTAGCTGGGAAGAAGGGGCTGCGATTTGGGACCATATGGAGGTCGTTTTGTCCCAGAATTGCCATGGGAATTTTTCCTAAAAACAATTTCTGCTTCCTAGAGTTTTCCCAAACCTCCATTGTTTATTTTTAGCCTTCCCACATTTTTCTGAAGCTCAGGGAATCATTTTCATGCTTATCACTGTACAAACATTTTTCTCCTGTCCAGCCATTGTAGTTAGCTGATTATCTGCATCCCTGTTTGATTTGGAGACTGTAAGCAAGAGATTGGAGTGGTAGTGGACAGAGAGGGCTTGATAAACCTAGTGGGGGAGATAACCTCTCAAGAAGATCAAGAGGGCTTTGGCTACTCTTCTATGCACACCTTGAGAGCACTAGATGGGGAAGGTATGGCTTGAGGGACTGTACAACAGTGAAAAAAATACTTCCTTGTGCTGGGTGTTTAGGTATTGTGGGTGCCAAGCTAGATAGATCTTGTAAGGTTACCCTTGGCTCTGTGCTTGAGCTCACTAGCTTAGCCACTCTTCCTTTCCATTTCCTAGCAGCCTGATAAACCCAAGTGTAGATTGGCTTGGCTCATCTTGGTGTATGCTTGGCTATGTGTGAGTTTGTTGTTCCTTGATTCCTTGTAGAGATCATGCCCAACTCGGGGGTGGCCATGTGTTGAGATATTGATGATCACAACTGGCCTATGGTTGGGTGGAACGTTGCAGTTGCATAGCCAGTTGCTTGGGACTACTTTGTTATAAGATAAGTACTCTCTTGTGTTAACTTTGCATTTATTTATTGATGAATATCTTGAATGTATGATGGATGTGCTATCGAAATTATTTCCGCTGTGTTTTTCTTATAATTATACATTTCATATGTTCTTTTATATTATGTGAATGCTTATTTAAAAGCTCATGGTGCTAGATGCCGGGTTTTAGCATCACGATCCTCTCCATCGCACTGGTATGATGGAAGGGGACGTGACAGAATGATATTAGAGCTACTGGTTGCAGCATTGGACCTCTATGGGCCAAATCCAATTATAGTCACATGGGAAGGTCCCTTCCTAATCACCACAGGTCTCAGCATTAGGCCTAAACTGGCTAAGTTGGATAGTTTGCAGAGGTAAGGTTACCTCCTGCTGGGCAACAGTCATCACAGAACGAAGGAAAGATCTCAAATTTTCCTAAGAGTTTTTGAAAAAATTTCTAAGTGTTTGGCATCGAAAGGAAATTTTCGAAAGGATTCGATGAATTGCTTCGAAACAGTGGGAGAATTCGGCGAATTGCTCTGAAACAGCGGGAGAATCCAACGAATTGCCCCGAAACTGCGGAAGGATTTTGCAAGTTGTTCCGCAACGTGGAAGCATTCGGCAAGTTGGCCCGAAATTGCGGAAGGATTCCGCAAGTTGTTCCGCAACGTAGAAGAATTCGGCAAGTTGGCCCAAAATTGCGGAAGGATTCCGCAAGTTGTTCTGCAACGTGGAAGGACTCGGCAAATCGCCCCGCAACTGCGGAAGGATTCAGAAAATCACCCCGCAACTGCGGAAGGACTCGGAAAATCACCCCACAATTGCGGAAGGACTCGGAAAATCGTCCCACAACTGCATAAGACTTCGGTGAATCGTCCCGCAACTGCGAAATACTTCAGCGAATCATCCCGCAACTGCGAAAGACTTCTGCGAATCGTCCTGCAACTGTGGAAGACTTCGGCGAATCATCCCGCAACTGTGGAAGACTTCGGCAAATCTCCCCGAAATTGTGGAAGACTTTGGCGAATCGTTCCGAAATTGCGGAAAGAAATTCCAATCTTCCGAAACTGTGAAATGAATTCTCTTCCAAAACAGCGGAAGGAATTCTCTTCCGAAACAGCGAAGGGAATTCTCTCTCGAAACTGCGGAAGAACTCCACAAGTTGGCCCGAAACAGGTCGGAAGAACTCACAGAGTTGCTCCGAAACAAGCCCCCTTGACCCCCGTCGCCCCCCCCCTCATATGTCGTTGATTGTGAGAAAATTCTATGATTTGACAAATTGTCAATATAATATTTTCCCACGTGCAAGAAAGTAAATTATGAATTTCTGAGAATATAATGCAGCTCACAATTGTGTGGATGAACACATTTTGCAGAATCACATTACATCAGGGCAGCACTCTAGATAGTATGGTTGGAAAGTTTTGGATCTTGGTTGGGCCAAGAAAATCAACATCATGGATGATTCACAGGATCCCTATGAGCCTGAGATAGATGCTATGGGGGAGAACATACATGTGGAAAATGATGAAATAGAATCTAATGGGAGAAGAAATCAAGAGACTCCTCCAGGTATTGCAGCCACCATGAGAATCCTAAGGGTGGAATTGCAAAGCTATAGAGAAGATAATGAAAGGATGATTAAAGCTCAAGAAGAACAAAATGAGTTGAATGCAGCCATGCTACAGAGTTTGACATACATCCAAAGCCAAATAAACTCTGGGCATCCAACCTCAAATCTACAAAGGGGTGGGAGTAGTTCTAGAAGGAATTTCCATAAGAGGGCTAATAGCTTAAGAAGAGTTTCTATAGACTGGACTTATACTCCAGAAATCTCTTCTAATGAATCATCTGACTCTAAAGAATCCATTGAGGGTTCGAGCTCTTCATCTCGCAGAAGCAAGAGGAAGAAGCACTACAAGAACAATTCACATGGGGAATTTAAGAAGGCGAAACCTCCTACATTTTATGGAGAGATAAAGTCTGTCCAAGAAGCTGAAGCTTGGCTTCTTGGGATGAGAAAGTATTTTCAAGTCCAAGACTACTCAGAAAATATGAAGGCAAGGGTAGCCATCTTCAACTTGAATGGAAGAGCATCTATATGGTCGGAACACATCAGGCAAGTGAAGAAGATCAATGAAAGGAAGATTGTGTGGAAGTAGTTCAAGAAATACTTCAAGTAGAAGTACGTCTCTGATAGGTACTATGATGATAAGATCAAAGAGTTCCATGAGCTGAGATTGGGACAATTGACCATGGAAGAATATGCAAACAAATTCTTGGAGCTGATAAGATATGTTAGGTACATTCGAGATGATACGGTAAAAATTCAGCATTTCCTGAGTGGACTGCCCCAGTCATATAAAGATAGAATTGAGTTTGATGAACCTCGAACTCTAGAGGAGGTCATATGAAAGGCCAAGTATTGTTTTGATCAAAACAAAAGAAAACCAGAATTCCATAAGGCATGGAAGGATAAGAAAAATGAAAAGTTTGATCAAAGGAAGAAAGGGTTCAAGTCTCCTCAATTCCGGAATCAGCAAAGGCAACCATCACAGGTTGTGACTAAGCCAACTAGGATGATGGGAGACAAGCCAAGAGATCCAAAGGAGCAAAGAGAACCACTTGAATGTTGGGGTTGTGGAGGAGACCGCATGCTTAGGAACTATCCACATCGGAATGGGAATGCAAATCAAGTCCACAACATCCAGGGAGCTGAAACTGTGGGTCAAGTGGCAAGGACAATCCCTAGAATCTATGCAGCACTACATGACTACCAAGCAGATCATCAGTCAACTGTGGTTGAAGTTGAAGGTAAGATTGCTAAGCAATCTGTTTCTATTTTGATTGATCCTGGATCTACTCACAGTTATGTCACTCCTAGAATTGTTGAGATTTGTGCTTTCAAGAAATTAAAGCATAGTAAATCATGGTTAGTTCAACTAGCGACTGGAACCAAGAGAAAAGTTAGTGAAATAATAAAGAAATGTCCATTAGAGATGGATGGGCTATTCACTTATGCAGATCTGAACATTTTTCCACTTAGTTCCTATGATATTCTCATTGGGATGGATTGGTTAGAGGCACACAAGGTTAAACTTGACTGCTACAATAAGACATTTGAATGCATGGACGAAGAAGGAAACCCAAGGGTTGTAAAAGGCATTCCAAATGTGACTTCTGTTAGACAGGTTTCAACCATGCAGCTGAAGAGGTTCTGTAGGAAGGGATGCCAATTGTATGCAGCCCACATTTTAGAGGTAGCAAAGAATGAAACTCTTAAATTGGAGGACTATCATGTATTGCAAGAATTCAGGGATGTTTTTCCTGATGAGATTCTAGGAATCCCTCCAAAGAGAGACACTTTACAATTGAACTTGTGCCAAGAGCGGCACCAGTGTCTAAGACACCCTATAGGATGAGTACATCGGAATTTCTATAATTGAAAATGCAATCACAAGAGTTGTTGGAAAAGAAATATATTAGGCCAAGTGTGTCCCCGTGGGGAGCACTTGTTCTATTTGTGAAAAAGAAAGATGGAACACTCAGGTTATGTATTGACTACAGGCAGTTGAACAAAGTTACTGTGAAGAAAAAATACCCATTGCCCCGAATTGATGACCTTTTTGACCAAATGAGAGGAGCAAAGGTATTCTCAAAGATTAACTTGAGGTCTGGTTACAATCGGGTAAGAATCAAAGAAGAAGATATTCATAAGACAGCCTTTAGAACGAGGTATGGACACTATGAGTTTGTAGTGGTACCATTCGGTCTCACAAATGTAGCAGCTACAATCATGTGTCTCATGAATAATGTTTTTAGCAAATATTTGGACAAGTTTGTTCTTGTATTCCTAGACAACATTCTCATCTATTCTAAGAATGAAGAAGAGCATGAAGAACATTTGAGAATGATGATGCAATTGCTAAAGGAGCATAAGCTGTATGCAAAGTTGAGCAAATGTGACTTTTATAAAGATAGAATTCATTATTTGGGTCACATCATCTCCGACGAAGGGATATCTTTAGACCCTGAGAAGATTGAAACCATTATGAATTGGCCAACTCCAAGGAATGTGACTGATGTGAGATCTTTTATGGGCCTTGCCGGTTACTACAGGAGGTTTATCGAAGGATTCTCCAAGGTTGCAAACCCGATCACTTCTTTGCAAAAGAAGGGGATAAAGTTTGAATGGTCACCAAGATGTGAGGAAAGTTTTCAACGGTTGAAGAATCTTCTTACAAGTGCACCTATTTTGAAGATTGCAGACCCGGAAAAAGACTTTGTGGTATGTACCGATGCATGCAATCAAGGACTTGGAGGAGTTCTTATGCAAGACAACCACGTGATATGCTATGAGTCAAGAAAGTTGAAGGAGCATGAGAAGAACTATGCTACTCATGATATAGAACTTGCAGCCATAGTACATGCTTTAAAGATGTGGAGGCATTACTTAATGGGAAGAAAAATTGAGTTAAGGACAGACCATTGTGGTCTGAAATACTTGTTTGATCAGCCAACTTTAAATGCTAGGAAAGCTAGATGGTTGGAATTTTTGTGTGAATTTGATTTTGAAATCAAACATATAAAAGGGAAAGAAAACAAGGTGGCTGATGCACTCAGCAGGAAGGTACATGAAATGCATGTGGCAGCACTTAGTACTTGCCAACCAGATTTGAAGCAGCAGATTGTTAACCATATTGTTGAGGATGAAGTATATGTGCAGATCAAGGACAAATTGCAGCAGCAAGACCTTGGCAAGAAGTATGAAGGCTATCATTTGGAAGAAGGCGGACTTCTTACTTATAAGAATAAAGTCTATATTCCAAATGCGGCAGATTTGAGGAGAATTGTTATGGATGAAATCCATAAAGCTTCATACTCTGGTCACCCAGGATATCAGAAAACAATTACTACAGCAAGAAAATATTATTTCTGGCCAGGCATGAAGAAGGACATCGCTGAATACATTTCTAAGTGCATGGAATGTCAGCAGGTGAAAAGTGAACACCAACATCCAGCAGGTTTATTGCTCCCAGTGCCAATTCCAGAATGGAAATGGGAAGTAATATCCATGGACTTTATTACAGGATTGCCAATGACTGTGAGACAACATGATTTGTGGTGGACAAGCTAACAAAGGCAGCACATTTTATACCAGTTAAGTCCACACATAAAGCCGATGCCATTGCAAATATTTTCATGAAGAAAATTTTCAGACTACATGGGTTGCCTAAGGCAATAATTTCTGACAATGATACCAAGTTCACTTCCAATTTTTGGAAAGGTCTCTTTGCAGATTTGGGTACACAGTTGAACTTTAGCACCGCGTACCATCCTCAAACAAATGGGAAAACAGAAAGAGTAAATTAGGTGCTTGAAGACATGCTTCTCATGTATGTAATGGACAAGCCATCCAAATGGGAGGATTATCTACACCTGGTAGAGTTTGCATATAATAATGGGCATCAAGAATCATTGGGAATGAGTCCATATGAGGCTTTGTACGGCAGAAGGTGTAGGACACCAGTGACTTGGGACAATCCAGTGAACAAAATTGTACTTGGGCCAGAATTGCTTAAGGAAATGGAACAAGAGGTTGCCAAGATCCGGAAAAATTTAAAAGTAGCCCAGGATAGACACAAAAGCTATGCAGATAAGCATAGGATCCATAGGGAATTCAGTGTTGTCGAGCACCCTATATGCAGATAGTTTATTATCAGCACACAGAGCATACGAGATTTATTGTCAACCTGAGAAAGTCTTTTTATTTCAAAGGATAAATGCACAGTCTATGCTTAAACACCAAATCACTATAATTGAATACTGTTATACTCTAACAACTATGTTCATCCCAAGGAGCTGTGTAATCCCAATTGCTGTCTAATTACTATTCTACCATGCATCAACAAGAAATCAAATAAGCTTCAAAGACAATTGCAGATACAAAGAAATCCTATTCACATCCTAGAACAAGTAACTCACTTCTTCAATCTGATCACTCTTAAAAACCATAAGCAGAAACTGAATATTACTCTAGAAATTCAATTGCAAGGGATTGAGTTCAGTTGTTCTAAGAAATTGAATTGCAGGAATGAAAATCAACAATCATACAGGAAAGATAAATTGTAAAAGGGCTCATGGGATCACAACTTAACTGTAAGATGAACAAGGCTATGTACAACTGCCAAATGAAACGCATAAAGCAAGCCCTACTCAGTCGACTGTTACTCTGCACCATTTACCAATCTCAAGGAAATATAATGTTAACTATATTGAAAATCCACGTCACACTTACTACTGCTGTGTACAAGGAAAATATCATAAATAAAACATCACACAACAACAAATTCGAAATCCTATTTTAACTCAGTAATCTCTGTGGAAGACGGCCCCAACCTTCACACAGAGACGCTGGCTGAACAACGTGAATTCCTTTAACTCAGAAGTAACCCCTTATATTAACAGAAGAATGATTACACAGTTTGCCTTGGCTGCTAATACAATGATTTAATTATCTCTTGTTCAACCCCCTGGGTCGAGGCAGCTCCCCATATTTATACATACAAATCATAACATCTAATCCTGTAATCGGGCAGCCATGAAGATCTCTGATCTTCAGGAGCCCTAAATGGTACAAACTGTTACAAACGTGGCATAGTAAGGATATAGAAAGATATGAGGAAGCTGTTGATTGGCCCAGGAGTAGTGATCTTTCCAGATCACGATTAACTCGAGCAGCAAACGACTAAAAGATCTCCAATTATGGCACATTCTGTTACAGCTACCCTATTCACAACTCTGTCTAGAATGTTGCATTAGAACCACGTACCTTACTTGATGATCCGAGCCCCAAGGATCCTTTCTAAGCAGCAAACACCATTCAAGATTTGTTCAGCCCCACCTTCCTGCAGTCCGCTTATCTCAACTACCTTCATAATTCATAATATGTTAGCACAATTGAGAGATAAACAACCTTAATTATCACAATCATAACCATTAATAAGATAAAACAATGATCAATCATACCCTGGCAACTTGGGGGAATAAAGTAAGGACAACAGGTCTGATTATCATGATAAGTGGTGTAGGACAGTGGCAGGAAAGATGATTAAAGATGATTAAAAAGGGCCAATTCTGGGCTCAACAAGTGTTGGGGATCATGTGTATCTTAGAGTGAGGCCAAGGAAGGGTTCCTTGAAGCTTGGGAGTTGTGCCAAGCTATCACCTAGATATTGTGGGCCATTTGAAGTGCTTGAAAGAATAGGGCCAGTTGCATATAGACTTGCATTTCTTGCTAGCACTAAAGCTCATAATGTTTTTCATGTCTCTTTACTTAAGAAATATGTACATGATCCTAATCATGTGATTAATTAGGATGTGATCCAGGTGGAACCCGAGGGAGAATTCCAAAACAATCTGTTATGCATCCCAGACAAGAAGGTAACATTGCTCCGGAACTGAGCCACCAGACAGGTAAAGGTGCAATGGAAGCACTACGGTCTAGATGAGGCTACATGGGAGCTGGAGGATGCCATGAGGGTGGCATATCCATTTTTGTTCAGTTTTGATGAGCACTGAGGACAGTGCTGATGTAAGGGAAGGGGAATGTCACGTCCCCATTTTGACCCCCTTTTTCATTAAATCGTAAATGATGTAAATATTGATATTTAATCATGGTGAGGAGCTCAAGGCCAAGGCCCCACCATTGATTTAGCGTTTTATGTATCGGAAATTAAAAATAGATGCCTATGGTTCTTGTGCTAGATAGGCACAATGTAAATTAAGACATCATGTAAATACGAATTTTAATGAAAAACCCACAACTAGCTATGCAATGCAACAAAGAGATGGGGGCATGATTCTACAAGGAATAGGGAGGGAAATTATTCAAACCCTTGAGCCAATGGTGTCAATCCATGTGTCAATGAGAAAACCCATAAACCACCAACTACCCATTTTGGGTTATGCACCCAATCAATTAATTCTTCCAAGATTTGGTTGAGGCAATTAATGCCTTGGGAATGGACAGGTATGGAAGCCAATTTCATGCATGGGCAAGCCATCAACTTGGGAATTCGTATTTTTGCTTCTTGGGCAAGAAAACACCCACGAAATGGTGCCCAAAGGGATTCTAAACAGATAGTTTTTCCTCTCTCACGCAGACTGAGATTTTTGGAAGTTACATTCACGTTTTTCATAAAAATCGCAGGGTTTTCCTTGCCCAGAAACTCGTTTTTGGTTTTGGACAGTAGCTGGGAAGAAGGGGCTGCGATTTGGGACCATATGGAGATCGTTTTGTCCCAGAATTTCCATGGGCATTTTTCCTAAAAACAATTTCTGCTTCCTGGAGTTTTCCCAAACCTCCATTGTTCATTTTTAGCCTTCCCACGTTTTTCTAAAGCTCAGGGAATCATTTTCATGCTTATCACTATACAAACGTTTTTCTCCTGTCCAGCCATTGTAGTTAGCTGATTATCTGCATCCCTGTTTGATTTGGAGACTGTAAGCAAGAGATTGGAGTGGTATTGGATAGAGAGGGCTTGATAAACCTAGTGGGGGAGATAACCTCTCAAGAAGATCAGGAGGGCTTTGGCTACTCTTCTATGCACACCCCGAGAGCACTAGATGGGGAAGGTATGGCTTGAGGGACTGTACAATAGTGAAAAGAATACTTCCTTATGCTGGGTGTGTAGGTATTGTGGGTGCCAAGCTAGATAAAGCTTGTAAGGTTACCCCTGGCTCTATGCTTGAGCTCACTAGCTTAGCCACTCTTCCTTTCCATTTCCTAGTAGCCTGATAAACCCAAGTGTAGATTGGCTTGGCTCATCTTTGTGTATGCTTGGCTATGTGTGAGTCTGTTGTTCCCTGATTCCTTGTAGCGATCATGCCCAGCTTGGGGGTGGCCGTGTGTTGAGATATTGATGATCACAACTGGCCTATGGTTGGGTGGAACGTTGCAGTTGCATAGCCAGTTGCTTGGGACTACTTTGTTATAAGATAAGTACTCTCTTGTGTTAACTTTGCATTTATTTATTGATGAATATCTTGAATGTATGATGGATGTGTTACCGAAATTATTTCCACTGTGTTTTTCTTATAATTATACATTTCATATGTTCTTTTATATTATGTGAATGCTTATTTAAAAGCTCATGGGGCTAGATGCCCGGTTTTAGCATCACGATCCTCTCCATTGCACTGGTATGATGGGAGGGGACGTGACATTAGCCTCAAATGAAAAGGATATGTTTAGCCTCCAATAAATGATATGGGTGCAACTAGGAGTATTTTAGCACTTAGTATGGGTTTTGTGGCATTAAACTGTTGAAATATTGTAACTTCAAAGAATATTATATTTGTATTTTATTATTCCGGAGATGGTACATTCCTCCGTGGTAACCCTATTGTATATACGTAAATGTTTATTCCTCCGAGAGAATGTGGTAACTAGGGTTATTAGATTTCCCATGTGAGGTCAGCCCTAAGTTTACTATTTGGGGGTTATTAGACTCTCCTAGGAGAGGTTTGCCCCATTAGGGTAAAAGGTCTGTCGGGAGATGAGTATAAGTAGAGGAGGTATGTTCCTCACTTATCTCAGTCATTCATCCACTTGTGAGTAGTGCACAAGGGAGAGAGAGGTATGCATAGGAGGAGTAGGAGCTCTTGTTGAAGATTACATCTTGTATTTGGTTGATTATCTATATTGAGGAAAGCTTTGTTGGGTTTTCTACCCCATGAGGGTTTCCTAGGGTAAATCTTTGTCTATCTTGTGATTGTGTTTCTTTCAGTGATCTTGCTAGTTAAATTAGGCTAAACTTAACATAAACATGGTCAAACGATGAAACCTTGACCTTGGGACCAATGAATTGGAGTGGTTGGTGTAAAATATCAATGCATTGTAATAGTAACTTAATCATAACTCAAATATCAAATACACGATATAATATAATGATATCAAATAAACTATCTAACATGAATAATATTAATCATGCATGAATAAGCAATCACATGGCTACACTATCACTACAAGAAAAAAAGGTCATTGGTGAGGGACCAAAATTTGTTGGAATATTTAAGCCTTTCTACCATTTATTTAATTACATAAGATGCATTAATTAATCACTTGTTGGTTAATTCTATGTAATAATTGAGGAAATTGCCATTGTGTGGTCCACAAGGCAACATGGAGGATAAGATTCCATTCAAGGTGTGATCTACAAGTCACCTGGGATACTTGGGAACATTCCTAAACATTTATGGATAAGATTTAGGAAGGAGGTCGCATTTGTGAAGAAAGTTGCTGCTTTTACTGCTTTTTTCCCCATAGGGAAAAGTTAGTCAACCTAGGAAAGTGTTTTTCTCACCAAAAAATTTCCTTAACACCAAATCCACTCAAATATTGTATTTGGCATCTATTTTGGCTATATTTCACCTTCATCTCACTAATTAGAGAATTCGTGAGCTTTTGAGCAGTTTTGGAAAGCCAACTTGCCACCTAGGGGGGACGGGCAGTTTTAGAAAGTCTGATGATTAGGATATTCTTTTGGAATCTTTATCCATTAGAACTATTGCTGTAATGTTATTTAATAACAGACTACAACATTCATATGTTGGCTGATGTAATTATTATTCATGAGAAGTAATACAGAAATCCATTCTTGTGCATTATTTTTATGCCTTTGACCAGTTGTGTGAGATTTTTCATATGAGAGAGTGTAATTTCCTGGAGAGTTCTTGGATGTGATCTGATTTTCAAATGATATCATAGCCATCAAGGTATTCCTTTCATCTATTGATTGTCTTGCAGGATCCAACAGTCTCAGGAAGGGCGCATTGATCAATTCACCGGGTGAATTCTATTCTCTGCAGGGCGCATTTTGGAATTTAGAAGTGTTCTAATTTCAGTCCAAAATTTTATATCAGTTGCAGAAATGGATCATACACAGAAGATCATCCTCACTCCTTTCAATTGCTTTGATTGGAAAGCACAGATGGAGATTCTACTGAAGAGCAAAGGGCTCTATAGGGTGGCCATGGCAACAGAAGCTAAGCCAACCTCAGTAGTGGAGAAATCTAAATGGCATAATCGAAGGGATGAAGCCTATGGGTTGTTATGTCTCACTACATCCAGAGAAATCTTATTTCATCTTGATGGCCTCACTTCACCCAATGAAGTATTGTTGAAACTTCAAGAATTGTTCAGTAAAACCGATGAATTGAGAGGCCACCAATTGGATAACGAGCTATTCTCTTTGACTCCGCAAAATTTCGATAATCTACAAGACTTCTTCTCCAAATTCAAGTTTCTTGTATTGCAGCTGAAGCAATGTGGAATAGAAAAGAAAGATGAGCAATTAGTTTTGGCCATTCTCTCCAAGCTTGGCCCGGACTATTCAATTTTTGTTTCCACCTTCCATTCCACCCGGAAAGCAATTAAAAATTGGAAGAGCCTGTCACTTTCATAATTCATGGAGTCATTAACTCAAGAACAAGACAAGCTGATCTTGATGGGAGCCATTAAAAATACATCCAAAGACCATTGTCTAAATGTTGGAGACTCAAGGAATTCGAAAGGCAAGAAGAAGAGCAACTTCAAGAACCCCACTAGTGAGCGGAAAGACAAGCAGAATTTTAATGGAGAGCCATCAAACATCAAGAAGAATCCGAACAAGAAGAATGAGAGGACAAAGTGCACTTATTGCAGCAAGGGATTTCATCCCGAAATCTCTTGTATGAAGAAGACCATCGACCAATTAACTCAGGCATTGGAGAATAACAACATCCCTCTCCCAGAGAGCGCACGAAGGAAGGATGGAGGATCAAATTCCGATGATAAAGAGAGAGTTCATGCATTGATGGCCAGCACTTCCCAATCTTCATCATTCATCATTGATTCCGGTGCTTCAAGACACATGGTGTCTGCAAGTAAGTATTTTACTTCACTTGACTCTTCTAGTGGTCCGAATATTGTATTGGGAGACAATTCTGAAACTTCTAGCAAACGAAAAGGTAGCATAGATCTCTAGATTGGGTCATTCAATAATGTTTTATATGTCTCTGGACATGCTGCAAACCTACTGTCATTCTATCAGATGACCCATACAGGGCTGCCCAAGAGAGTAACCTTTACCCCCAATGATGTTGAGATAGCAGAAATTTCAACAGGAAAAATTATTGCATTTGGTACTGTTGACCATTGTTCTAAAATCTACAAGTTTTCTCATTTTGTGTCAAACTCCTCACCTTCTGCTCTATTGAACCATGCCAATGAGTCCAACAATCTATGGCATGAAATATTTGGCCACCTAAACTACAAATACCTTTCCCAACTTCATGAGAAAGAGATGGTTATAGGGCTGCCCAATATCAAATTTTCCAAAGGTGTCTATCAATCCTGCATCCTAGGAAAACACCCTGAGCACAAGTATGGGAGATCTATCATTGAGAGAACCACTGCACCATTGGAACTTATACACACTGATATATCAGGTCCATTTCCTCACGAGTCATTGAATTCAACAAAATATATTCTCACATTCATAGATGATTTCAGCAGGTATTGTTGGGTTTATTTCATCAAGCTTAAATCAGAAGTTTTTGGGTTATTCAAGTTATTCAAAGCCTCAGTTGAGAATCAGTCTGGTAGACATATTAAAGTGTTAAGATCTGATAATGGTGGTGAGTATGTGAAATCAGAGTTTTAGCAATTTTGTGCTTCATCGGGCATATAGATGCAACATACAGTTCCATATACACCTCAGCAAAATGGGGTTGCTGAGAGGAAGAACAGATCTCTTAAGGAGATGGCCACATGCATGATTGAGGAAAAA
This sequence comes from Larix kaempferi, assembly GCA_027924585.1. Classification (NCBI taxonomy): domain Eukaryota; kingdom Viridiplantae; phylum Streptophyta; class Pinopsida; order Pinales; family Pinaceae; genus Larix; species Larix kaempferi. Next base: position 18,695,033 of record BSBM01000110.1, on the reverse strand, counting down.
GGTTTGTCTCCTAAGCTATGGGCTGAAGCAATAAATTGTGCCACCTATATTTAGAATAGAGTGCCACACAAAGCTCTCAAAGGTATCACTCCTTTCAAGGCTTGTATAGGTAACAAACCGGATATCTCTCATTTCAGGATTTTTGGATCAAAGGCTTGGGCTAGGATTCCGATTGAGAAGAGGAGGGCTATGCAGCCCCAAAGCCAACCATGTTTGTTTGTGGGATATTCAGAGGAATCCAAAGCTTATAAGTTGTTGAACATGACAACTCATAAAGCATTCATATAAAGAAGTGTGCAGTTTGAGGAAGAGCCCTCTCAGAGCGCAAAAATTGGAGATTCATCTTTACCGCCGACTGAAGAAGAAGTAAGTGATGTTCTTTATATTTTTTATTTTGATATTTATGATGATGAGGATCAATTTATTGCAGATGCTAACTCACCTACAAGGCCTAAGTGGTATGAGAAAACTTTGCAAGCAGCAGGTGAATTAGCAGGCAATCCTCAGGACCAAAGGAGGACTAGATCATAGTTTGAGACTGCTCAATGTGAATGATCCTTATCTTTCTGAGAAGTGCTATATGATGATATATTCTGATCCAAAAACATATGAGGATGTCTCACATGATCCTAGATGGAATATTTCTATGGATGAAGTGTTTCAGTCATTGCAGAAGAATGAAACTTGGGAGCTAGTCAAGCTCCCCGCAGGCAGAAAGTTGGTAAGATGCAAGTAGATTTATAAGACTAAATGTGCAGTGGATGGTACAACCATTAAGTACAAAGCAATGCTGGTAGCAAAGGGGTATTCTCAGGTCCAAGGACTTGGTTATAATGAAACATTTGCACTGGTAGCTCAGAAAGACTCCATTAGACTAGTTTTGGTAGTGGCAGCTTCCAAGCGGTGGGAAGTACATCACATGGATGTGAAAAGTGCTTTCCTCCATGGGGAACTTGAAGAAGAGATATATATGCAGCAGCCACAGGATTACACATCAGATCCAAACCTTGTTTTTAGGTTGAAAAAATCTTTGTATGGACTCAAGCAAGCCCCTAGGGCTTGGTATGCGAAGATGGATAGTTTTTTTTTGTCACAATCCTATGTTCGGTGTAAATCTGACCCAAATGTCTATATGAAGTTTGCTGATGGTTTTATTATGTTAATAGTGTTGTATGTTGATGATTTGCTGATCACAGGTGATAGCACTGAACAAATAGCATCGCTTAAGACCGCAATGCACCAAGCATTCTCCATGAGTGACTTGGGAATTCTCAAGCAATTTTTGGGGCTTGAAATTTCACAAACAAAAGAAGGAACCAAGGTATGTCAGTCAAAGTATGCTTCTGATTTGTTGAAGAAGTTTAAGATGGCTGATTGCAAGCCTTCTAAGACTCCATTCCTTTCTAGATTCAGAATGGAAGAAGAAAAATCTACACCGCTCTTTGACAGTACACTCTACAGACAATTGATTGGCAACTTACTCTACTTGACTCACACTCATCCAGATCTTACATATGATATGAGTGTGGCATCTAGATACATGGAGTAGCCACATGAGTTACATTGGAGGGATACAAAAATAATCCTTCATTATGTGTAGGGCACAAAGAGTGATGGGATTCACTATGTGGCAAATTTGAGCTTAGATCTCTTGGGTTTCACAGATTCAGATTGGGCTGGTGATAGACTTGACAGTAAATCCACATCAGGATTTGTTTTCATGCTTGGAGGTGGCCCTGTTTTCTGGTCTAGTAAGAAACAGAATGCCATAGCACTATCTTCAGTGGAGGCAGAGTACAAAGGAGCAGTGAATGTTGCTACACAGAGTGTCTGGTTGCAGGAGATTTTGTCCGAGCTTGATATTTCTGTCAGTACTCCTACTGCCATTTATTGTGACAACCAAAATGACATTAGAGTTTCATGTGATCCAGTATATAGGTAGAGGACCAAGCACATAGAGATTCATATGCACTACATCAGAGGCCTAGTGCATGACTAGATCAGAGATTTGCAGTATTGCCCCATAGGTGAGCAAACTATAGATATCTTCACCAAGGATTTCACAGAGAAGACATTTAGCTATGTTAGATCACTGCTTGGGATGGTTGGACATGTGGTGGAGTGAATGTTTGATAAAAAACCTTTCAATTTTGATATGTCCATGTTTTGAAGGAAGGTTTTTCCCATGAGGTTTTCCTTCTATCCTTGTTTTGTGGACCGGCAGTATTTTGTATGAGGTGGCCAAGTCTTGTTACTGGGACCTTAGCATTTGTTATATATTCTGATATTTAGATAATTTAAGTCAGACTTAAGAGGGGGTGTTGGAATATTTAATCCTTTCTACCATTTATTTAATTACATAAGATGCATTAATTAATCACTTGTTGGTTAATTCTATGTAATAATTGAGGAAATTGCCATTGTGTGGTCCACAAGGCAACATGGAGGATAAGATTCCATTCAAGGTGTGATATACAAGTCACCTAGGCCACTTGGGTGCATTCCTAAACATTTCTGGATAATAATTAGGAAGGAGGGCGCATTTGTGAAGAAAGATGCTGCTTTTACTGCTTTTTCCCCCATAGGGAAAAGCTAGTCAACCTAGGAAAGTGTTTTTCTCACCAAAAACTTTCCTTAACACCAATTCCACTCAAATATCATATTTGGCATCTATTTTGGTTATATTTCACCTTGAGCTTACCAATTAGATATTTCGTGAGCTTTTGAGCAGTTTTGGAAGGCTAACTTGCCACCTAGGGGGGATGGGCAGTTTTAGAAAGTCTGATGATTAGGAGATTCTTTTGGCATCTTTAGCCATTCTAATTATTTCTGTAATTTTATTTAATAACAGCCTACAACATTCATATGTTGTTTGATGTAATTATTATTCATGAGAAGTAATACAGAAATCCATTCTTGTGCATTATTTTTGTGCCTTTGACCAGTTGTGTGAGATTTTTCATTTGAGAGAGTGTAATTTCTTGAATTTCTTGGATGTGATCTGATTTTCACAAAAATTTCACCATAAGCTCATTGGTGATGGTCAAAAGGGGCCCCATCACCAAAATTTGAGCATCGCCAAAGGCACCGTCACCTTAAGTGGAGGGTATGTGGTGACATTCAAGGTCCACCACTAATAATTATTATTATTCCAGGTTGTGACCATCACCAATTGTTATGAAGTGTTGGTGATGGACCTATTTTAGCCCTCACCATTTGATGCATATATGGTGACGGTCAATGACCGATCATTGGTGAGGGTTGAGACATGTCACCATAATCTCATCGGTGATGGTGAAAAAGGTGGACGTCACCAAAATTTGAATGTCACCAACGGCTATGTCCCCAAAAGTAGAGATGGTGTGGTGACATTCAATGTTCGTCACTAATAAGGATTATTAGTGACAAATAGTGACCCTCACCAATTTATATGAAGTTTTGGTGATGGACCTCAGGGTCTCCATCACCAAAAAACTGAACATCGCCAATGGCATATGATGAGGGCCTTGCAATGACCCTCACTATCGAGGATATTTCCATTAACATATCAATGGTGACAACCACTATGAGATTGTCATCGCTTTTCATTTTGAAAATATTTTAATGACACAACATAAAGGACCATTGCCATTTCATTTAAAATTGTAAAAAAAATAATTATAATGGTCCTTAAAGGATAACAGTGAAACGTCACCATTGCTTTCCACAATGGTGACAATATTTGGTATGTATGAAGATCGATAGTAGCAATACATTCATAGATCAGAGCTAAGAAAAATCTCATAAAAAAGTATTCTTGGAAATATCAAAGAGGCAATGGGATAATAATGTATTCTATGAGATGAGAATGCCAATATATATACTGCCAATATACTTGTTAGTAAAGATGTGGCAAGAAGTGATCCATAGCTATGGATTTCAACAAAGCTTAGGGGTAGGCCTCATACCCTATGCCACATAGATCATACAACCCCAAGCCCAACAAACCATTTCTTAGAAGAGAAGTATGTCCAATCATTGTTGATAGTGCACCTTCCTTGTTTTGGGTGTCTTTTCAATTCAGCCTACATAGATTTGAAGGGATAGTTTTATGTTGTGTTGACTGTATCTTACAAAGGCATATTTATGAGTTTGCTGGTTGTAGTTTACAGGGGCAATTTTCTGAGTTGTTGGATGTACTTGGCAGGGGAAGATTTATGTTCTTGTTGGTTGTACTTTATCATCATAGGAATTGTTACCTTGCATGGATTAGATTCAGCAGGCCTATAAACTTGCTTGCAAAAAATAATGTAGTAGGCCTGTAAATATTTAAACACTAAACTATGGTAATTAAAAATGTTCTCTAACTACAATTACATCATGCCTATTAAAATTCCTGGATCATAATTCTCTTGGCCATCATTATTTACGATTTGAGAAAATCCTAGGGACATAAAAATTTACTATCTAGTTTCACATGTTCCTTCCAAAGAGAATTTTGGAGAATGGATTCAATATGTTGGAACTCATTCCAGTATATTGATTAAAAACGTTCTTGTACCTGCTATATAATTTCATGTTGACTAACCTGCCAGTATTAAAGACCTCTTTACAACAAATCCATCTGAACATAATTTCTTCATTGTCGATTTTATATGACAGATTAGGTACATATGCCCCAAACTGGATGGTGTGGAACTCCCAAGCTGGTCAATGCAGACCCCCTAAGCCATAGTGAAAATGTGGGGACCTAAAAAGCAGAGAGACACATTTTAACCCTAAGATTTGCCAACAAATAATCAAAAAAAAAATTATGGAGTCCAAGATATATAATAAATTAAATGGTTCAGTAAAGGAGGCTATGCAAAAGATAGATCCTCCAGCTTTACTCTATATTTTTTTCTCATTGTAATACTTGAGAATTTTCTCTTTATATTTGTCATGTTCCAGAATCCAAGCATTAGTTTCAACAGATATATAAACGTGCTTGAATAAACAACAAAGTAGCATATCCTGTGAATTATTGGTGTTATCTCAACTTACACGCATTTTTTAATTCTCATATATAACATAAATGTAGAGCACCTATAAAAGTGCGAGATTCCTAAGATTCATATTGGGATGAAAGTACACATTTTTTTTGGAAATGCTTCAAGAAACTTCCTCTGATGGGTTACATGGGGTAGACTTTCTTTTCTTACCTGCCCAATATGAGGTGTAGCTATACCCATCAAAATTGCTTGGGACTAGTACCCGGCCTCATCCCTTTTAAACTCATATTAGCCAAGTGGAGCAGGTCACAAGCAGAATGTAACCCTAGTATGGTGATGACCAATGGCCTGCTGGGATAAATTGAACATTTGGTTATTATTATTATAACATTTTACTAATTTGAAAAAGCAAAAATATCACATTGTTATAAGTAAAGTAAATAGAATTGATTCACTAACCTATTTACAAAATAACTAAAATAGATATCTATGATTTTTTAAGCATATGGAAACAAGATAGCAAAAGATGATATAAAATGCTGTAACAACAGTTTAATAATGTATATCTACAAGCTTGGCCTAAGCCTGTAAGATGAGTTGTTTTTACACTTACAGATGCACAAATGGAAATCAGACATATGGGCCTTCTTTGGAATCATGTCACCCAGCTCATACTTTTGTTTGTTCCTCCAAGTTCGTTCTAATGTTAACTGAGGAGCGGATTTATTGCAGGCTATTCACAGAACAAAGGAAGCATAGTTTATGCTTCCATTGTGATGAAATGTTAATGAAGATTAATGGAAACTAAACAAGCACTATAAATCAACACTATTGACAACAACAAAAGCACAAGAAACTATTCAAAAAGCTATTCGAACAACTTTTGTGAACTCCAACGAAAAGCATGAACCATACCTCAGTCATTATTTCTACCAGCTGCTTGATAGTGACCTCATTATTAGGATTTCCAACATTGAAAATGTGACTGTCAAACTAGTTTCAAACAACAATCTTATAAATAGGTTGAGCTCATTATGTGCATTTCAATTGGACCTCTTAAGAAGGAGAGACACTAGGTGCTTCTGTTTTGGGACAAACTCTAAATTCCCATCTACCCCTATTTCCATGATTCCCCCAACATGCAATATCCATAGACTTTGACCCACTTGCTCAATTCAAACCTCGAGGGTTAGTTTACAATACGATATTAGGGAACCTCATCATACCGATGCCCAACCAAAATATGATTATTATGTTTCTTCTACTATTATTATGTTGCTTCTACTACTAATAACAATAATAGCATAAACATTTTAACAAGAAGAAGAAGGAAATACAAAAGAGGAAGTTGCATCCCATTGACTTCAAAACTTAAGGCTTAGGGAATTTCAAAACTTTATGACAAGGCTTGGAAATTGTTTAAGAGCATGGATAATAAAGGAGTTTCATGTGATGAATGCACTCATAATTCTCTCATTCATATGTTTGTTGCTGCAAAATTACCAGATGATGCAAAATGATATCTGATTAAAATGAAGGAAGCATGGTTTGTGCCTAGTTGTGTATCATTTTGTGCTATAATTGCTGTGAATAGAAACCTAGCTAGATCCATGGAGGCAAAGGATATTAAGGAGATGTTGAAGATGGGAATTGAGGAAGATGATTTTGTTTATGGTGCATTGATAAATGCATTTGCACTAGTTGGAAATGTGGAGGAGGTTGTTCATTACTTTCAAATAATGCAAAACCATGGCTTTGTAGCCAACTGGACAGTATATAGTTCTTTGATTAAGGTATATTGAAATATTTTCCATTTGAGAGAGGCTCAGGAAACATATGAAAATATGAAGAAATCGGGAGATGGTGCAGAAGTCTTTGCAACAAATTGTATGATTGATTTTTTCAAAGATGTCGGTATGGTTAGTGAGGTAGAGTAATTTTTTAATGACTTAAAGCAAGCAGATGAGGCTAATGATTTTCTTATGCCATGATGATGTATATATACAAAAATATTGGCAGACTCAGCCAACCCATTGAAATTGCAAAAGAGATGCAGGAATTGGGACTTCTCACAGATCATCTCTCTTTTAATAATGTACATAGACTGTATGCAGCAGAGGGAAGATTGAGGGAAGCTACTGAAATTTAAGCCAAGGTTTCACCAGATGATGTCACATAAAAAACATAGGGTACAATTTCAAAGAAAGGAAGCCTTCCAATGGAGGTAGTAAATTAGCTTGAGATTGCACGGGAGAGTGGAATCCCCCATAGGATGCAAACATTGGTAGTGACTCTTTATTCCATGGTGAGAATGCATGAGGGGGCTTTGGAGGCCTGTGAACAATTAAAAGGGATTGGTTTGGATCTTGATGTGTCTGCATACAATGCTTCCATTTATGCATTTGGAAATGCAAACAATATTGATGAGGCTCTAAAGATGTTTATGGGAATGAAAACCAAGGGTCTTGAACCCGATGTTTCTACCAACACAAGTATGATCATTAGATATGGAAAGGAAGGCATGATAGAAGGTGTAAAAAGGATGTTTAATAAAATTAAATATGAGGGTTTTCATCCAAATGAATCTACTTATAGAGTGGTAATAAATGCATACAAAAGTGTTGGAAGACTCAATATTGCAGGGTTGGTTACTCAAGATATGCAATTTACTAACTATCTTAAAGAACAAAAACAATCTAAAGGATATTGGAGTTTTTTTGGGGGCCTTTCCATTTTCATCTACAAACATTCCCAAGTCAGATGACATTGGATACACATATTGATATACGTGTAAGAGTGTTTTATAAATTGAATAAGTATATTGCTTAGAAAAATTACCTAAAATGGTCATTGCCTCAGTTTCTACAATTAAATCCATACAACAAACATAACAAAGTATACACGAGACTTAGTTTTGTTGGAAGGAAATCAATGCCATTGGAAAGACAACAAAGTGAGGTCTTTGAAATGTAGTAACTTTTGGTACCATTTCTTCAGAATAATTTAGGATAAGTAAGATATTTCAAATGTTAAATCTAAAGAATAAATTTGCATGAAGGTTCATTGTGTTATTGAGAAAGTAGTTTATGCAAAATGCATTTCAAAGTGAGATAAGTATCATGACTGTCCATGAAATATTTTCTTCTATATAACCCAAGTATTTCTCTTCTAAGTTCTAGTTCAAAGCTGGTGATTTGACATCTATTGTGGTTTAGTTCCGTTGTTTGAAAGGTAATTAAACAAGGAATACTACACTGACTTGGCCTTTGTCATACCTACTCACATGTCTTATCTTATTTGCAAGACACTGGAAAATGCTTCGAAATTCTTTCTTTGAGTAGTCTACTAGAATAAAATAGTACAAAATATGAAGAAAATTATGTTCTCACTCATCCTAGAGGACACAAGCTGGGAGTCCACCTAAATTCTTGAGAGCATATATTAACATCTTAAATAAAATTAGACATAAGCATGGGAAGCATTTTCCAAAGAAAAAGGATGAATGTCCTAGAAGTTTAAATGTTGACAACTAAGAAACTAAGAGAACATTTATCGAAAAAGAAATAACTTTCCATCCTTCTTTCCTAGAATGTGTATTTTTAATATCAAAACTGATTATTAACAATAAAGAAATAAGTCATTAAATGATGGAAAATATATGTTGTTTTGTTCATATATGGATTCTTGTAAATATATGAAACATAACAAGGATGAGATCATTACATTAAATTAGAATGTGTTTTCAGTAATGGACCAAACTGAACTGGTGGCATATGCCTTCCTTCTCTTGTTATTTCCATACATATTGTTGTAGGTGTGAGCATACTAAATATTAGTGGTATTAACCTTGCACATTTTGCAACTCATATTGAAAATTCAAGAAAATATATCAGACTAGTGAAACACAATGTTAACAAATCATCTAAAATCAAAACAATTGCATAGCCAAGACACTTACCAGAGTCAATAATATCAAGTTTGCGTCCTAGGTTCTTCAATACAAGAGAAAATCTAGATGCTTGTGAGCAATATCTATCTACAATATAAACAATGTTTGATCAATACACTAGCAATGTCTAGGAATGACTCTTTCCAAATCTTAAATTTTGTGAAAAAAACATAACCGCTGTCAAAAGAGTCCAACTTCAAAAAGAAATATCAATCACTCTTTCCAAATCTTAAATTTTGTGAAAAAAGCATAAACCCTATCAAAAGAGTCCAAATTCAAAAAGAAATATCAATATGAAAGGTGGTCAATTTGACAATTTAACATGGCCATGAGATACTACAAAAACCGGTTATCTAGACGACCAAAATCAGCTAAGAATTATCCTAGATTTGGTAACCATGATGTTTATTATTGTTGAATGGTGGAACAACACCCAAGTCTATTGTTCTCTGGCATAACTTTTCTAAAGTCTAAATTTAAGGAAAGTAATGTAAATGTTGATACCTATTACAATGAAAATATTTATGAGAAAAATATCAATTACTAACCCCATTCAAGCAATTCCACTAATGCAAAGAATTTGTAAGAACACATGCAAACCATAAAAATGTCCTAGGATTCAACAAAACTGTGTGCTCTTGGAAAGATGTCCGAATGGAGTCCACCTCTGTACCCAACTAAAAGGTGGGCATTAAGCAACTCAATTCCCTATATACCCTTCAATAATACTCAGAATTTTGCTTAAGATATCCTTTCTACCACCTTTAAAGCTGCAACTTTCAATAGAAAGAAAACAAATTGGCATGTAGTTTATCTTGTTACTTTTAGTTGCTTCAGAGAAATGAAAAGTACAACTACATTCTGCAGAAGAGATTTAGGAAAAGATGCAACCAAAAAAGGTCTTATGGACGCCCAATTCTTTCCTTTAACATTGCTTAGCTCTAGATTTGTGGATGAGCTTGAATTACTAGTTGAGTCATCCATGCTTTCACTTAAATCCTATTTCCAAATCAAGTTACCCTTCATTATTTGCAACACAAACAACATCCCTAGTTGTATAAACAATGATTGTTCCAATCAAAACCAACATGTATTCTCAACATCCTTGAAAAATTTACCGACACAATCTAATTTTATGTTTTTTCTAGTCTTCAAAGCTCAGATCCAACCTCCCACTAAAAAAAACACCCTACAATGGCATTTGACATTGAAAATATCCCTTCTAGTTTCAGCCATTTTTTTTCTTACATCATATCCCCTTCCTTCCAATCTGAACACCCTTCTTTTATAACCGCAATATTTTAACCATATGCTTTTTACATATAGAATTGGAAAATTGCCTAGTAGTCAAAATTTGTGATTTAATTATGAATCTGAAGATTTAGATGACATGAATCCTACTCCCTCGAGAACTTTCAATTTTTTGGTGCTATTTATCAGCTTGCTAGTCTAGATGCACAAACTCTCTCTACTCATGAATTTTGTTTTTCCCCTTAACCCCGAGTTAAAGACTCCAAACTAAAACATGTTCAAGAACATATAAGTGTCCAAAAACATAGATAAACAAACTAACCTGCATACACGAACAATCTGACTCTGAACATGCCATTATAGTAGCATTCTACTACCTATGGTGAAAACGAAGCATGCTAATACATTTAGTTGTTAATCAATTTTGAAGGAAAAATATCATTCAACAATTGAGATAATCCAGAACGTCAAAGCATCTCAAATTGTAAATTTAAACTTTTAAACTGATTCAAAGGTTCAAATATTTGTCTGCGTAGTGTTATAAATCATGAATTATATTCTTTTAAAAAAACATCCAAGCTCTAGTTATAATATTGACAAGAACTGAGGAAATATAAAAATCAACTGTTATGACTGCATTTAATTTCTAATGAGTTTGTTCTTTCATAAGGTTAGTGGATATATCATAGGACACATCTTTTGATGATGAAATTTCTTGCAAGCAACATCCTTTATTGCCTCCAATAAAATCAAGGTCTTATACAAATGGCATATCACATATTGCAAAACCCATATTTACAAATTCTATTGAAGTTCTCATATCATTTGTACAAGAGTGAAAATGTTATATAGTTGGTTCTGCATGGAAAAGTACATAGAAAATCTAAATTATTGTAAATAACAATCCATTATAAATATATATTTTCCTTCTGGTTAGTGATTTCTATTCAACATTATATGTCAATGGTAAAGCTGGTATAGGTTCAGCTAAATTGCAAGGGTACTATAAAGGCAAAAAATTGTTTATAATTTTAGCTTGTATATTGTAATTCACCATTAAAGGCCCAAAGGGAAATCCATCTATCGTTATATTGAACTAAACCATATAGAATTTTTCTAGATTAGCCTCGATGACTTTTCTGGAAGATCAATGCATAATGTCACTCAGAAGTGAAAGCAACCAAATCATGTTGTTGCTAGCATTAATCACAAGAAAAAAACAATGAAAACTTGAAACATTGTCACAACTTGATACATGCTTCTTAATCTAAACCGGAACAAGAGAAGCGAGATGCAATGCCCGCGACAACCAGCAAAAGTAATTGTGTTGGCATCAACATGTGACTAGTATATGAGGAAATGCTAATTGTATTAGCATTGAGATGTCCATTGACACTTACAAACATGCATTCCAGTAAATGTGACCAGTATTGGAGAGAATACTAAGCACATAAACATGGAGACAAGTGCATTCTTTAAGTGTTTGAGCTTATATTTCTAATAGTGGCTGTAGTCTTTAAGTTCAAAATTGAGAAACTAAGTTTAAAAACTGTATACAGACATAGGTGAGTTGGTCATAGCTATACATACATTGTCAAGCAAATCTAGTCGAGCTTTGTAAAGTCAATATAAGGAAAAAAACTACTGCATATGTAGTCTTTGGTGTATATCTAACAAAATTTGCATGGTAGTGCCGCAAAATATGTAATTTCAGAGAATTATCAATAGCTCCACTGTGAAAACAAAACTCAGAACAGCAAGAGAAATCATGCTCATTCGATGTTATTGATTTATGTGCAATGTTGTATGGATTCAATGTAAAGATGCCTTCTAGAGAAAGCCTTTGCAGGTGAAAAATGGTAGAGGAAATGTTCTTTGCATAATGCTCATAAGGAGTTGCTACCACTGCTGGGCAACACTGCACCAAGAAGTTTCATGTTGCAATCAACAATGCCATTAAAGAAATCTAGGATTAAAGGAGTCTATGATCTACAATCTATTTCCTGTGAAAAAAATAACTATTGCAATTTTTTGTATGTTAAATTGAAATTTTAAAGTTGAAATCTGAAGAACATGTATATATTTAGTTTTGAATATATATATATAAACAGAAAGCTTATAAACCATTGAAGTAGTATTGTCTCCCATGCAATGTAAAGAACATACCAATCAAATCAAAAGTTGCTTATCCAAGACCTCCAATGAATAGTTGAAGCTATATGAAAAATGTAAACATCTCTTTTCACCTATTCAGGTAGACAACTGGAGTTAGAGTTGGTTCAAGAATGAGTTGTCCAAAGCTTTGGAAACAAATGATGCTAGGAATCACAAACCCATGGAAACCCATTAAATATTATGTAGAAAGATTTCACTATGGGAGAAGTTATTTGTTTTACACAATGTTAGAGTGGATTTTCATGCACATGTCCCAATAATGTCCCAATAATTTCTAATTATGCAAAAAAGTGGAAATACATCATTATTTGGAATCCATTATTACATAAAAATAGAACATTTAAATCCATTAAAATGCATATGAAAAATAATAAAATTAGTTATAAAATAAAAGAAACAGAAATATATATATATATATATATATATATATTACAAGGCATATTAAAATGATAATTAAAAAATGGAATAAATATATCACAAAACCTATGGAAAAAAAGGTTAAGACATACACAAATTGTATGACATACTTAACAAAATGGTTTATGAAATCGTTCCATTCGAATTTTAAAACAAGCAAGTTCCATTTGAATTTTAAAACTTGAGCAATTCTTGTATTGGCTGGGGAAGATGTCATGGGCATTTCTAGCTACAAAATTGGAAATGATCACTGCTCCATATCCATGTACAAATGGACACAACCAATTAAGAGAATGCATTACTGTCAAACTATTTCTAGTTTTCAGCCATTACAGACCAAAAGATCACAACAGCATACACGGACAACCTGAGAATGTGACCTCTGTTGGTTGCAGCATTAAGACAAATAGTTACGGCATTATGTGAGCTCGGGGAATGAGCTAGTTGGTTACAACATTAAGACATAAATTCATGCTAATTATGAGTTTTAATGCTTCTTGGCTGGTTCTAATTTTATGATAATTGACCACTATGGAATGAGCTAGCAAGCTACAACACCAAGACAGGAAGCCATGGTATCCATATGGTTCATACATTAGGGAGTGAGTTAGCTAGTTACAACATTCAAACAGACAAGTGGTTGAATTTACTACAAGCAACAAATAAAACCAATTTAAAGTTGCATTCAAATATTAAATTTAAATTCAAATATAGAACCACAATCTGGGGAAGCATTATGTAGAGGGTATTGCATTAAGTCATCGATGCTTTCTGCAACTTGACCAATACAATTCAGAAGAGAATATGGAATGCAAAGTGAACATTGCACAACCGACTTGATATATGTTGTCTTCATGAATCTAAATAGCAGTACGAAGCAAGAACATGCTAAGAGAAGACACTATGTGTCTTCTTGGTCAATATGTGTCAAATCATGGCCAATATGTTTCAAATATGGACATATGGTAACCATAATCTAGAAAAAACAATATGCAGAAAGCATTCTGCAACTTGATTAATACAAGGTAGAAGAGAATATGGACTGCAAGCCCTAGTAGTCTTTGGACCTGAAATCCATTTCATGCTATGGCTGTCACTAGATAGAGCCATTGAAAGAAAACAATTATATCTAAAAAAACTATATTTGCACACTATTATGAAAACACATAGAAGAAGGGAAAAAACGAAATCAAGATAACAAGTTATAATTATATTCAATCTTGATTGAATCCACTTAAACTAGCAAGCCCACGAGAAATTTGAAATTCATTTGATGCAAACATAAATTAACCGTAGCTCTATAACTACACAGAAGCGTGACTTCATAATTATCCACAAAACTTTTGTCATTTCATATTTGTATACAACACAACTAGAGAGAAGCATATGAACATATACACTATATATAGTTTACACAACTGTGCATTTCTTCACGAATGACTTCAATAAACAAAGGGGAAATACAAAGCTAAAAGCAACAATGATTCATGGTTCTTGACCAATGGCCCAAATAAAAAAATTTATGCTTTCCCTACACTGCCACAGACAATATGTACCACCATAGAACAGTTTTTTGAAGACACTTTCAAAATGTGGAGAACCGGAAAACTCCAAACCAACATTCCCAAATGTACAAGACCTAAAAATTTGACAACACTTCACGCTGAAGCTATTGCTCGCAGAAGAGATATAAGTTGTTCATTATTTAAAACCATAAAAAAATAGACCAGGAAATAAAGCACAATGCATGGACGAGCCACAAGAAAAAAATGTTCGAAAATTATCCACCCCTAAAGCACCCTATTCCACCATGAATTTCCCATAGAGTAGAATGCAAAAAAGTGCATATAACACCTATTTCAATAAATCTAGAAAAATTCTATTACAAGGACTTCTATGACATTGAATTTTTTTGTAAACATTTTATTTATTTCATTTAATTTGTAAAAATTATGCATTAAAGAAATATTCCATTAAAATTGGAAAAACTAATCCTAGAAAGAATGTTTTTATTGATCACAAATTTTATTTACTCCAAGTGTTTATAACTAGTTCGGTATGCCATAAATTAGGAGGAGTATATGAAAATCTGTAATTTGTTGAATCGTGAGAAAAAATATTCATGAAGATATAAAATGTAGGATTAATGAAGTTAAGTTGCACACATAATTGCATGTTTTATTACAAGAAGATCTCTATCTATATTTGAAGTGAACAAAGTATCATATTAAATATTTTTATTGTTAAATAACATATTATAATATAGCATGATTGGAAGGAAATCACAATATTAAATTAAAATAAAATAAATTATAAGAAATGTATTGATGTCGAACCAAATAATAACTATAAATTCGTCAAAATTGGGATAGTTTTTAGGTACAACATTATACATACACAATGAAAGTGTGAAGAAATCGAATTAAGAAATCATGGCCGAGAATTACTTTCACCAAAAGGCAAAGAAAATGATAAGATTTTTAAATGTCGAAGAAATAGATTTTGAAACATATTTTTCAAATCTTTTAGTTGAAATTTATATATGACCCCATGCTCTTTTAAATTTATTTATGGCACATATCGAATGAGTCTAAAGAGTCCACTTAGTACTCATTATCAATTAATTATATGGTTTTACATTGTATTTTATTCCAAAAATTACATACTACATTTATACATTCATTTAATGCATATAAGAAGATAAAAGATAGAACATATCTCGTGCTTTGTTGGCCTATAAGAGATTATTTCAGTTAATCATAATTGAGTTAGTAATACAAACTTACAAAAAAATGAATTGAGAAATCAAATTTCTTATAGTTCAATGTCACTCACTTATGACCAATCATGTACTACCCTTAATACCACTTACCACTCATTAGCAATAAATTTTGTGTTTTTAAACAATTGCAACTTTAATTATATGGGGCTTTATTTCAAAAATTACATACTGCATTGATAAACTCCTCTTATTAATGAATATACGCAAATAAAAGTCAATAATTTATTTCATGCCTTGTTGGCTTATATGAGATTATTGCAATTATAAACTATTAACTTAAGAATACACATTTACAAAACTTTGTGCGTGCCTTGTTGGCTTTTATGAGATGATTTTAATTACAAATATTTGATTTAAGAACGCAAATTAAAAAAATATTTTGAATGGGGAAATCAAGTGGTGTATGATGCAAAAAAAGGTCAAACTAAAGGCAATCATAAATAATATTAATAATTGTATTTAAATATTATTGTTAATTCTCATCTATCTATAAAAGTTTTAAAAACATACAAATTAATTCATAAAAAAATGTGTCCAACTTGTATTGAAATATTGCAATGTACGCGTTAACAAATTTCTAAAAATTAATATCTTCACCTACTATAAAGAACTCAATGTTCTATTGAACATTCGAATGTAGTTGCGTTTCTCTTTGATACGATGAAGTGTTTTAAAAAGGGGGAATAGAATTTGGACAAGCCAAGTATTAGGTTCATGTCCTATATAAGCCTTTGTTAAGATACAATTTGACCGGTATCCGGGGAATTGAGAAGTAAGCTTTGATGTATCTATTAGCAATATATTTGATTCTTCGTACATATTTCCATATTTGGACCACACATCACTTAACATTTTCTCATAAAATTGTATCACACTACATTATTTGAATTTTGTTTGCAAGTGACAATGAGACCTGTCCCATATGAATTCAAAGTCACTTGTATCGGTATTTGATTTTTCAACTACTTGTTGAATGTTTTTACATTGTATTTTATTCCAAAAAATACATATCACATTTATACATTCATTTAATGCATACAAGAAGATAAAAGATAGAGCGTATCTCATGCTTTGTTGGCTTTTATGAGATTATTTCAATTAATCGTAATTGAGTTAATAATACAAACTTACAAAAAAATGAAATGAGAAATCAAATTTCTTATAGTTCAATGTCACTCACTTATGACCAATCTCGTAAGTCTACCCTTAATACCACTTAGCACTCATTAGCAATTAATTTTGTGTTTTAAAACAATTGCAACTTCAATTATATGGGGTTTTATTTCAAAAATTACATATTGCATTGATAAACTCCTCATATTAATGAATATAGGCTAATAACAGTCAATAATTTATTTCATGTCTTGTTGGCTTATATGAGATTATTGCAATTATAAACTATTAACTTAAGAATACACATTTACAATAAGTTATAGATTGGGAAATCAAATGCCTATACCTTTCAAAATCATTCATCTATGACTCATCATGCTTTAATCTAAATTCTAGTACACTTAGCACTCATTATCATTGAAGTAATATTTTTTGTAAGAAATGTGCTTTTATATAGATGGAGGTTTAATTCAAAATTTGTGTGTCACTTGTATTAATGCATATAGATCAATAAAACTAAAGAGAACTTCATTCCTTGTTGGCTTTTGTGAGATGCTTTAAATTACAAATAATTGATTTAAGAGTATGTAATTTAAAAAATATTTTGAATAGAGAAATCAAGTGTTGTAATGCACTTGTATTAATACATATAGATAAATAAAACTAAAGAGAGTTTCTTGCATGCCTTGTTGGATTTTATAAGATGACTTAAATTACAAATAGTTGATTTAAGAGCACAAATTTAGAAAATATTTTGAATGGGGAAATCAAGTGCTGTATGATGCAAAAACTTGTCAATCTAAAAGCAATCATAAATAATACTAATAATTGTATTTATATATCATTGTCAATTATCATCTATCTATAAAAATTATAAAATCATACAAATTAATTCACCAAAAAATGTGTCCAACTTGTATTGAAATATTGCAATGTAATCGTCAACAAATTTCCATAAAATAATATCTTCACTTAATACAAAGAACTCAATGTTCTATTGAACATTCGAATGTAGTTGCGTTTCTGTTTGATGCGATGAAGTGTCTTTAAAAAGGGGAATAGAACTTGCACAAGCCAAGTATTGTGTTCATGTCCTATATAAGCCTTTATTAAGATACGGTTTGACCGATATCCGAGGAATTGAGAAGTAGGCTTTGATGTATCTATTAGCAATACATTTGATTCTGTGTACTTATTTCCATATTGGGACCACACGTTGCTTAGCCTTTTCTCATAAAACTGTATCATACTACATGATTTGGATTTTGTTTGCAAGTGACAATGGGACCTATCCCATATGAATTCAAAGTCACTTGTATCAATATTTGATTTTTCAAGTACTTGTCGAATGTACTTGTTAGTAACATTTGATGTCCATATCGCAACATCATAATGTTTTAGGCAGTATTTTAATACTTCTAATTGAAAAGGCCTACAAAAGTAGGATCTATCACCAAGCT
The DNA here is from genome assembly GCA_027924585.1 of Larix kaempferi. Classification (NCBI taxonomy): domain Eukaryota; kingdom Viridiplantae; phylum Streptophyta; class Pinopsida; order Pinales; family Pinaceae; genus Larix; species Larix kaempferi. The sequence goes on along the minus strand of BSBM01000110.1, from coordinate 18,676,916 downwards.
CCCAATCTGGTTTTCTTTGAATTTGACAACTCGTTTCATCTTTGGAATACGATGAGAAGAATACTCCTTCCATTTCAAAGATCAACAAGATCTTCCGACTGATATTAACTCCCATCTGCATTGCTGCCACATATATAACATTAACATATTTTCACTTCAAAACTTCATTGCTTAATGGCATCAAAACATATCCAATTTATTTCCACTCCCAAACAAACAACTTAATGAAAAAAATAAAAGTAATTTCCGTGGAATAGTTTTTTTATACAAACACATTCAACTACTACTCAAATCACTAATTTTTAAGAATTGTAATGAGATAAACTACAATTTAAAAATATAATTACAATAGTCGAATTCATTTGAACTAATTATATGTTAATATCTACATACTACCTAAATTTACAGTTTTTAAGTTTAAATCAAGCAAACTATTTATATGTTCATTTTTACATACAACTTTATACGATATTTTAATTTTCAAGAAATTATAAGAAAAATTCATATAAGCACATTGCAATGAAATTCAAATCACAATTTAAAAATATAATTACAATGGTCCAATTCAAACCAATTATATGTTAATTTATACACACCACCTAGATTTACAATTTTTTAAATTTCAATTAAACAAGCTAATTATAGGTAATTTTTACATACAACCTGATATGATTTTCCATTTTTTTAATTTCTAAGAAATAAAAAAATTTCATATGATAACATTGAACTAACATTCAAATCACTGATTTGTAAGAGTTATAATGATCAATTAAGACGCAATTGATAAATAAACTGCAATTGCTCAAACATAGTAATTGTACGTTAATTTATACATACAACCTAATACAATTATTTAATTAATATGGAATACTACATTTTTATGCAAACACATAAGACTATTATTCAAATCACTAACTGTTTATAACTCAATATCTCAATATAAATAAACAAAATAATAATATGTTAATTTATAATAATGACACAACGACAATCCTTATATGAGTATTATGAAATAATATTGACATTAAATTGATAATAAAATAAAACACAGTAATAACACATCACATGTAGACCAAGGAAAAACACATCACATGTAGAATTAAGTCATCAAATGTACAATGACCAAGAATTTATATTATAAACTTCAAGATTTTGTTTATAGAGGAAATGAATAACAGTCATCTTAATGTACTATTAAAAGTCATTGAAGATTCTTCAAAATATCTCAAACATCGGGTGCCTTGTAGAATTTATTCAATAAGCTCCACAGATCAGCGATCAACCATTTATCCTCATTCTTTCCATCAAACGAAGGGGCAATAATCACATTTTCTTTGGGATTTTCTTTCTTTGTCTCCATTGAACAATCCACTAGAATAGTGTTAGTGGCATCATATTGAGAATACATTCTCCACACTTTTTTTAGATGTTTTTTGTATATAACTTTTTTCAAATGTTTTTTGTGCCATTCTTCTTCCATATGTACAGCAAGCCTGCTGTAAATTGGTCCCCGCATAAAGAGAAATAATCAAATTTAGATCACTATGTTGTTGATGCATTTGCAATAATTCTTCCCAGAATTCAAAATCTCTCTCCTTTTCATCAGATATGTCTCTAGAACTGTGAGAGTATCTTGAGGCCTCTAAACTTTTTGACTCTTCACTATAGAAATGTATAGTTAAAACTATATCATAACTATAGTTATTTTGTTCTTTATATTCATAAAGACCGGTAGCCATTTTATAGTTGAAATTTTAGTCCTTGACAACAATCGCCAGAGCTTGGCGTACATCCTTACAAGACCAAATTTTTACTAAGATAATCATAGTAAAATCTTTCAACCCATTTTTTTTGATTAAAAATCGAAACAATTCAATATAGTGATACTTAAGGAATGATTCATCTTTCAAAGCCAATGTATCCAACACAACAAAGTCAGTGTATAACATTGGTTGAAACTGACAAGGAAAAGAGTGCAAAAGTGTTGACAAGAGGCTAGGACCCCCATAATGACAACCGAATTCAAAACTGTTCTCAATTTCCTGTATATCTGTCGATGCATCAATTATTCTATCAAGGACCACACAGGCTTGTGGAGAAAGGGACTCTATTTTTGTATTTCGTTATCCTTTTACATATTTACACCCTTCCATTGTCTTACAGAAGTTGGCAAATATGATATCAGTAATTCCATAATGCTCAAGAATATTGGATATTGTAAGAATCTTATCATTCAGATTCTTATCATGACTTTTGTAATATGTTACCATTGCCTCCAAAATTGTTCTTTTGGTTTTCAATTGTGAACAATAATCTTTCATTTTTATGGAATTGGTTGGATGGTTCACTGGAATAGAAAACCAGATAGTTCCATCCAATAGTTTATCTGCTACAGAACACATTTCTTTAGCGGTTAGTCCTTGAAGGGGACTGAAAGAACTTGATACCAAACTGTTCAGACTATTTGTCTTATAGTTTGGATCCTTAGGTTGGTTTGGAGAACACATTAATGTCCCTAGTTTGTAACAATTAAAAACAACTTCCCATTTATCCCAAGTAGTATCATCAAGATATAACAAGACTTTTTTTTTCAGCAAAGTTTGTTAGTGGACAATCGAAGAAAGAGCACAACATTTCATCATCAACCTGTTAAAAAATAACAAATATAAATTAGTAAGAATGTGATATCAAAAATAAAATAGCCATGAATTTAGTTATAACAATATAAAGTAAGTGAAAAAAAATAAAATTGCATATCTTGTATTCAGCCGTCTTAGAATTCCCACATTTTTGTTTCTTTAATTTATTTGTGGCAATTAGGAATTGTCTTGCAGATCGCACAGAATCAATGAATGGAGTTTTGAAGAACACTGTGTTTGCAGAATTTAACTGGCAGCAAATACGAATCACCACACCGGGAGCAACTAATGGATCTAAGAATCGAGCATTACGTTCTTTGTACTTCTGTTTTGCCTCCCCAGATAGACTGAATTTAGGATTTGTTAATATTTCTTTTGCTGCTTGAATGGTGTGTTTCCCATCAACTATCCAAAAATTGATGTTCTTGGCATTTATATCCATTTCATTCATGATTTTCACAGGGTTTCCAATCGGATCAGACTCTTTTGTGTCGAATGGAATCAGAAGAGCATCAGGCAATGATGCTTGAAATTTCTGTAGGAATGATTTTACTAATACTCGAACATTTAAATCATCCTGTGATCTCAATTTATATAACTTGGGTGCTTCTACACATCTTTGAACATCCACCTTCATGGTAAAAGAGCTTGAAAATAAATAACTGTCCTTAAAATTTTCATGGATTTCATCGCATTGGTCAGCAAGCTTCTCTATCTGAGAGTCTTCTTTTTGGGATTTTACAAACTCTATAGTAGGCATGAACTCACTTTCTTTAATGCTCTGTTCTAGCTCAGCTAAATATACCCTTCTCAAAGCAAGCATTTGAGCCTCGAGTTTATCATCTGGTATTTTATCAAGTAGTTTACCTCTTTGTTGCAAATAAAGAAACACGGATGATGTTTTCTTACATCTCACATAGTGATATTTCATAACGTTGGTAATACGTTGTACAAGATCATCACAACTCTTTAGACCAGATTCATTGAAGCTCTCAAAACTGTCCAACTTAAACTGTGACTTTTTTATTGACTCTGGAAATTCTGTATTAGTATCAATCAAATCTAGTCTAAATTTTGTGTAATCAACTTGGAAAGAAAATAATTTCACTTCATTTTCTTCAATTACCTCCATTTGAAAATCGATCTGACTATGATTTAGAGCATAGCAACTAACAATTATCCCTAGCCTTTGTATATCATTTCCATCCATGGATCCAAATACATACATATCTGGAAACATATTCATGGGACTTTCAATCTTAACATACCAATCTTCGACATACTCATATGCAGCAGATGTTTTGAACTTTTTAATCATTTCAAAATTAGAACCCATTGTTGAATTTATAAACTGAGTTGAATGACGCTTTCGTTTTTTGAATGCTGATTGTGGCATTTTACTTGCTTTGGAGATGACAGCTTCTAAAAACAATAATAAGCAATTATTACTATAAATAAAATGAAATCAAAATCACAAATATTACCATATAGTCTTCTAGTCTAACCATTTAGAAATGAGAGAATAATATTTAAAACCACCATACCACATGGGGAAGACGTTGTTTGTGTGTCACTTGCAATTCATTTTTTCTTCAAATTATTCCTTGGAATTGTCATTGCACCAGAGTCCATAGCTTCTAAAAACAATAATAAATAGTCGACTATAAGTTTAAATTGTTTTAAAAATACATGAAATAATGAGCATTATCAAACAATATTCTATTACATGTCTTTTATTCACATGCACAAGAATAATAAGGGTCATGTGTTATGGAAACATATTATATACTTAGAGATAAATAAAAATCCATTGCATCTAGCACAAGTAGGGACTCATTAAAAAGAAAAGTTTTCCTTCTCAAAAATGCTAGAAGGAAATGCTTATGCTAGAAAGAAAGCTAGCAGTCGTTAGCTTCCATTGCTCTTTTGCCATGTGCTTATTTCAAAATAGAGCACATGGCACAAGCTCAAGGTATAAGCTAGCAACCACCAATCACCATGGACAGGATTTTTCTATTGGAAAGATAGCGACTGCTAGCTTTCTTTCTAGCATAGGTATATGTTATTATCCTATAAGTAAATGCTTATGCTAAAAGGAAAGCTAGCAGTCCCTAGCTTTCCTTGATCTTATGCCATGTGGTTATTTGAAAATAGAGTACATGGCACAAGTTCAAGGCTTTCCTTACCTAACTAATTTATGTTTTGTGACCTCATGTGAAGCTTGGAGGCTACACCAAGAATATAATTTTTGAGATAATTTCTATTGCTAATAACAAGTAAATTATACAAAGACACTACCTCTAGTTTTCTACTACTAATAACAATTAAATGTTACACATAGATTACCTCTAATGCGAAAATAGACATAAACATAGTAAAATATACATAAAGAAGACCTCCTTCATTATAGATTTTATACCAAATTAAGTTTATTGGTTATAGCTTTTATACCAAATTAAGTTTATTGGTTTACTTAAAGACCTGTGAACAAAAAAATAAATAAATTGAACCCATATAAATGATAGACTATAAATCATCATATATTTTTTTTGAACAGAAACTAAAAAGGAGTATATTATAAAGGGGCTGTGCACAGCCATTCAGTACATAGCAAAAAGAGAGGAAGAATAGTCCTGCAGAGCAGAGATAGAGCATTGTAGACTAGGCCTGCAAAGAGTCCAAAAAACTATATACAGAGTTCTTCCATGATGACTAACAGAACGGGCAGTATATACCCTTATATATTGCTTACATAATAAAAGACAAAAAAACATATATCCATAAAAACCAGATTACAGGTGGCCCCTGAAGTGGACTGGCTGTACCACTGATTCTTCCTCCATCTGACGCTCCCCTTCAACAGTTATTGCATTGTTCCTGCTGCCCTGGTTCATGGAAATGAGTCGCGCAAGGTCCTCTTGGATCATATCCACCTTCCCCATCATCTCGTGCAAGGAGATTTCATTATCATCGATCCTGGAGTCATGGTTGCTTATTTGAAGGGAAGTGTAGCTCACAGTGTCGTCCACCTTTTTTATAACGCAGGCTATCTCCCTGTTATCCATAATTCCTATGGAGACTATCTCATACAGCCGCCCCAAACTTTTCTTGATGTCCTGGATGGCGGTATTGTCCCCTGGCTTAGCCATTCTGCCAAAATCAGAGGAAATAACAAGACAATCAAACTACCTGAGCAAAGAATCAGCAGTTAAATTACTACACGAACCCTCACGCGCTGAGCAATTAAGGATGCAACTGAGCACTAACAGTTCCTGATGGAGCACCGAACCCCCTTGTCCGTCAGAGAAGACCTTTAAATCATCATATTTTTATCTCATTAACCAAGTAGTTCTTTTATCATTACATTTTGTTAACTCATTAAACAACATAAGGGTCATGTGTCCTGGAAACATATTGCTTACATAATAAAAGACAAAAAAACATATATCCATAAAAACCAGATTACATGTGGCCCCTCAAGTGGACTGGCTGCACCACTGATTCTTCCTCCATCTGACGCTCCCCTTCAACAGTTACTGCATTGTTCCTGCTTCCCTGGTTCATGGAAATGAGTCGCACAAGGTCCTCCTGGATCATATCCACCTTCCCCATCATCTCACGCAAGGAGATTTCATTATCATCGATCCTGGAGTCATGGTTGCTGATTTGAAGGGAAGTGTAGCTCACAGTGTCCTCCATCTTTTTTATAACGCAGGCTATCTCCCTGTTATCCATAATTCCTATGGAGACTATCTCATACAGCCGCCCCAAAATTTTCTTGATGTCCTGGATGCCGGTATTGTCCCCTGGCTGAGCCATTCTGCCAAAATCAGAGGAAATAACAAGACAGTCAAACTGCCTGAGCAAATAATCAGCAGTTAAATTACTACACGAACCCTTATGCGTTGAGCAATTAAGGATGCAACTGAGCACTAACAGTTCCTGATGGAGCAGTGAACCCCCTTGTCCGTCAGAGAAGACCTTTAAATCATCATATTTTTATGTCATTAACCAAGGTAGTTCTTTTATCATTACATTTTGTTAACTCATTAAACAACATAAGGGTCATGTGTCTTGGAAACATATTAAATACTTAAAGATAAATAAAAATGCATTGCATCTAGCACAAGTAGAGACTCATTAAAAAGAAAAGTTTTCTTTCTCAAAAATGCTAGAAGGAAATGCTTATGCTAGAAAGAAAGCTAACAGTCACTAGCTTTCCTTGATATTTTGCCATGTGCTTATTTCAAAATAAAGCACATGGCACAAGCTCAAGGTATAAGCTAGCAACCACCAATCACCATGGACAGGATTTTTCTATTGGAAAGCTAGCAACTACTAGCTTTCTTTCTAGCATAGTATGTGTTATTATCCTATAAGTAAATGCTTATGCTAGAAGGAAAGCTAGCAGTCGCTAGCTTTTCTTGATCTTGTGCCATGTGCTTATTTTAAAATAGAGTACATGGCACAAGTTCAAGGTATAAGCTAGCAACAACCAATCACCATGCCTAGGGTTTTTCTATTGGAAAGCCAACGACTGCTAGCTTGGGGCCCACCGTTGCTTTCACTCAGTCATATGGATCACGTCCTTGTAGCCATTCTTCTTCAAAATCGTCTGAGTCATATGCATGATGACCAAACAATACATCTTCGTCCACGTGTTCATATGGCATAGGAGAAGGAGGCGGATATAGGAACTGAGAGAAACATCTTTCAATATCGGAGCCTTTAAACAAAGGATTCGGCTCTCACAGGAATTCACCTATGAAATGTGATTCTACTTTATAGTCCAGTGGAATCTCTCTGGTTGTAACTCTGGACTCTATGTGTTCTCCAGCAATAGATCTTCGGATAAATTTTTGCTGGGCATAAATTCTGTGCTCAAGTGGTTGATAGGTTCCACCTTCGTGGATCAATTTAAACTTAAACCACTGGAAGTTCTGATGAGAAACTTCAAGATTGGCTTTAAGGTCCAGAATGAAATTTGCACGCCGATTCTCCCAATTTGTTCTTGGAAAGAAGGTATCCAAGAAGACATCTATCCATCCAAACCATGTTTGATTATATGCAAGGTCGGTTGGATCTGCACAAATGATGTATAATAAGGGTCATGTGTTATGCTAGAAGGAAATGCTTATGCTAGAAGGAGAGCTAACATTCGTTCAAAATAGAGCACATGGCACAAGCTGAAGGTATAAGCTAGCAACCATCAATCACCATGGACAGGGTTTTTCTAATTGAAAGCTAGCGACTGTTAGCTTTCTTTCTAGTATAAGCATGTGTGTTTATTTTAGAAGGAAATGCTTATGCTAGAAGGAAAGCTAGCAGTCGCTAGCTTTCCTTGATCTTTTGCCATGTGCTTATTTCAAAATAGAGCAAATGGCACAAGGTCATAAGCTAGCAACCACCAATCACTATGGACATGATTTTTCTATTGGAAAGCTAGCGACTGCTAGCTTTCCTTCTAGCACAAGTATGTGTTCTTATCCTAGAAGGAAATGCTTATGCTAGAAAGAAAGCTGTCAGTCGCTAGCTTTCCTTGATCTTGTGCCATGTGCTTATTTGAAAATAGAGTGCATGGCACAAGTTCAAGGTATAAGCTAGCAACCACCAATCACCATGCCCAAGGTTTTTCTATTGAAAAGCTAGCGACTGCTAGCTTTCCTTCTAACATAAGCATGTGTGTTATGCTATAAGGAAAGCTAGCATTCGTTCAAAATAGAGCACATGGCACAAGCTCAAGGTATAAGCTGGCAACCACCAATCACCATGGATAGGGTTTTTTATTGGAAAGCTAGTGAATGTTAGCTTTCCTTCTAGCATAAGCATGTGTGTTTATACTAGAAGGAAATGCTTATGCTAGAAGGAAAGCTATTAGTTGCTAGCTTTCCTTGATCTTGTGACATGTGCTTATTTGAAAATAGAGTGCATGGCACAAGCTCAAGGTATAAGCTAGCAACCACCAATCACCATGCCCAAGGTTTTTCTATTGGAAAGCTAGCGACTGCTAGCTTTCCTTCTAACATAAGCATGTGTGTTATGCTAGAAGGAAAGTTAGCATTCATTCAAAATAGAGCACATGGCACAAGCTCAAGGTATAAGCTGGCAACCACCAATCACCATGGACAGGGTTTTTTATTGGAAAGCTAGCGAATGTTAGCTTTCCTTATAAGCATGTGTGTTTATACTAGAAGGAAATGCTTATGCTAGAAGGAAAGCTAGCAGTCGCTAGCTTTCCTTGATCTTTTGCCATGTGCTTATTTCAAAATACATCACATGGAACAAGCTCAAGGTATAAGCTAGCAGCCACCAATGACCATGGACATGATTTTTCTACTAGAAAGCTAGCGACTGCTAGCTTTTCTTCTAGCATAAGCATGTGTTATGCTAGAAGGAAATGCTTATGCTAGAAGGAGAGCTAGCATTCGTTTAAAATAGAGCACATGGCACAAGCTGAAGGTATAAGATAGCAACCATCAATCACCATGGACAGGGTTTTTCTAATTGAAAGCTAGCGACTGTTAGCTTTCCTTCTAGTATAAGCATGTGTGTTTATTTTAGAAGGAAATGTTTATGCTAGAAGGAAAGCTAGCAGTCGCTAGCTTTCCTTGATCTTGTGCCATGTGCTGATTTCAAAATAGAGCAAATGGCACAAGCTCAAGGTATAAGCTAGCAACCACCAATCACTATGGACATGATTTTTCTATTGGAAAGCTAGCGACTGTTAGCTTTCCTTCTAGCATAAATATGTGTTATTATCCTAGAAGAAAATGCTTATCCTAGAAGGAAAGCTAGCAGTCGCTAGCTTTCCTTGATCTTGTGCCATGTGCTTATTTGAAAATAGAGTGCATGGCACAAGTTCAAGGTATAAGCTAGCAACCACCAATCACCATGCCCAAGGTTTTTCTATTGGAAAGCTAACGACTGCTAGCTTTCCTTCTAACATAAGCATGTGTGTTATGCTAGAAGGAAAGCTAGCATTCGTTCAAAATAGAGCACATGGCACAAGCTCAAGGTATAAGCTAGCAACCACCAATCACCATGGACATGGTTTTTTATTGGAAAGCTAGCAACTGTTAGCTTTCCTTCTAGCATAAGCATGTGTGTTTATACTAGAAGGAAATGCTTATGCTAGAAGGAAAGCTAGCAGTCGCTAGCTTTCCTTGATCTTTTGCCATGTGCTTATTTCAAAATACATCACATGGAACAAGCTCAAGGTATAAGCTAGCAACCACCAATCACCATGGACATGATTTTTCTATTGGAAAGCTACTGACTATTAGCTTTTCTTCTTATCATAAGTATGTGATCTTGTGACGTGTGCTTTCCTTGATCTTGTGACAAAATCTGTCTCAGGTACTGTCGGCTTCCACGACAGTCACCTATAAGGAATGACATCCTAAGTTGGTCACTAAGTACCTTCGTCAAGTGGAGAAAGAGCATTTATCCCTCGAACGGTATTGGGTCGTCTCCTTTTCAACAAGTGGTGGTGAGCCCACTTGAGAGAACATACACCCGCAACCTTGGGTTTGACCTCCTATGGCACGGCGCCGCTCTTTCACTTGCCCCGTGTGGCTATACACAACCACTTGATTTAGAAGGATTTATAAAGCACCCTAAGGACAACAACTATGTTTTTGGATGCCTAGCCCCAAAATCCTACCTAAACTACAAGATTCTTTTGTGCCCTCCTATGGAGGTATTAAGTGAGTAGATTTAAGTTATTTTTGAACTTAGTGAGTGACGAGAGAGTTTCTTGTGTGTGTGTGTGTGCATCAAAGAAAGTGACGGTTTTGAGCGCACATGAGATATTGCATATAAATGAAAAGGCTTTTATTTTAAAATGAAAATAATGCAACTCAACCTAATAGAAAAACAACTAAATAAACCATGTAAACCATGTAAAAAAAATTAAATAAAATAAATTGTAAAAATAAAAAAAAATCTATAAACAAAATTGTAAAAGTAAAAAAAAATCTATAAACTTACCAAGATTTTCAACCTCTTTTTAATCCAGTCTTTTTCTTTACGTTTTGTTTGGCTAAGACTAAAGCTAATGCCAATGCCAATGCCATTTTTTCCATAACTTCATCTTCATCTTAGTTGGTCTTGCTTCTTTGATAGACAATAATCTAGAAGCTATGAAGCCAAGGATACTTGAATGGAAACTGTACAATATATTGAAACTATCTGTAAGTTACAAACTTATATCAAATAATTAAATATAAAAAACACTAGCTATTTAGCTATTTTTATATACAAGTAATGCTATATATTACATCTTATATACATTCATAGAGTTGATAACTATTTTTATGTACAAGTAATGCCATATACTTATATACATTCATAGAGTTGATATCTATTTTTATGTACAAGTAATGCCATATATTACATTCTACATACATTCATAGAGTTGATTATACCATGGAGGTTTACAAAATGAAATTTAGAAATACAACATTCAAATAAATGATTGGCAATTATTTAAAATAGTTATTTAGGTCACCAATATTACCGGTTCAGTACTTGGGGAAAACCAGAAAACTTAAAATGGGTCACCAATGTGTTAAAAGATGCCCTCCTCTATCCCATAGGAAATATATATATATATATATATATATCACAAAAAAGAGGTAGTTATATATTTATAAGACAAACCAAACAACATAAAAAGTACAAAAATTTCAAAAAACATTATAGTATTCTTGTATAAATATTTTCAACAAATATGTTAATTGGTCATGATGCTTTTTCTTTCTTACAATACCTACCTTATGAATTTCAAATTTAGTGCTGTACTGCTTTACATAATTACTAATAAACAAGACAAGTAAAATGCATATATGAGAAGTTTAAGAGCCAAGATAATCTCCATTGAGGCCTTCTTCCATTTGTTGTCCTGCTTTAATTTTCCCTTGATCTTTTTGATTCATGTTGTTCTCATTGAGTGCTAAAGTTGTTTGTTGGAATGTCTTCATAAATAATATGCCCCTTCGTTGAAGCAATTGAAACACTAGGAAATCATGTATCTGGTCGAGAACCTCTTGCAAAACCAAATATGATATTGTAATGCATCTATGAGTTTGACGCAATTTTATCATAATCAATATTTAGTTCTTGGAATTTAGATTTCATGTTTTCCTTCTTGGATTCATGTTTTTCGATGTGAATACTTAAGTATTCTATGCATGTTTCATGCCCACAAGCTAGCAGGTCATTTGTCTGAGGATCTTCTTAATTTCATTGACACTATCATTGGCCATTTTAGTGAGATGGGGAATGTCAAAAATACAAATCAAAGGCTCTATGTGATACATGCATCTAGTAGCAGAGCAAGTATATTATAAATTCATGAGGTTTCTTAAATGAAGACTACAAATAAAGTTTAAAGAAAAATTCCAACACAAGACCAGACATAAAATCATAACCCAGACTCCTTCTTACAATAATGGACAGAATGATTCCAAAAATTTAAAGCTTACCCGATATATGTTCACTGCATCAATTGTATTCTGTTTCGGGGTCAAGCTCAATACCTGCTTCTTGTGTTATACCCAGTCCCCTGTTACATACCAACAAAAAAGATAACCTATAAACCAATTATCCCAAATGTGATTTGTGTCGAATTCAATTTTGGGATTAAGTTGAGTCCACCATCATGATGGACAGTATTGAGGAGAAGATCCTGCAGACAAGGAATTTAAATGCACGTCTATGAAATGTCTTGTCTTAGTACATATGTTTACGCTTGAGGAACGATTAACATGCATTGACAGTGTTGGATTCTTTCCTTGGCGTACAACTCAATTCATGATATCTATGGCAACAAAACCACTTTGGGGGTGTCCCCATTTTCCACTAGTTTCCCCTTTGGTAACCATGCAACCTTATTTGCAAACATGTTTTCTCAACTATTGTTTCTCGATCAAGTATGAAACAATTGGAAGAATTCAAAGGAATCAATCATACTCTAGATTCTCATTTTCATACGCTCAAGAACTACATCTTTGAGTTGAGGATTTCTTCTTATTAGTCCTATAATTAAAGATGAATATTTAATGATAGTAGCAATCATATTTAAGGGTAAACAAGGGAGTCTCATACACCAACAAGATAGCTAACCGACATATATGAGGTAACTTGTATCCTTTTAAACCTAAATTAAACCCACCCAATTCTTTGGATTGAAAAAGGATCTGATATATGACCTAACATGTAACGTCTTTAAAAAAAATTAACCCCAGCAGATTATCTATAAATACTGTTTAAATTTATTGGTTTCAAACACGTTGAGACACGTTGAACTTCTTCCTACTTATCAAGATTTAACAATGATATAAGTTATCATGGATAAGTCAATTAAGTGTTTAGTGGATGACTTAATTAGTAAAAGATTATCAAGTTCTCATGTGTATAATAAATGTCATTAATTGTAAGTATCCTTAAGTAAAGGTGTCTTCAAGGTGAAGTATAAAAGTTAAACATTAATAATAGAGGAGTGTGCTATATATTTGTTGATCATGATTAATTAAATCATTAATTATATTTCATTGTTTATACACAGAGGTACTATGTTGACACTTATCCATTAACCAAATAAATATTTTAAATTACTATTCATAATCTAAATTAATTACTACTATTATTAATTGTTATTGTTATTGTTATTATTATTATATTATTAATATTATTTAATTAATAATAATAATGATAATAATCCCTTTTATAAAGTATAGTGGGTTGAATAATAATGAATTTATTAAATAAATTATTAATTTAATTAACGGACGGAATCATCCCAAGTAAATTAAAAGGATATGTTTGAATAAATTATTGAATAATTCCATTACTAGAGAGAAATTGGGATGATATAAAATAATATATAATCCACCTTATTACCTCAAAAGGGGATGCATTAATGATTACCATGGAAAGTGGCTGTCAGGATTATCGGTCTGTGGGCTCGGGGGCTAGGAAATCCGTTGATTTCCTAGGGTCAGCATGATAACAGCTGATCGGCAGGGTGGACACATCATTTTGGGTTTGTTAAGGTAACCTACAGAATCCATTCCAGAAATCTTCTTATCTTACTGCAATCGACGGTTTCAGGTATTTTTCTGAACCAGCTTAATTAGAATGTATTTTCTTTTATTTCCAAGCTATGCATGTCAAACGAACAGAATTAAATGGAAAGTTTTAGGATTATGTTTATTTAACTGCAAAGACATGTAAACATATAGAAAACAGACAGTTAAACATTTACAGAAACAGAAATATAGATGGTTGAATCTCTTGTTTTCTTCTAACAATAATTAAGGGAAAAACTAGGTATAACCTGATAACCTGGAATAGACCCAGTGCCTAGATAGGGCACTACAGTTGGTATCAAAGCGCAAGGCTGAGACACTGAGACCTTAGGGCCTAACTACACCTGGAACTTTAGTGAAATTTACTAGAAAATAACAAACCAGTATGATGGCTGCAAAAAGATAATTTGAAGAGCCTTTTCCCATTTATTCGTAAGGCGTAACAGAAACAGAATTTGAATGATATATATATATATATAACTGCTTATTTAGGGCTCAGTATAGACCCCATTAAACAAACCTTTCCAGAAAAACAACAACATTTCTATATACACTCTTTTAATATTCAAACCCTAATATTAATCCAATGCTAAAGCATTTGGGATAAACAATGTTTTTAAACAAATAAATAAATACATGTAAACCAAGTTACAACACTATATATATTACCGTTATAATATTTAGATCTAAAATTTAATACTAACAAAAAAAAACACTTCATTGCATTTATATAAAGAAATTGTATTCATAATAAATACGAAACAATGAGTCTCGCACAGGATTTACAGAGGGTTCTCCAAATTTCAGACCTGCAGCCAAAGTGATCAATTTTCATTTCCTATTATTTTAATGCAGATCTGCCTTCTTACCTGTAACATTTTGTTTTAAACATTCATTTCAATAAATGTGGCATAAAACAAATATTCAAATAATATTGTTGCCTGCAATATTGTTTATAATACAAGCATCGCAGCAATTTCGACGCAGAAATCGTTTCATTTGAGCTCGATATGATCCATTTTGACCAATAACTAAGAAGATTTACAAGCATGGCAAATGCATGAAACGATTTCCATACTACTCTCCATTGTTGCTGCTTGTTGTGTCCGAAATGAATTTCATACAAAATGTTGCTTCCTTTGAAACCCTAGCGCTCAAGCCAGGTGTACCAAGCGCTCGGAGCCCAACGCCACATCAATTGTCCTCCAAGCGTTTTTCTTCTTTCCTTTGTGCCCAGCCCGAACTCAACAACTAGAGCCAATTGGCCCACGCACTTAACACATCAATGCCCACCATCGAATACCATGCACTGAGTTCACATAAGAGGACGGGAATATATAAAAGATGTATTGTGCTCAACGCCGAGGACTCATCAGGGAACCGAATGCCAAGCCCGGCCCATGGATATCATATCTCCCATCGTCCATGAGATTACCCACATATCTTCCCAGCACCGAGGCTCTTACATGAAACCAAGAGCCAAGTCAAAGCAGCCCTACAATGCCAAATAAAACCTTATTTCCTCCTTAAATAGGCATACTTTTGACGGCACGTGAGACGGTTTCCACGTTGCCCATGAGCGGTTTACTATACCGCTTTATTGGAATGCGGACGAGTAAGGAATGAACACGTGGGATGGTGGATTCCTTTCCGCGACCACCAACCACCCTTACCATGCGTGCATGTTGCCGACGCGGAATAAGGAGAGCCGTCGATCCTGCCTTGGCGTCAATCCCCGTGCGAAAAAGAAAAGGTTTTTTTTTGCGTTTTATATTGTTTTAATTTTTTTTATTATTATTTTAAATTAATTTTTTTTAAATATTAATTTAATTTTATTAATTTAATGTAGTGTCTCTCAACCATGCCCCTTTTTAAAGCTATAATTAATTAATTTCACCTAATACACTGCAGTGCAATCTTTGGTTCTGACATCATATCTGTCCATCGTACAGATAATAAATTTTGAATGAACACCATAATTAATGTGTAATTGCCAATGCCATTTCCCGGCTTCTTCCATCGTGATTCATGGCATTGGGCACACATTTTCCAGTTGCAGATTAAAATTTTGGCAGACTTTATCTCCAGGGTATTGAGCTATCCAATAAGCTATGGCAGTCATATTATTATCCTTATGGTTTGGCATGCAGCATGTCAGAGCCAACATCATTTGCACTGAAACAACCATGCCCCGGGGGACCAGATCTTCTGGAACCAAATTGGACCATCAAGGGTTTCGGATCAGGTACTCCGGCTGATCGCACTTTATGCTTAAGGGAGACTCTCACTACAGCCCATAGGCATCCGCATCAAGTTCCAATAAATCGCTGCGAATGCAAGGGTTCGGGCTCTTGGGGCAAACATCCTTCTCAGAGGTAGGTACCATATTGTGAACCATGAAACTTCAACCCCCTTGCTGGTACCAATTTTGAAAAATAGTAACATTACAAATGTCCATTAGCTAAAGCTATAATTATAAGATTCCATTGGCGAAGAAAACCGTAGTAACCTTAAGTTAAGATGTTAATTTGTTAATAATATGGGGAATGGCCAGGGTATTTATTTGGTTCTCTCTAATATTGGAACTGAAGGACTGTGAGATATCGTTCTAGCTCATGTCCATGGAGTAAAGGTCCTTGTCAAATACATTCAGCTGTGGGAGGTTGACAATAGCCGACGGCTGGGCCTATCAAAAATAAGGTAACCTATTAACCAACATTTACAGTTTAGACTCTAAATAAAATTGTAATTTTCATAAAAAATTAAAATATATTGAAAGTAAGATTCCGAATTTAATAATTTAAAGGAAATAGAAATATATTTATGCTCAATTAAGACAATTTTGCAGTTTAGATGCAATTTTTTTTTTTCAAAATTTATCCATTTTTTAGATATAGATTTCTAAAAAATTAGTTTAATTTGAGGGCTTGATTAATTCCCCATACTAACTACACTAACTGTGTTAAATGAGAGACTAAAAAACCAGTCAAATAGATAAACCTATGCTGATGAAAAATGACAATAGATGAAAAATGACAATAGAAATGAAAAATTTACCTTGGGAAAATATATCCATAGCCTCAGCTCTGAATCTATTAAAATGATTTACTTCAACAAACAAAGGGAAAGTGGTGGCGGTTGGATTAATGGTAGAACCAACGCATGCAAAGTTTGATCCATGTTTAAAGTTAGATCCCACCAATTTCAAATACTAGCTCAGTAATGTTGGATTCATTGCATCGTCTGTAATTCATTCATTAACAAACAGTCAGTCTAGACTTTCAAATCTTTACATCAAGAAATTACCCAACAAGATATAAAACGTCCAGGTACATAAAAAAAAAATCGATAACCAAGCTCTCCCCAGATTCATAGTATCTCCAAGTGTGTTTTTCCTGGCTGGGAAGGAGAGAATGCAGCCTCACGCCTGCCACAAGGCCGCCTATGTCATAATTCGAGTGTCCAAAGTTGAAAATTACAGTGAAATTACAAGCCCCAGCCCTCGGGTCTTGAATCTGCCACAATAAATATTGGTGAAGCTCCAAATATTAAATCGAAACTTTGCAAGAATAAGTAGAGACACCACCACTGAAAAGGTTTTTGATGCTGCTGCTGTAAATATGCTATAATTTGCTTCATACTTTGCTTTTTAAAAAATGTATATACAATATTAGGAATAATAGAAGGGTAAAAATATTTATTAAACGTTATATGAAGGGTAGCTTTATAAACCAAACCGTCAAACAAAAATTTGCCTGATGGGTAAGGGTGCCAGTCAAATTTAACCCCTGCATCAGGGAACCGAATGCCAAGCCAGGAGGGTCCCACGGATATCATATCTCCCATCATCCATGAGATTACCCACATATCTGCCCAGCACCGAGGCTCTTAGATGAAACCAAGAGCCAAGTCAAAGCAGCCCTACAATGCCAAATAAAACCTTATTTCCTCCTTAAATAGGCATACTTTTGACGGCACGTGAGACGGTTTTCGCGTTGCCCATGAGCGGTTTACTATACCGCTTTATTGGAATGCGGACGAGTAACGAATGAACACGTGGGATGGTGGTTTCCTTTCCGCGACCACCAACCACCCTTACCATGCATGCATGTTGCCGACGCGGAATAAGGAGAGCCGTCGATCCTGCCTTGGCATCAATCCCCATGCGAAAAAGAAAAGGTTTTTTTTTGCGTTTTATATTGTTTTAATTTTTTATTATTATTATTTTAAATTAATGTTTTTTAAATATTAATTTAATTTTATTAATTTAATATTTAAAAAACATTCATTTAATTTAATTCGTTTAATTTAATTTAATTAATTTAATTTAATGACTTTTAATTTAATTAATTTAATTTAATGACTTTTAATTTAATTTGATTTAATTAATTTAATTTAATGTCATTTAATTAATTAATTTAATTTAATTAATTCAATTTAATTTTTTTTTAATTAATTCAATTTAATTTAATTTTATTAATTATTATTTAATTTAATTTAATTTAGTTGTTGATAAGAATTAAAAAAAAAAATACCATGTAAAAGAAAAGGTTTTTTTTGCGTTTTATATTGTTTTCTTACCATGCGTGCATGTTGTCGACGCAGAATAAGGAGAGCCGTCGATCCTGCCTTGGCGTCAATCCCCATGCGAAAAAGAAAAGGTTTTTTTTTGCGTTTTATATTGTTTTAATTTTTTTTATTATTATTTTAAATTAATGTTTTTTAAATATTAATTTAATTTTATTAATTTAATATTTAAAAAACATTCATTTAATTTAATTCGTTTAATTTAATTTAATGACTTTTAATTTAATTTGATTTAATTAATTTAATTAATTAATTTAATTTAATTAATTCAATTTAATTTTTTTTAATTAATTCAATTTAATTTAATGTTTTTTATTTTATTTTATTAATTATTATTTAATTTAATTTAATTTAGTTGTTGATAAGAATTAAAAAAAAAAAAAATACCATGTAAAAGAAAAGGTTTTTTTTTGCGTTTTATATTGTTTTAATTTTTTTTATTATTATTTTAAATTAATGTTTTTTAAATATTAATTTAATTTTATTAATTTAATGTAGTGTCTCTTAACATTCATTTAATTTAATTCGTTTAATTTAATTTAATTAATTTAATTTAATGACTTTTAATTTAATTTGATTTAATTAATTTAATTTAATGTCATTTAATTAATTAATTTAATTTAATTAATTCAATTTAATTTTTTTTTAATTAATTCAATTTAATTTAATTTTTTTTATTTTTTTTATTTAATTTAATTTAATTTAGTTGTTGATAAGAATTTAAAAAAAAAAAAATACCATGTCAAAATAAAAGGGGTTTTGGCAAAATTTCTTATATAATTATATAATGCTAGTGTTATTTTATTTATATTTAATTAAATTTCGTATATATTTTTATTTAAATTTCGTGTATAATTATATAGCGCTAGTATTATTTTATTTAAATTTAATTAGATTCCATATAATGTTATAACCTAGGTTTCTTAAGAAATTAAAAGTTAATATTTAAAAATATAAAGCTACTCACGAACTTTCAATTTAAAAGTTCTTTAAGGTCAATTATATTAAGGTTGAAGTGGTTGGTGAAGTTATATTTAAATTAGCATAGATAAAATTTAAATTATAATTTATATTTAAGGGAGAAATTTAAAATATTTAAATTTAATATATATAAATATTTAAAATTTTGGAAAAGAAATAAATATATAAATATATATAAATTAATTAATAGAGAGTGGTTTAAGTGGTTTGGTGAAGATCTAGGGTTTTATAAATCCATGTATTTAATCAAATTGTCTTAGTATTTATTATATTTAACATCCTACATAAAATTAAATTCAAAAAATATGTAGGTATAATTATATAATGATAAAAAAAAATTACAATTGCAATTTTTGGATGGTCACATTACAATTTCTCATAAAAAAATTACAATATCTTTAATTTTTCAATTCTTGGTTCATTGCATTTCATGATCGTTGAAATTGCATTTTCATTTTACAGAATGTGAGTTATTCTCAATTATACTTGTTGAAATTCTAAAACTTGTAATTATCAAAATGCCGAAATTGCATTTTCCTACATAATAATTCTAAAGTTGAAATTGCAATTTTAATAATTCTTTACCTCTCTTAACCATGTTATGGCCTAGATGCCCATATTTAATTGAAAGTTAATTAGGTGAATTGAAAGTTGAATGGCTTGTGTTAAACAATACCAAGATGAAATAACAAATAGCAAATTATATTGAAGATGAAAAGAAGTTCATCATCATGGAATTTTGGGTTTTTCAAAGATGGGGTAATATGAACTATTGGATGCTTCATTTCATGTTTTGAATGTAAGTAAATTAGAAAAAGGTTTACTACTCTATTAAGCTTAATAAATGTAAAATCAATTTTATTGCAAAAAAACATTCATTACTTATGGATTTATTATTATTTTTTAAATATATCCAATTGAAAATTTAAAATCAATTTTAACTAATGGTATACTTTTAAAATCAATATTTCGAAAATAGAAAAACACCTAATGGCTCTATTTGAACAATGTAAACTATTTCCTAGAAATTTATCTATATTTTAAAGAAAATTAAGGATTCCAAAACCTCAAGAATAAGAGAGGGTTCCAAGACCAAACACTAGTGGATTGTTATTAAATCCTTTTACAAATTTTTTATTAAATCACTTAACTATTCCATTTGCTTATGGATGACAAGGGGAACACTTCCTATTTCTATCATAAATTTAGACGTAATAATATTTATACACTCATAATAACATGTTCTATGTTAGCCCTTCATTTTTAAGTAAGTGTTATGGAAAGTAGAAAGTCAAAAAAATCCTTGGGATGAGTAGAAAATATGTGGCAAGAAGATGAAGGAGATGTGGTACAAGTCATATGCCAATAATTGAGATGATATAATGCAATAAATGCATTGATCAAGGGTAGTGGAAAAACAAAATCATTAAATGATGTAATGTAATTCAAGTCAACAAAATCATTAAATGTTTTTTCAAAAACATAATCATAAAATATTTTGATAATTCTAATGACAAATATTTATTTTTTAAACAATCTCATAAAATAAACAATCCAAACCAAAATCATAAAATGTTTTTATAATTTAGATAATTTTTTTTTAATTAAGATAAACATCAATGATAATGTGATAATGTGAATGGTTTAAAAGTAATTAACATAAATATTAAATTCCATTAAAATATCATTAATAATTTAAAAAATACTAAAAAAATCCAAACAATAGACACTTTCATATGGAGTTACAAACTTTTACAATTCAGCCTACTCATATGGAGTTACAAACTTTTACAATTCAACCCAATCATATGCCGTTAGTTTGGAACACAAGAATAAGTATATATTTCTTTTACAAATCAGCCTACTCATATGAAGTTACAAACTTTTACAATTCAATCGACTCATATAAAGTTAGTTTGGAGCACAACAATAAGTATATATTTCAATTGAGAAGAGGTTATGCTTAATATAGATCCATTATATTAAGAAAACCTAATAACGGCCTATATTAAATGCAATTGTGAAATTACTATCATGTTATCATGTCAGTACCATGGATTCATGGTATTATAAAATTGAAGTTTTCACAATTTATAACATCTACATTTTTTAAATTTGATAAATAAAAAATAAATTATCTAAAAATAAAATACATTTTTATTTTTGACATTAAAAGTTTCCAACCATGTTAATGTCAAAAGAGTTGTAACCAAAACTTGCATTGAGTTGGCAGAATAATCAAATAAGTCTATAGTTCTACACCTGAGTGAACCCTTTCTTAATATATTTTTACGGAAGAACACTACACTAGTACCATTTTACTCCCATTTACAAAACCTATAAAGATTGGCGGTAAAGATTCATCATGCTGGAAAATTGAGTCGGATGGTAACTACCTAAATTTGCATAGTCACGACAGCAGAGTGAGAGAGGTGTAAATGCCAATCGTAATGACAGTGGTGTAAAATGCAAATAGTAATATCAGTGTCATTATTTAGACATGAAGTAGGGAGAAATCCCCCGCAAAAGTCTCCACAAAGAGAATTATATAACCTCTTACTCTCAATTTGGGCTTCTCATCATCATTTGAGGAAGCAGATTTTCATAAGATAGTAAGTAGCTCATCCATACAAATAGGCTTTTATAGGCTTTAGGTCAGCCATGGCTGTGAATTAAACTCCAAGCCAGTGACAAAAAAATATCATGTGCTCCTATCTATGAATATGTTCGAACTCAAACGAGGGCGGGAAGCGGCAGATTTTCAGAAGATAGTAAGTAGCTCATCCATACAAATAGGCTTTTATAGGCTTTAGGTCAGCCATGGCTGTGAATTAAACTCCAGGCCAGTGACAAAAAGATATCGTGTGCTCCTATCTATGAATATGTTCGAACTCAAACGAGGGCGAGAAGCGGGAATGTCACTTGTATCTGGTAGTAAGGCGGAACAAAAAATTTCAAAATTCAAAATTCAAATGGGCGATATAGGAAAACGGTTTCATGGAAAACGACGTTAATATAGACATCTGTAGATAGATTTAGGCCCATCTCCCTCTACAACGTTTAATACAAGATCCTCAAAAAGATAATTGCAATCAAGTTATGGAAAATCATCCCTTCCATCATCTCGATTAACCAAGGATGATTTGTCTTTTATTTTTTTGGAACCTTGAATTACCTTCAATTCTGTAGGTTTTGATATCAGAGATTGCTACTGCAAAAAAGGTTTTTATATTTGAGATGGTGAATTTATTTAACAAAGAACCAGGTGCACTGGACTTGTGCCTTAAAGCTGTATTTCATTCAACTAGCATTTTGAAGTTAGGGTATGCTTTGCACTCTGACCTAAAGCGTCTTTCTGATTCCTATGGAGAGCTGGAGTGTTTTCGCTACTGTGAAGCGCCTAAATTAGACCTTCAAAAGGTTTTTCCATCTGTTCCAGGGGGGCTTTCTGACCTTGCAAAGACTATGCTGGGAAGTGCTTTAAACAAAAGTACTAGGATGAGTGACTGGAGGGAGCATCCCTTGAGCAATAGTCAGGTACACTAAATATAAATCCATGCTACGGTATAAGTTGCACTACAAAGTATAAGAACCAGTACAAACCTCTAAAAGCTAATAAAGTTTGAAATAAGAACATACAAACTACAAATTTAAACGTTGCTACGAAATTTATATGGGAATGTTCAGATCAAGATTTTCAAGCATACAACAGACTCACAGATATCTCCAGTAACTGAAATATGCAACCTCTTATAACTTGAAGAAGGCACAAAAATACCCATACCCCATGGGCCTTGTACAAAATCCAGATACTAAACTAAATGGACGAGAATGATAGGAATTTGTAGGACGAGGAGTACCTGAAGTTCTAATTTACAGGAGGACGATTCAGCCACTCCAGCTGCTCGCAATAGGATTCAGGTTCTAATTTGCAGAGGACAAGAACAATGTTTCAGTAGCTCCAGCTATAGGAATTTGCAGGACGAGAATGAGGACCAGGTCTCTTGGCATTTTGCAATGGACTACACTGCCTTGAATGCAGGTAGATGGGCGTTGAATGCAGGTAGGTGGGCGTTGAACCTTGAGGATATGGCGGGAGCGAGACTGTGTACGATGAGATCTCCAGGATATGGCTGCAGCTGGCTTATGATCAAGCTGCACGTTTTCGATGGGACTGTATGGCGCTTCGTGTGGTACTACGTCAATAATTATAATACATTATTATAATTATAAAAACTAGTTGAATGATATTGCAATATTTCTCATTTATGCAATGACATGAAATGGATGATAATGTATGGTATGTTCTTATTTCATATTCCTTTATGGCATGTTCTTATTTCATATTTCTTTATGGCATGGATGAAAAGTTAATGTATTATTATATTTTATAATACCTTATTATAATTATAAGATTTAGTTGAAAGATATTGTAATATTTTTTATTTATGCATAATAGTATAAAGTAGTGTGATATTACATTTTTTTGGGGGGATAACTGGAAGTAGAAGAAAGATTAATATTTTGTCTATATTTTGTACTTTCTTATGTAATTTGAAAAGTTAAATGTATTATTATATTATATTTTATATTACGTTTATGTGATGAAATGAATTAGGTAAATTTAGGATAATGCATCACCATATTTCATATTTCGTTAATGGGATAGCAAGATGTAAAGGAAAGGTTAATGCCTTGTTTATAGTTCATAATTATTTTATGGGATACTATGAAAGGCTAATGTATTATTATATTTATACTACGTTTATATGATAATATGAACTGGTTGAAAGATAAGATACTGTTATGATATTTCTTGATGTTATAAAATGAACTAGATGAAAAGTTAACACATGCCTATATTTCACAGTTCACTTAGGGGATTGTAGGTTGTAAGATTAAAGACATAGCCTTCCTTTTTGTCAAATTGTACCCTTAGGGTTTCCGTTTGCAAGTGTTACTTATTTAAGATATATTTCAACTATGATAGAGATCCTTGCCAATTCACATATGGAATAATTGTTCCAGAGCAAATGCTTTGGAAATCCAAAGAACTATAACTTAGGAGTAGACACTTATAGTATAAAAAAAAAAATCATTCACTAACTACGAGCATTAAATTGTCGAATAGAGATGGTATCAATAACGTAAAATTGTATTTTAAGAAAAATCTACTCGGAGAAACTTGGAACAAAGACCAACGATATTTTAAACCTTTTTCTACATAGCCATGATGAGAAAACAAGTGGACGGATATAATCGGTGGATTTGCTGAATGACGAAAAATTGATCAATTTTAAATGATAAGACACCAAGATGCTCAGATTGACGAGACTTTGACGGATTGTCGAGGAAGAGAAACCAACTTAAAATTTGAAAACGAAATATCAATGTGATTGGTATGATGAGCTGAACTCAACGACATGCATTTTGCATTACGACAAAACCATTTATGAAAACTCATAACTACGAACTTGAAATTTAACCATGGTATCGAAATGGTCAAATGAAGGCAATGTTTCATAAAAAGAAGTATGGAGACGGTTAGCATAATAAATAGAACGCAATGAAGCTAACCTTAGGTCATAATCAAACATGATAAAATGACAACTAGCCCTCGAGATGGAACCTGATGGGGTTAAGAAGACACTTTGTGCGACTTGATGAATCTGTCGAAGTGGTCCTATGACAACATAAACAAAGAGATAAGGGAAATACATGATAAGCTCATGGAGCTGAACATGATGATACTAATGACAAGAATAAGTGATATCAAAAATCTAGTTGGGACCGACAGTTATTGAATGTACTATCGAATTGATATTATACACAATTATGATTGAGATCCTGAGAATGTATTGGAACCATGTTGGAAAAAAAAAATACTAATAATAATGATTAGAACCACTTGTGCTTGAAATGGCCATGATTGTTGGAGAAAAATAGAAGGGAATGGAAAGAAGATGATAATAGGAAATTAAGATAAAGCTTAGTGTCGAAATTACAAGAACAAAAATTAACTTCAGGATGAAGTTCTATTTAAGAGGGGGTGTATGTAATGCCCCTAGAATGACTGTGGACCTTAAGGGCACCTGTCAAGTGACCCGGCTGAACAACTTCGATATAGTGGTCTCTTAAGCCTTGTTATGTCTTAAATGATTGAGGAAAACCTGAAGATGTGAATGACGATAATAATTGATAAATGAATTAAGGAATTAAATTATATTGTGTGGGGTGGGATAATTGATTGATTACATCTTGCTTAATGATTAGCACGGATTGATCAAGTCAAGTGTAGTGGGACATTTATAGTCCTAGCTGTGCGACTTGGGAGGACGCAGCTGAGATGCATCATAGATTTCCGCATTTATTCTGAACTTCGGGACGAAGTTCTAAATAAGTAGGGGTGTATGTAGTGCCCCTAGACTACTGTAGACATTGAGGGCACCTGCTGAGTGACCTGACTGTTTGAAACATTAATAAAATAAACCTATGATTTTATTTTGAGTATATTTATGATTACGATTGATTGATATATGTGCATTTGGGTAGTTATTGTGAATGGACGATTTCATGTTGTTTAAAAATTAACTTTGATATGAAAACTGTACATATGAATGGTGCTTAACGACTAGTTGTGCAATTGATTATGTGATTAGACGAATGAGTAACGATTGAGTAAACTATAGATGCTTAATGAAGCAACAGATTTATAAATCAAATTGTGATTATTGAGGACATTGCTACTAATTTACGTTTGTGAGAAATGTGTGTAGCGACAGGTGAAACGGTTCACCGACGGACACACAAAGGAATATGAAGGGTCGTAGAGTACAGGTAAATCACACACAGGGAGAGCGACGATGATGTCGAATTCTGACGGAATACCACGCTTGAGCAGATAAGCACTGATCCGCTTACTCCTAGTGAAAATGCTTGTTAAAATTAACTGCATAAAAACATATAAGTTTGCACCTAGAGCATTACTTAGAAATGCATTTGAGTACTTTAGGCATTTGCATATATCTAAACATAAACAATCATTGGAGAATGCTATGGCAAATTATCACATCGTCGATCTACTGCGTTGGAAGGCCACATTTTCCTTTTTTAGTGATTCAGAGCTTCTTTGCAATACAACAGTTT
Organism: Larix kaempferi; assembly: GCA_027924585.1. Classification (NCBI taxonomy): domain Eukaryota; kingdom Viridiplantae; phylum Streptophyta; class Pinopsida; order Pinales; family Pinaceae; genus Larix; species Larix kaempferi. Next base: position 18,650,473 of record BSBM01000110.1, on the reverse strand, counting down.
CCTCCTTCGATTGACATATTTGCTTGAGTTTAAACTTCACATTAGCTTGATTGTGCCTATTTCTTAATTAAGTTGGGTTTTATATGATGCTCCTATATCTGAAGTACACATATATGATAGCAGCAGCAGTGACGATGATGATGACGATGATCTCGAGAAGAAGACTTGTCTAGCAGATCTGTGTCAAGAAATACCTTCCTACTTAAGAGGGAGTGTTGATGTATATGTAACTTTGGAATGTATTTCATCTATGTATTTCATATATATATTTATTGTACCCTTATTAGAGATGTGTTATTCCTCTATAAGGAAGTGTCTTCATGTGGATTGACAAGTGTCGCAAGTGTGTGTACTTGTCGATGGGTTATTAGACCACCATGTGTGGGGTCGGCCCTGAAATATATATTATATTGTGGATGTACCTAGCTAGACAATTCGGCCCCATAAGGTCACTGGGAAAATAGGTTTGTATAAGTAGAGATCAGGAGATCTCTATTTAGATCATTCGGAAAGTCATCTCTCTCTCATTCGGAAAGTCTCCAAAAATGTGACTGTAACTCCCAGCCTTCTCTATCTGCGTGAATGAATGAAGACTGCCCATTCCCCATTTGGGCACCATTTCATGGGTGTTTTCTTGCCCCACAAGCAAAAACACGAATTTCCAGGTTGATGGCTTGCCCATGCACGAAATTGGCTGCCATACTCCCTCATTCCCAAGGCATTAACTGCCTTAACCAATTTCTTGGAAGAATTAAATGATTGGGTGCATGAGACAAAATGGGTAGTTGGTGGTTTATGGGTTTCCTCTTTGACACATGGTTTAATACCATTGGCTCAAGGGTTTGAATAATTTCCCTCCCTTTTCCTTGTAGAATCATGCCCTATCTCTTTTGTTGCATTGCATAGCCGGTTGTGGGTTTCCCCATTAAAATTCGTATTTACATGGTGTCTTATTTACATTGTGCCCATCTCACACAAGAACCATAGGCATCTATTTTTAATTGCCGATACAAAATGCTAAATCAACGGTGGGGCCTTGGCCTTGAGCTCCTCACCATGATTAAATTACAATATTCACATCATTTACGATTTTATACAAAGGGGTCAAAATGGGGACATTACAATTCATATCGGGAATATGTCATATACTATCTTGGTAAGGGCCTTGTTGTCCTTGAATTTAGGTATTCCTAGGTAGAGGAGTTTGCCTTAGCAGTGGTTCATGCTAATTAAATACTTGGGCATTATATATTTCCATGAAAAACAAAAATAGTGTCTAAAATGAACCCCATGCAACACATTTCGTCCTGTCGTATAATCAGGGGAAACTATACGAAATGGGTAGTAATTTTGCAAGAATTTTATCTCGAATTCATTAATGCTCGCATGGTAAGAATGTTTTGATGAATGTCTACATCATGACTAGGCCAATGGAGCTATTGGGTAAATAGACCCATTTGGATGATTTCCTTGTATGTAGGGGAACATGTCTTGGATAATTGAAATCTACTATTCCTAAAACCCTCTTAACTATGTTGGAGGATGGGTCCTCATAATAATAAACTCTGGTTTTAAGTACTATCTATCTCTAAAACCCTAACCCTCTCTCTCCCTCACCCTATTTCCTAATATATCCATTCTACATCTCTCCTTATCTATCTCTCACACCCTACCCCTCTCTCTCCCTCCCACCATTTCTCAATATACCCCTCCAAAAATCCCCTCCTCCATACTTCCCACCATACTCATTAGATCTATCCCTTTGCTAATCTATACCTCCCATGCTACCTCCCTCCCTCTCATCCCCCTTTCTATCCCCTTTTCCATAACAAACCACCTCTCTACCCCACCCCCCCACTCTCTCTCTAACCCCATATCTCTCTCCGATTATCTTTAACCCCCCTCCTTTCTAACTCCCACACTCTCTCCCTCTCTCTCTTTAACCCCTCTCCTCCTCCCTGTTATTATACAAACTATCATCCCTAAAACACCTAGGCTGTGTGGACCAAGGGGCTAGTTACAGTAAGTGGGGAGGACATAGGTACAATGTCACCATAACCTAACTCCTCATCTTCTTTGGTTAAGTCCTAAACCCATGGGAGAGTCCCTAATGGAGGAATAACACCTGTAAGCACCAACACACCTGGAAATACCATTCTACAATCATTATGGATAATATTAGTGCCTTGCATGGAGTCAACAATGGATAATAAAGACAAATAAGTAATATAAAAGGCATAATTCAATATACCAATCAATGTCAATGAATATCACAAGTTCAACATACTTCACAATTCATACAATGCATCTACCTGATGCATACCAAGTATCTACCTGATACATATCATCATACATGATCCACCTGATCATACTGTGTATCCACCTGATACAAATACAAACTTAACCGAATATTTAGGGACACCTAAAATTGAAGTTATTGACATTTAGACACTGACCCATTATAATCCTCCCTTGACCCAACCTGACGATCATGTCTTGATACAACTAGATGTACCTTTTCCCATAGATCCCTTTAAATTTGTTCAAAATGTACAACATCATATGTCTAGAACCAAATTATGGTTAATCTAACAAGCATGGGATGTACTTCTGTCACGTCCCCTCCCATCCTACCAGCTAGAGGGAGAGGATCGTGAGGTTAAACCGGGCATCCAGCCCCATACATTATTAAACAAACATTCAAATTAAAACAAAAATATACATATACAAGTGCATAACAGATGTGATGCTGAACTGGGCGTCTAGCCCCATGAAACTTTCAACCATAAGCATTCACAGAATATAACAGAGACATATGGAAATGTATGATTTTAATAAAATCACAGCGGAAGTAAATTCATTTAACCCATCCACATACATTCATAATATTCATCAAATGGTAATTTCAAGAATATACAAGAGAATACTTATCTTATACGAAAGTAGTCCCATGCAACTGGCTATGCAACTGCAACATTCCACCCAACCATAGTCCAGTGTGCTCCTCAATCTCTCAGCACCACTGCCACCCCCGAGCTGGGAATGATCTCTACTGTTCGGATATCCACATCATCTTTTTCAGGATCTTGCATGCAATTAGGGTTTGCATGCAAATTCTAGGGTTTGCATGCACCTTGCATGCATCCCAGTCACCAGGTTGATGCCTTCAGCACCTTAGCCACCTCTTTCTAGCACCCGGGAGCCACTTACTTCAGTTCTTTATCCCTCCTAGTCTGAAAGGCGCCCACTTCTCACCTACTGCCAGAGAAGGGCGCACTTTCTCACCTACCACTGCAGTTCCACTTCAGTTACATTCAGTTAGCTCCGATTCTCCCTGATTTGAGGCTAGTTTCACTCCCGACTGACTGTTTCACTTCCGTTGGACCTCCAGATTGACTAGATGACTTGTTCTAACTTCAGTTAGCCTCCCATGCGCCCCCCACTGAGCCTCCTTCCCTTAATTAGTGCTACACACTTCAGTTACACTTGTTACACTCAGTTAGACTCAGATTGACACCTGGATGACTGGTTCTTGTGCATTGATGAGCACCACCGATTGATGATGAGGACTCCTAGTTGGAGTCAAGCTAGCCCATTCAGTGATTCGAATGGCCTACTTAGTCAATTCGAATTTCTCACTCACATAGTCAGATTGTATTGTAATTATTCACCCTTATTGGGATATTGAGCACTGCTGCATGTTTTGCACAGTTTTGCACCATATTTTCTATGTTCATCTGTTGTGATTGATTTACTTGTTCATTAGATCTCCTGTGACTAATTTTACATGGTATTAGAGCCATGGCAGGGACAAGATCTCTTTTCTACAGGTGTTCTACATGAAGAGAGAGAAATCTTTGCTCACCAATATATTTTAGCAGCGGCATGCAAAATCTCATGTGCATTCGCTCATGTGCATGCAAGGCTGAAAACATAGTGTTTGTTTGTGTGTGATTTGCAGGTTTCTTACTTCCTCCATGTGCATTCGCTAATACAAAGATGGAGACTTCTTCTTCACAAAATATTCTTACTCCATTCAACTATGATGAATGGAAACCAAAGATGATTGCATTCTTGAAGAGACAATGTCTTTTTGATATGTGCATTGGTAATACAAGAGTTTTTGATTCCGATGAAGAGGAGAATGATTGGCTCAATGATTGTGACAGAGCTTTTGGAGCAATATGTCTTGCTATGTCTCCTTGTATGCGCTACCTCAGTAAGACTGCTGAAAATCCAAGTGATCTATGGGTCCAACTTGACAGAGAATTTGGAAAGAAGGAAGAAGAGGATCATGCTAGCCTTTTGGAGAACAAGCCCAGTGAGATCTCCTTATGTGTTCTTTCCGATCATGTGTTGGCCTCAACAATTGTTCAAGATGAAGAAGAAACTATAGATTCAACACTCATTCTCTCAAAGTCTTCTATTTCGAATTCTGAGCAAGATAAACAAGCTCATACTCTAGATTCCGAAGAGGTTCTTGAATCCTCTCTTTCACATGAGTTTTTCGGCATGTGGAATAATGATCTACTTGATGTTTTGGAGGAGATCTCAAGAAACCATTCATCTATTTTTGGAGCTGATTTAACTTCTATTGATAAGAAGTTCAAGTTTCAAGATCTATTTGATCCGATTGGAGCTATTCCTACCTCACTTGGTTCGAATCACAGGTTCCAGGATCATCCTCATATTTTCCGATTTGTTCTCACCTTTTTCGGTATGAAGAGCAAGTTCTTAAAGTCTCCACATTCGCTTGCATCCACTGATGGAGAATTCAAGCACATGTTTTTGGAGCATGATCCATTTACTCCCAAGAGTAAGATACCTCCAGACATATCTACTTGATTTTGGAGCAGTTAAATCTTTTGGTGTACTACAGTCTATTTTGAGGGGGGGGTATTTTTCCCATGAGGTTTTCCCCATTTCCTCGGTTGATTGACTGTTATTAGTTTTTGGATTATTGTATTGGGGTGACCTTTGGTCTTAGTTACCAGGGCCCCACATTATTTTTTTGCACATCATAGTCTAGCTTGAGGGGGGGTGTTCGGATATCCACATCATCTTTTTCAGGATCTTGCATGCAATTAGGGTTTGCATGCAAATTCTAGGGTTTGCATGCACTTTGCATGCATCCCACTCACCAGTTTGATGCCTCCAGCACCTTAGCCACCTTATTCTAGCACCCGGGAGCCACTTAGTTAGAGTTTTAGCCCTCCTAGGATGAAAGGCGCCCACTTCTCACCTACTTCCAGAGAAGGGCGCACTTGTTCACCTACCACTGCAGTTCCACTTCAGTTACACTCAGTTAGCTCCGATTCTCCCTGATTTGAGGCTAGTTTCACTCCCGACTGACTGTTTCACTTCCGTTGGACCTCCAGATTGACTATATAACTTGTTCTGACTTCACTTAGCCTCCCATGCGCCCCCACTGAGCCTCCTTCCCTTAATCAGTGCTACACACTTCAGTTACACATGACACACTCAGTTAGACTCAGATTGACACCTGGATGACTGGTTCTTGTGCATTGATGACCACCACCGATTGATGATGAGGACTCCTAGTTGGAGTCAAGCTACTCCATTCAGTGATTCGAATGGCCTACTTAGTCAATTCGAATTGCTCATTGTCAGATAGTATTCTATTGTAATTCATTCACCCTTTCTGGGATATTGAGCACTGCTGCATGTTTTGCATAGTTTTACACCATATTTTCTATGTTCATCTGTTGTGATTGATTTACTTGTTCATTAGATCTACTGTGACTAATTTTACATGGTATCAGAGCCATGGCAGGGACAAGATTTCTTTTCTACAGGTGTTCTACATGAAGAGAGAGCAATCTTTGCTCACCAATATATTTCAGCAGCGACATGCAAAATCTCGTGTGCATTCGCTCATGTGCATGCAAGGCTTAAAACATAGTGTTTGTTTGTGTGTGATTTGCAGGTTTCTTACTTCCTCCATGTGCATTCGCTAATGCAAAGATGGAGACTTCTTCTTCACAAAATATTCTTACTCCATTCAACTATGATGAATGGAAACCAAAGATGATTGCATTCTTGAAGAGACAATGTATTTTTGATATGTGCATTGGTAATACAAGAGATTTTGATTCCGATGAAGAGGAGAATGATTGGCTCAATGATTGTGACAGGGCTTTTGGAGCAATATGTCTTGCTATGTCTCCTTGTATGCGCTACCTTAGTAAGACTGCTAAAAATCCAAGTGATCTATGGTTCCAACTTGACAGAGAATTTGGAAAGCAGGAAGAAGAGGATCATGTTATCCTTTTGGAGAACAAGCCCAGTGAGATCTCCTTATGTGTTCTTTCCGATCATGTGTTGGCCTCAACAATTGTTCAAGATGAAGAAGAAACTGTAGATTCAACACTCATTCTCTCAATGTCTTCTATTTCGAATTCTGAGCAAGATAAACAAGCTCATACTCTAGATTCCGAAGAGGTTCTTGAATCCTCTCTTTCACGTGAGTTTGCCAGCATGCAGAATAATGATCTACTTGATGTTTTGGAGGTAAAATATGATTTTGGAGGTGAAGCATTCGTCCTCCTTGATTGCATGCCTCCTATAGACTTATGTTCTATCATTTGCAAAGTTTCTCATATTTTTAATGAAGATGAAGAGCACTACCATTCGCTTGAGTTCAATTCTCATGCACTTTTTGCTAATTTTGGTTTTGATCTCACCCTTGTTGGTTCAAAGGAGATCTCAAGAAACCATTCATCTATTTTTGGAGCTGATTTAACTTCTATTGATAAGAAGTTCAAGTTTCAAGATCTATTTTATCCGATTGGAGCTATTCCTACCTCACTTGGTTGGAATCACAGGTTCCAGGATCACCCTTATATTTTCAGATTTGTTCTCACCATTTTCGGTATGAAGAGCAAGTTCTTAAAGTCTCCACATTCACTTGCATCCAGTGATGGAGAATTCAAGCACATGTTTTTGGAGCATAATCCATTTACTCCCAAGAGTAAGATACGTCCAGACATATCTATTTTAGTTTGGAGCAATTAAATCTTTTGGTGTGTTACAGTTCATTTTGAGGGGGGGTATTTTTCCCATGAGGTTTTCCCCATTTCCTCGGTTTATTTACTGTTATTAGTTTGGATTATTAGTGTATTGGGGTGACCTTTGGTCTTAGTTACCAGGGCCCCACATTATTTTTTTTTGCACATCATAGTCTAGCTTGAGGGGGGGTGTTCGGATATCCACATCATCTTTTTCAGGATCTTGCATGCAATTAGGGTTTGCATGCAAATTCTAGGGTTTGCATGCACCTTGCATGCATCCCAGTCACCAGGTTGATGCCTCCAGCACCTTAGCCACCTCTTTCTAGCACCCGGGAGCCACTTACTTCAGTTCTTTAGCCCTCCTAGTCTGAAAGGCGCCCACTTCTCACCTACTGCCAGAGAAGGGTGCACTTTCTCACCTACCACTGCAGTTCCACTTTAGTTACATTCAGTTAGCTCCGATTCTCCCTGATTTGAGGCTAGTTTCACTCCCGACTGACTGTTTCACTTCCGTTGGACCTCCAGATTGACTAGATGACTTGTTCTAACTTCAGTTAGCCTCCCATGCGCCCCCCACTGAGCCTCCTTCCCTTAATTAGTGCTACACACTTCAGTTACACTTGTTACACTCAGTTAGACTCAGATTGACACCTGGATGACTGGTTCTTGTGCATTGATGAGCACCACCGATTGATGATGAGGACTCCTAGTTGGAGTCAAGCTACTCCATTCAGTGATTCGAATGGCCTACTTAGTCAATTCGAATTTCTCACTCACATAGTCAGATTGTATTGTAATTATTCACCCTTATTGGGATATTGAGCACTGCTGCATGTTTTGCACAGTTTTGCACCATATTTTCTATGTTCATCTGTTGTGATTGATTTACTTGTTCATTAGATCTGCTGTGACTAATTTTACATCTACAAGGAACCAGGGAACAATAGACTCACACATAGCCAAGCCTACACCAAGATGAGTCAAGCCAATCTACAATTGGGTTTATCAGGCTGCTAGGAGATGGAAAGGAAGAGTTGCTAAGCTAGTGAGCTCCAGCACAGAGCCGGGGATAACCTTGCAAGATCTATCTAGCTTGGCACCCACAATACCTACACACCCAGCACAAGGAAGTATTCTTTTCACTGCTGTACAGTCCCTCAAGCCATACCTTCCCTATCTAGTGCTCTCAGGGTATGCATAGAAGAGTAACCAAAGCCCTCTTGATCTTCTTGAGAGGTTGTCTCCCCCACTAGGTTTATCAAGCCACTTCTGTCCACTACCACTCCCCAAACTTCAGCTCACAGGTTCAAACCAAAAATGAGGATGCACATAGCAGTAGAACACAATTATGGGCATAATGAAAATCGTTTGTACAGTGACAGGCATGAAAATGATCCCCTAGGCTTCAGAAAAACGTGGGAAGGTTAAAAATGGGCAATGGAGGTTTGGAGAAAACCCCAGGTAGCAGAAAACGTTTTTAGGAAAAACACCCATGGCAAATCAGGGACAAAATGAACTCCCTACAGTCCCAAATCGCAGCCCCTCCTTCCCAGCTACTATCCAAAACCAAAAACAGGTTTTTGGGCAGGGAGAACCCTACTTTTTTGCTCCAAAAACGTGACTGTAACTCCCAGCCTTCTCTATCTGAGTGAATGAGTGAAGACTGCCCATTCCCCATGGATTTGGGCACCATTTCATGGGTGTTTTCTTGCCCAACAAGTAAAAACATGAATTTCCAGGTTGGTGGCTTGCCCCTGCACGAAATTGGCTGCCATACTTCTTCATTTCCAAGGCATTAATTGTCTTAACTAATTTCTTGGAAGAATTAAATGATTGTGTGCATGAGACAAAATGGGTAGTTGGTGATTTATGGGTTTCCCCATTGACACATGGATTAACACCATTGGCTCAAGGGTTTGGATAATTTCCCTCCCTATTCCTTGTAGAACCATGCCCCATCTCTTTGTTGCATTGCATAGCTAGTTGTTGGTATTTTTCATTAAAATTCGTATTTACATGATGTCTTATTTACATCGTGCCCATCTAGCACAAGAACCATAGGCATCTATTTCTTTAATTGCCGATACATAAAACACTAAATCAATGGTGGGGCCTTGGCCTTGAGCTCCTCACCATGATTAAGTAACAATATTTACATCATTTACTATTTAATGTGAAGGGGGTCAAAATGGGGACGTGACAACTTCCACTACACCTAGTGTCTTTTGAGGAAACATGAATGCTTCTTATGTATATTTAGTTATCAAAATCATTTCTTCTACCCATATGCCACATGTTCCCAATGTCTCTTCATTCATAATGCCATCTATTAGCAAACACATTCCAACCCTACATTTTCCTAGTCTTGGAATACCTTCCACAAGTAATTTTATGCCTAGTTCGAGCTTCTCCTTTGGTGTATGTAATAATCTATTGATCCCTCAACAACTCCCCAAGTTATGTGATGTGGGGCCCCACCTGAGTCCTTATAAGGTATGTTTTATCATACCATGTCTAATATTTCTCCTTTACAGGTTCTTTTATTATCATGCCATACACTTGGATATAGTAAACCCCCCCTGCCCTTACTGCCTATTCTTTCTGTACAAGCAATTCACCCTTGAAAAGTTTGACAAAATATGAGTGAGAAAACTATCCCTGATTCCATAAGCTTAAATTCCACTTGATGAAAACCCTCAGTTTGTTTCACCCCTAAACCATCCAAAGAGTGAACCTAAAAGAAAAATAATAAAAGACTTAGTTTTTTCGAAGAAGCGTCCTTGGAAAAATAGCTTTATACACCCATGTAACATATCGGAAATGGCATATGAAAAGCGGTGAAAAATGATGAAATGTTACATGGGTTATATCATATGGTATATCATATGTTTTGTGCGTCCAATCTTATTTGCAACATCATGTGACGAGAGCTTGCACAAAGTACGAAGCAAAGTTTGTGTACCTTCTTAAGACCAGTCACATATTATGATGGTGAGCTCGCACAAATCGCCTTTGCACTGGCCAATGTGTATATGATGAGCCCGCAATACCATGGTGCAAACATCAAATGTGTATCGTCGCATGTAGAGTCGAGCTTGCACATGGGACAACAAGTTTAGTTTTGTGCACAGATCATGGTCTTGACTCTTGGCATTGCGGAGGGGCTGCACAACGTACCATTTTGTGCACCCTCCAAGGACTAGTCTCCAATCATAACCGTGAGCCCGCACAAAACGATACAATGTGACTCTATGCACTATCAAACAACTTTTGGTTGAATGGTCGATGGAGCCCGCACATTGTTATGTAACATTGGTTGAATGGTCGATGGAGCCCGCACATCGTTATGTAACATTGGTTTAATGGTCGATGGAGCTCGCACGGTTGATGAGTCAATAGCTCTATGCTTGAAGTCATTTTCTCACGTTCCTTTGGCTTCTGTCTCCATGAATACTGGTTGCTGGAACAGTGGAAACCTATTGGAACACAACCAGTATTCCAATGAATCAGATCCCTTTTTTGTTTCCACGAACACCAATGTCAAAGAATGCTTGCCTGCATGAATTTCAAACATAGTTGTAACAACAAGGGGACTAGGACTACTTAAGCGACTTGGTACAGGCTTCAAGGAAGTACAGTACTTAGCATGTACCAGTACTTGGTACATGCTAGTGTTACACAAGCAAGTTTGATACAAAAGAAAACATAGAAGATATAATGTGGTACAGCAAGAGAAAATAACATAATGTCGATCATGCATGGATTAACAAAAAAAAACATGCGATACTTTGAGGGGTGTGCTCAAGTGGAATGTGCATCCAAGGAGGATGCAAGTTAGTTATTCCAACTATGAGTCAAGTGCATGTGAGCAAAAATGTGCATGACAATGAGTGCACATGATGAGCATGGGGTAACTGTGCATGACATATGAAGTGCACCAAGGGAAGATGAAATATCAATGTGGAAGTTGAAGCGACAAAGATGTGCTCAAGTAGTCATATGGAAGTTAAAGAGTAGTTGAAGATGGATGAAGTGTAGGGGAAGCTACACCATGAGTAAACATGAATAATAAAAAAATGGTTGTCATTTGAGAGGGGTTAGCTAGATGGTCTTGAGACATGGCAACTGAGAGAGTCTACCATGGACCTCAAACATAGTGGTAAGGCAAATGTTGTAAATGTGTATATATATTGTTATGTTTGAGTAATGAAAATGAGTAGAGAAATTCCCTTATTATAATTTGGTTTTGTATGCCCTCTAAAATTGTTTCAACTTTTATGTTTGTAGTGCTTTTCTATTTTCAACTTATATCTTTCAAAGCATTGTACTTAGTCTGCATAAATATGATTTCATAGAATTATGCCCATCAACTCTTTAGTTTGCTGTAATAATAACCAACTTCACAGATTTAGTTCATTTAATATATTATTAGCACTCTAAAGTCTGAGCTAGTTCAATTAAAAAATTTGTAACTCAATCTTATTTTGATCCTATATTTGAAGAAGAAATAAATATATAAAAAATAAAATAATCTTATATCAAAATAACCTATTTTGACCACAAATTTATTAAGAATCTAATGTATATCATATACCAAGTCCATGCATATAATGCATAATATATATATCCTGTCCCTTCAATGTTCAGACACGGTGTTCAAAAAAGCGAATTTGAATTTCAAATCTCAAATGCCCGTGCTCCACGAAAGTTACCAAAGGATGGTTCCTCAACAATTTCCTCCATTCTTCGCCATGGCAGAAGATCCATCAAGGATACCTCAGAAAACTCACCGTCGGGACTCAGTAGTTCAAATCTTGTGCATTGGAGGAGCGCCTTCAGGGCTTGCAAGTTTCCTAGAAGGAAATGGGTGAAAGGATGTTGTTCTCTCCATACTAAGGCTATGATGAAGGCGGTGAGCATTTTGCAATAGTTCATAAGATTTTTGGGGCGAGCATTGTCTGGAAATATTTTCTATATATTCTCATAATCTAGCGCTGCCAAACAGTTGTCACACATCCTACAAGGCACATGCTCAACTACGAGATCCAGTCTATGCCTGCTTAGGGCACATTTCCTCCTTGCACCAACTGGTATATAAACTAAATAGCCTCAGTGTATGCATTATTTGTTGTTATTTCCATAAATTGCTTCTGTTGGTATCTACAGCTCTCAAGATATGTGTAATGAATTTTTTACAGGAGTTGGCAGGCCGAAATAACCTTCACGAGCGTGGGTGGCCAGCAGCATTTCATTCGGTGTTTCATCCATCTCCATGAATCATCCTGACAACACCACATTAGTTCCAGGTACATCTCTCTGCCATGTCATCCTATCTCCTAGTGCTACAAGGCATTCTTGTCTCATCAAATTCTCTGGCATTTTCTTAACAAAATTTCAGTCCCTAAACCAAATACTATCCAATTTCTGGTCTAGTCGGGTTTAGTGCGTGGAATTTTCATAGAAACAACTGCAACATCTCATGGGAAATACCTGCGCACTTTGCCATCCTGCTTTCCCTTATATATTAACTCTAGCTAGCACATGAATTCATTCAAATTTTATTATTTAGTGTAATTCTTTGTGTATGATCATGTTAATGCTCTCAGATATGGTTACAATCAAGAATTGTTATCTGTGTTCAATCCTTTCGTTCGCCTCCCTGTCTGTATATTCAAGAAACTAAGTATGTGAAATGCAGCAAGCGAGCCCTAGACCGATCTATCAAAAGATTGTGAAATGTGTCAGGGACCTCGATTTAAAGGTTGGAGGGTATAGTCGATTATTTTATATATTTTAAGTGATTGTGTGTTAAGTACCAAGTGAATTGTGGTATTAAGGCCTGTGTAATACGTTTGTGGAGTGCATGCGATGTGCAGATGGTCATGGTCTGCAAATAACTGTTAAATTTCGTGAACTTACTGTTAAGTGAAAGACAAGAACCCTCAATAACTTTTTGGAATGTTTCCCTACTTGTCAACTCGACGTTTTCATGTTCTTCCTTGTGAGATCCGCCCATTATTTTTGGGTTGTGATGCAGCAGTTGAGTGATGTGTTTTGGGCAGAAAACAATCAGTCTATTATGGTGATGGTGCGATAGAGTTGGGAATTAATACCCCCTTGGTTCTCGATCGTAGATCTTGTGGTAGAATCTTCATAATATTTGAAGGTTGACCCTAGCGGAGAAAAACAGTTTGGTTAACTCCCTTGAGCGATCGCTCATTTATGTGACAACTCTTTTCTGCTCGACGCCTGCATCTCACATTTTCTTGTTGAATCTTAGAGTCCATATGTACTTTAAGGGTTTAGTTGTCACCCTTGTCTCCTATGCCAAACTCCTGTTGAAGAAAAGGAAATAAAAGTTTTAAAATTCCTGCATTCCTTTTGTTTGGGTTGTTACATTTCCAATGCTAGCACATGTCCAATTTTTACATATTTTTTTAAAGCTAGAAACATGTTCAAGCATCTTTAAACACAAATATATGATATTTACTAGGAAAAAACAGTACTAGGAAACATACATGTAGGAAATTTGAGTCACTTGGTTGGGCTCCCTAGTGAACCTATGTTGGTATCTAGCAATTAGTACCACATTACATAAAATATGCTTAGAGATTTAATCTTCCATGTACCTTTGGGTATATAGGAAGTCCCTTATTTTCGCCTATACCCATGCTTCCATAAACTCTTCGATTATCTTACATTGCTATAGTACATGCTAAGAATATCACTTTGCGGGGAGATCACTCTTAGGAATCATATAATATGACTAAGGATATGGTCTATGTCATTAGTTAGTATTTTGAAAGATTATAGATGAATAAACTACCTAAACACTTGAATATTATGTTGGCAAGAAGGTTGAAGAAACCCTAAATTTTGAATATATGTCAAATTAAAAGTTCAATTTATAATCGAAGAAGGATAGAATGATGGATAACATCAACCATTTAGTACAAAAGGAGAAGGATGAGAAGGTATAAGAAGGTCACCATAAAATAATTGTTGAATTTGAACATCATCTTCAGAATATGAAGGAAAAATATGATCTTATTATCTCAAAAGTAGAAGCAATTGAAGGTCAATAATTATAATAGTTGGAGCATGTCATTGTACCAAAAAGGAGAGGGGGTGATAAGGGCATCAAAATTTACGAAGCACCATTAATGGTGGAACCATATTGATACCTCTTTACAATGAAATATCGGAAAAAATACAATAAGTGTCAACATTACAAAGGATGAAGATGAAATAATCAATGGTTCATATAATGAGGCAAAAAGGGACCATTATTTAATGTGATGTTATCAAAGAACAAAAACTATAACAAATTGGAGACGCTATAATAATGCACATGCAATCAAAGGAAAGGAAGCCATGAAGAATTGACAAAAAAATAATTAAATATAGATGGATGGATAATCAATAGTAGTAGCAAGAGAGAACAAATATAAATAACCATTACTATTATTAGGTTTCATCACATATAAAAGCCTTAGCTACAAACATTTGATGACAAATCCTTTTTATGGGGTGATATGTTATAACTCCATGGGATGTATATATGGGGTTGAATATATAGGTAATGTGGTTACATGAATATTTAATAGGGATAACCCTAATAGGGGACCCACAAGTACAATTGGGGATATTATATGGAGAGATAGGGAATATTATATAGAGAGATGTAGTTACAATCATTATAATTAAGGATTCTCTTAATGAATATAATGATTTTTCTCTCTCAGGATTTCACAGTGTGCTCGTTTATTCTCCATGATTTTTGGATTCATTGTGTTAAGGAGGGGTTTATCGACGTTTCGGACCTATGATATGTAGTCCATCTTCATGATAGGTAAGAATATGGATTGCGTATCGTAGGTATGAAACATCGATAAACCCCTCCTTAACACAATGAATCTAGAAATAATGGAGAATAAATATAAGGATTTATTATTTAATTCATCTCTATTATAACTTTAGGATTTATGTTTCACTCTCATATTTGGTGTACATTGGTTTATACACTATTTTATTAAGCTATTTTATTTACAAAATCCGTAACATGCTTCTTGAAAAACCTCCCACAAAATGCATTACACTCCCATGGTCTAGTACTTATATGTATATGTTGATATAAACCTTCCTTCCCATTGTTGGTCTTACTAGTGCAATGGCGTATGCATCCTCTAATGAACCAATCTACATCTTCCTGAATTTGGCACAAGACACATATCTACAAGTTATTATTTGTTTTCTCAAAACCAAAATGGCCTCCAACATCAGAGTTATGGGCCTCTGTTATTAGTTTTTTCCTCTCACCTATATAGGTGTATAACACTTATATATCTTGTTGAGAAATGCATCTTGGAGATGATACTAAATCTTGTTGTCACTTTAATTGATTCTTCATGAATTTGGCCTTGTATCCATGAAATATCTTCATGAAATTGTAATCTTATGTTCTTTCCTCTTTGTATGAATCATGAGTGAAAGGATCCATGTGCAGCAAATTAGCTAAAGATATGATCTTCAATGCACATAGAATCAATAGGATGTCTTCCTATGTGTTATATTTCCATTCTTATAAATGATTATGAGATAAAGTTTTGCAAACATCCCATCCATTTCTAGTGTCTTAATTGTTGAAGGTCAATATGAACCTACAAATATTACAAAGTCTAGTGATTAGTGTTATTGATGGCCTTTTTCAGTTTATATGGTTCTTCCACTTCATAAGATCATTCATTAGAGGATATAGCACATTGCTTACTTGTCTACATTAAGATAACTTCCATAATGTATCCACTTCCATCTATCCTCACTTGAAAGTGATTCTTAATATTATGAAATATGAGAATTGGTGCTTATCTTGCATTTTAGGTTTTCAAATTTCTTTTAATAATTTCCTTTCCCCATAAAACCCTCTCCACTTTATTTTAGGGCATTCCAAAACTATCCTAAATTCAATGAAATTGGTAGGAAATATCCATTTAATGAAAGATTGTAAAGAAAATCACATTTCTTAAGTTGAAGGTTTTGATGTATATAATTTTATATATCCAATTGATTTGATGCTTAACTTGACTGTAATTTTAAAATTAACTTAATATTAATTTATCTCTCTTTTCAATTATTTAATGGTCAAAATATATTTAGAAGGGGATAGTAAAATCACTGATATCTATTGAGATATGATTTTAAATCTATGAGGCATTAACCATAAAGATATGGTTTAACACATTATAAGTTGCAAAAAGATGGCATTTAGAGTAGAATATTTTTATTTCCTCTCATGGAAATCCCATATAAAACCTATGCGACATTAACCGTTTAAAATATATGGGACATTAGCCATTTAAAATCTATGGTTCACTGACCATGAGATCCCTCCGGACGTTACATTATGGATCAATCGACCTAGATGGAAAAGTTTAGTGTCGGGTCATAATAGTTTAGTCCTACCTATTAAGTTTATAGAGAGATTTAGGATTGATCGCCAATTTGGTGTGTAACTTGTAGTTGTTTGCCTTGCATTGGAAATGCTATGCAACTATAAAACAAAAGTAGAACAGAACATGGAGTAGAATACAACCTGCTCGAGTAGCAGATGCAGGGGTCTCGCTACAGAAGGGTGAGATGTCTGGATGAGAAGCAAATGCAGGGGATGGGCTTCCACAACAGAAGAATGAACGGGGAGAGGCAAGATGCCAATTTTAATTCACCAACCCACTACCTTGAACAAGTAATGAGGTTTGAAGTCCTGATAACATTTACGACAATGTGACAAGTGCATATCGAGGAAACTGACATGTCATACTTAGTTGGAGATTGGAATGCTTGGAGTTTGAAATGCCAAAAATAGGTACAAAAGTTGAGAGTGGTGTAATGATCAAAGCATAATTATTGGACAAAAATTAATTAGACTAAGGTATAGATTAATTACAATTTGCATTCCCTTGTTGCTACAATTCAACAAACTTGCAACATCTACCGGCTTGGTATAGAGGTAGACCATCATAAAAGAGAAATCCAATTTTTTTAGATATAGAGAAAATACACCAGGAATTTGAGAGGATGGAAGATGTATTGAACTATGAAATGCAGATGGGTGCTAATTCTCATGTAAAGAGAAAAGATTGGCATTCTATGTGTTGACACTAAGGTTTGAGAATGACTAAATCCAAAAAGTTTGCTAAAATGTCCAAAAAAGGAAGAAATTATCACAAAGGAGGTTGAAGAAAAGGTTGACAATTCAAAAACAAGAGGAAAAAACCCACTTATGCAAAGTCCGAAAGCAAATTTGTGAAAAGATTAAACCCCAATCAAGTTTTGGTGGCGGAGATGTCAAAAATCTCGATCAACGGCCAATATTGCTTCCCGCATCGCCAAAGTGATCGGCGAAAAATAGATGTGGGCGGTAGCGGACTCAATACCGCCGGGAC
The DNA here is from genome assembly GCA_027924585.1 of Larix kaempferi. Taxonomy (NCBI): domain Eukaryota; kingdom Viridiplantae; phylum Streptophyta; class Pinopsida; order Pinales; family Pinaceae; genus Larix; species Larix kaempferi. The sequence goes on along the minus strand of BSBM01000110.1, from coordinate 18,633,000 downwards.
ACGTGTCCAAATCTCATCCTTCCGCATATGTAATATAGCGGTAAAGGAAACCACCATAGCGCCGGGCGGAACCACCAAATATGGAAGCGCGGTGGGGTCAGTACACGTGGCAGGGTGGGACCTGATACGTGGAAGATAGAGCAAGCGTGGCGGGGTCATATCACATGGCGTATACTTTGTAGCAATCGAAGGGCCGATATAAACCTTAGTCAAATCAACGCCCATTGTTTCATCGGCATCTAGGAAGGTGCACTCTGGATATGAGGAAGAGCGGTCGCAGAGAATAAACCACTCGAACAGGTGTTAGAAGGTGGCTGATCCGCGCAGAGAATAAACTGGAAAAGAAAACAACTTTTTGATCGCGGATACCACCAGATGGAATAAAGTGAGGCGAGATCTGATGGTCCAAAACAAAGTCTCGAGATCAATGGTCAGATATGAACCGCATTCATAAAGGTGCAGGGAAGTTAATTCAAAAGTCTTATATAAAACAAAAGGGGCTCCACATAACGGCATTTTGCATGTGTCACTATCCAGAAGAGCTCTGAAGACTGGTGGAGGTCTGCGATTGTGATAGAAGGCGAAAGGCGGGTACATACAGGTAGGGTCGGGTTACCTGTCCTACTTTTTTAAACAGAATTTTGTTTAAAGAAATGTTTAAATGGAGACTGTGCACGATATAGACGTTTTTAAATCAAAAGAAGCCCTAGAGGATAGAGACGAAGACGTCTACGATACCCTAATTAGGTTTCCAATATATGATATAAAAATTAGGTTGTGTGAATTGTTAAAGGAAGGGATAGACCCCCACAGAGTTCACCAGTCGTCTTTGATAGCCTTTTTCCCCGACCAAATCCCTTCTTTCCCAGAATTCGTATCATGGTGTGTCGAAAATTACTCTCGGGAAGAGAAAGTCGTTCTAAACAGCCAAAAAACCCGAGTCATTTGCGATTAAAGCCAGCAGAGTTAATTAAAGCCCTAGAAGTAGATTGTTCCCAAACCCTTGACCCTGAGGTTTTCTCTGAAGTCTCCATTATTGAAAATTATCATCATGTTTCTCAAAATGATAGGGAAATGTTTTTGTCATCGTGTCTCAAGCCAAAGAACAGCATTTCAGAGGTCCCATACCCTATCGATATCAATCTTTTTAATGAAAATACCCAGTTAGTTTTGACATTATTGGTCGTAGTTCTAGGTTTGGATACAGATTTGTATGTAACCGAGTTTCAATTGAGTTTATTGTACAAAATGAGTACAGTCCAGTCAGGGATTGGTGAAAATCAAATCCCTCGACTTAATTTTGAAGCATTTTTAACAGAAAAGATTCATGACCAGATGGTCAATTTTCCCACTCTCAGACATTTCAGGTTTCAGGCCTTTTTGATGAAAATGATTATGACAGCCAGTCAAGACGAGTTGCAGTTCCCATAAATCATTTTCACGACTTTACTAGAAAATAACATGTTCAATTACACCAATTACATGCTTTCAGAGATTTATAGAATGATTTTTGGAAAAAATCTGCCTAGAGTACTACCGGAAATGCATGCATCCATGCAATTGAGTACAGAATACGCAATAGGAGATTGGTTTTTGTCGAAAGACAGTACAGTAATCAGATTATATGGGTTCAGACATAAACCCTATGTGTTACCAACTTTTCTTACTTGAAGGATTTTTGCCTTGGAATTCTTAAGACAAAAGTTGATTGTGGAAGATAACAATTTTTTGGTTCATAGACAAGCTACAGACATTAAATACCCATTCACATTTGGTCCATTCACAGTAAAGAATAAGAATGCTGTAGTGTATATAGAGAAGTTGTTGAAGGATATGAATTTTGAGTCAGATACGGCTATGGAGTATGACCCGTTAAACATCATATCAAAACGAAGAACGGAGCATCGTATCAAGGCCCCAAACCATCAGATTGTTGAAGGAATGTCGGATAGAGCCAATTGGCTAGAATATAAAGAAGAAATCATTCCGGATGCATCCGACAAAGAAATGGCATTGATTGACACAACAACAGGGACAGAAAGCGAAATAGATAGTGCATTGGTTGGATCTAAAAGACCCATACATGACATAATGATCATTGAAGATGAAGAAACAGAAAGAGGAAAAAGATTGAAAATCTATGAACCACAAGAGTTAACAACAATTTCAGAAGAGGCTAAAACAACTGAAAAAGAAATACCAGAGGTTACAGTTAAAGAGTACAACATTGAAGAAACCCCTGTAGAGGGTGATGTAAATAGACCCCAGAATATCATGGATGTGTTTGATGAGCATAGTCGAAATAAACATGAGTCCGCGAAACAAACCAGTCAATTGTTTCCGAAGGTTAGAAGTATATCTAATACTGATGTAAGCTTATTTACTAGCAGAAATATCAGGAAAAATACCTTGAAATTTTCAGTTGTCACAAAAAATAAGATTTCAAAAATGAATATAGATTTGTCTAAAATAAATGCTCCGGATAAAATTTTATTGCATAGACAAACTGGAGAAGTCATATATTCAGACTATTTGGGAGCCATATTAAGAGTAGACAAGTTGAAAAGTTCAGTGGATAAATTGAACAATCAATTGAGATAGGAGAAGGCAGAGAATAAGTCTCGATAGCAACAGATCAAAAAATTGCAAGTAGATTTGATAAATAAAGAAGGAGATGCAGCAACCAAACTGCTCAAAGACAAAGACGATACGATCCAGATGTTGAGACAAAAATTAAAAATTCCAGACACTGTACTCATCCAAGGAGCAGAATTGACAATATTGGAAAAAGAAAAAGAAGAATTATCTAATGAAGTCAATGATGTTACTGCTAAAATGTTAAAGCTTTCTGATGAAAAAGATCGGTGGGAAAAAGAGAAAATCATTTTAGAAGAACAGTTGGCAGAAGCGAGGAAAAGATTAGCAGGAAGTGGTTAGCAACAAGTACAAACAGACACACAGGAAGATAAAACGGGAGTAGATGATATTTTACAGGCTATGTCCCAGGTAAGCTTAAGGGAAAATGAAATCAAAGAATTGAAGGTTGAAATACAGAAGCTGACAGAAGAGAATGAAATCAAAAATAAAGAAATAAAAACCTTGCAAACAAAGAATCAGGAATTAAGTAATAATAATAAAGGATTAGCAGCTCATGTGACAGGGCAAGCTGCTATGCAAGGTTGTAAACACCTGGTGTGGGACCAAATTATAAAAGAAGTTGAGAAACTAAGACCATATCTGGATTACATAAGAGTCAAAGAAAAAGTGGTCAAAGATGCCTTCGAAAGTTGTAGAGCCGTCTGGGAAAGCTTAAATAAAAAGCCAAAAGACGTAGCCCAGAAAGCAATAACATTTTTAAACAGTCTAACTGAAGCAGACCTGATAGCCATGAATATAACGAACAGAATTTCAGTCATCACATGGGCCAGAAGGATCTTGGGGAAATACTCGCATGTTGAGAATGTTGAAGCTAAAGCTGGAGAAATACGGGAAGAAGTAGTAAAGTTCAAGAAGCAATTTGAAAAATTAGTAAACAAAGGGTTCCCTACTTTTTGGAATGAAAAAAATGAATTAATTCCTCCGAATGATTATAAGAGATTGCTGTTTGATATAAGGATGGATCACAGAAAGTTCCACCAGCTGGATCATATGCTTACAGGGAAAATTTTAATGGAGAAAATATCAGAGGATTTTGAAATTTTAAATATGGTAATCTCAACATGTGGAAACCTTCTTCCTGTTTCTTATGCAGGTCATGTTGAAATGCAAGTCTTGGTGAAGGAAATGACCAACTATGACTTACCCGCGGCCGACCAGTGGACTTATGTGGAAAAATATGGAAGGACAAGATATTCTGTCAATTCATAGAGGCTTTCAAAACTCTCGCCAAGTGGCGAAAAGATGATATTCAAAATTTTTGCCAAGTGGCAAAAAGATACTTTTATTTTAAATTTGTAATATTATTTGGAGACAGTTATCTATTGCTCAGAGACAGTTATCTTTTAAGTTAAAATATTTTCAGTTATTAGTTAAAAGAAGCAGTAATGTCAAGCTTCTTCCAAATTTTGTATAAGAACAATGAGATTCATTGTTGAGGGGGTTGGAAATTTTTTGAGAGACAGTGTATGTTTGGAGATCTAATTTTTGATAAATAAAAGAAGTACAGTGAAAATACCCATCTTTTGAGACCAGAGATTCATGTGTTGATCAGCTTTACAGTCCGTTTTTTCTTTATCTTTATATGTGCATGTTCACTTCCTTTGTTATATCTTCCATTATGTTTTTCTTCTATATTTAAATGAATGTCTGAAATAATTCGAGATTCATACTGGTTATGCCTCGTTTTATATCATTTAAATATTCACTATTTTCTCCAAAGTTGACAATGGAGAAAAGTTGGAACTTATTATGGTGGAGGAAGGGTTGTTGCAGGTTATGAACTATGGTTTTGATAATTGATGTCACTCAACCACATTTGATTGTGGAATATGTTGATGAAGGGGACACACATCCATGGAGGACTACAGATTTGAGGCACACCATAGGTAAATCAAATACCAAAGCATGTGTTAAGAATTATTCATAGTTTATTGAATGTTTTTTTGAGAAAATATTAAGTTTGTTATGTTTGGTGTACAGGTGCAAATGTTTGTTCAACATTTTCTATTGGAGACAAAGTAGATCTTTTACAACATGGAGTGAAGGTGGGTGAGGGCTCCATATTCAATACAGAGCTTGGGAATAAGGTTCATGGAAAGATTGTAAAGAAAGGATGCATAGTAGTTAGAATTTAAAGTTTGTCATTTATAAACACTTATTCTCTCATGTTGACATGTCCAAAAGTTATTCATCTAACAAGTTAAATGATGGTCTCTATGGGATAGGCTATTATGAATCTTTAGGAAATGTGAACTTAAAGAGATTCTTATTATTTTTCTATTGGACTGCTAGCTTTCCTTGTAGCATAAGCATGTGTGCAGTCGCTAGAAGAAAAATTCTTATGCTACAAGTAAAGCTAGCAGTCGCTGGCTTTCCTTGATCTTTTGTCATGTGTTTATTTCAAAATAGAGCACATGGCACAAGCTGAAGGTATAAGCTAGCAACCACCAATCACCACGGACAATGTTATCAATTGGAAAGCTAACGACTGCTAGCTTTCCTTCATGGCTAGAGTTTTTCTATTAGAAAGCTAGCAATTGTTATCTTTCCTTCTAGCATAAGCACATGTGTGCTTATGCTAAAAGGAAATGCTTATGCTAGAAAGAAAGCTAGCAGTTGCTAGCTTTCCTTTATCTTGTGCCATGTGCTCTATTTTGAAATAAGAACACGGAACAAGATCAAGGAAAGCTAGCATAAGCATTTCCTTCTGGCATAACCACACATTCTTATGCTAGAAGGAAAATTATCAGTCGCTAGCTTTCCAATAGAAAAATCCTAGCCATGGTGATTGGTGGTTGCTAGCTTATACCTTGAGCTTGTGCCATGTGCTCTATTTTGAAAGAAGCACATAGCACAAGATAAAGGAAAGCTAGCGACTGCTAGCTTTCTTTCCAGCATGAGCATTTCCTTCTAGCATAAGCATAAGCACACATGTGCTTATGCTAGAAGGAAAGATAAAAATTGCTAGCTTTCTAATAGAAAAACTCTAGCCATGAAGGGAAGCTAGCAGTCGTTAGCTTTCCAATTGATAACACTGTCCATGGTGATTGGTGCTTGCTAGCTTATACCTTCAGCTTGCGCCATGTGCTCTATTTTGAAATAAACACATGGCACAAGATCAAGGAAAGCTAGCGACTGCTAGCTTTCCTCCTAGCATAAGCATTTCCTTCTAGGATAATAACACATACTTATGCTAGAAGGAAAGCTAGCAGTCGCTAGATTTTCACTAGAAAAATCCTGTCCATGGTGATTGGTGGTTGCTAGATTATACTTTGAGCTTGTGTCATGTGCTCTATTTTGAAATAAGAACATGGCAACAGATCAAAGAAAGCTGGCAACTGCTAGCTTTCCTTGTAGCATAAGAATTTCCTTCTATCATAAACACACATGCTTATGCAAGAAGGAAAGCTCAAGGTATAAGCTAGCAACCACCAATCACCATTCCCAGAGTTTATCTATTAGAAAGCTAGCGACTACTAGCTTTCATTCTAGCATAAATATGTGTGCTTATGCTATAAGGAAATGCTTAGGATAGAACGAAAGCTAGGAGTCACTAGCTTTTCTTGATTTTGTGCCATGTGCTTATTTCAAAATAGAGTACATGGTACAAGACCAAGGTATAACTTAGCAACCACCAATCACCATGCCTAAGGTTTTTCTTCTGTAAAGCTAATGAGTGCTAGCTTTTCTTCTAGCATAAGCATGTGTGCTTATGCTAGAAGGAAATGCTTATGCTAGAAGGAAAGCTAGTAGTCGCTATGTATTAGTAGTCGCTAAGCTAGGAGTCGCTTATAATTCAAAAAACTTCTACTATGTATTAGTATACTAATAGTGGCATCAAGTAGCATTGCTTGGGATTTTGTATGACTCTAGTTCCATATAGATGTTATTCTTTACTAATCTACAATATAGGTTTAGATGACACCAAATAACTATTTTCGGGAGTACTTAAAATAGGGATGACTCCAATCAAGGATATTTGAATTTACTTTGAACAATTGATACAAAAAATAAATCTCAGTGAGACATGATTATACAAACTTGCATGATCAATCATGGTTGGATTCCAACCTACTTAATAACTACCTTCAATACTATTACAAGTTTCATGATTATACAAACTTGCATGATCGATCATGGTTGGATTCCAACCTACTTAATAACTACCTTCAATACTATTACAAGTTCTTAAGTATGGAAAATTTTTAGACATTTTTACAAGTTTTTCTAAGAATAGTTTTGTGTTTGTATTAAGATTATAAACATTGATAACCAATCTTGTTTTGATTACGCTTTGTAGCTCCATCATAATTTATATGTAAAGTCCATTTTGGCGGTGGGGACTAAATGGTGGGGAACAAGGTTTAATTTGCACAACAAAATGATGCCATACCCTTTTTAGCTATTACAAGTACATTATTTTTTTTGTAGATTGTGTTTTGCCTAAAATATAAGAGCACACTTTACATGGTTTAACCTTAACTACAAATTATAATTCAATTGTGTGTTACAGAATTTGTAGGAGCGACAATGGAAAGTATACTTTTCACAAAAGGGGACTATGTTGACGTCCTGGTTAATGGTCAAGTTATTGGGCTAGGAAAGGTTGAATCTACAGAAGTTGGAACTTATTATGGTGGAGGAAGGGTTGTTGCAGGTTATGTTATGGTTTTGATAATTGATGTCACTCAACCACATTTGATTGTGGAATATGTTGATGAAGGGGACACACATCCATGGAGGACTATAGATTTGAGGCACACCATAGGTAAATCAAACACCAAAGCACGTGTTAAGAATTATTCATAGTTTATTGAATGTTTTTTTGAGAAAATACTAAGTTTGTTATGTTTGGTGTACAGGTGCAAATGTTTGTTCAACATTTTATATTGGAGACAAAGTAGATCTTTTACAACATGGAGTGAAGGTGGGTGAGGGCTCCATATTCAATACAGAGCTTGGGAATAAGGTTCATGGAAAGATTGTAAAGAAATGATGCATAGTGGTTAGAATTGAGAAGGTGTTAAAAAATGACGCTCCTTTATCACATCCAACTGGATTTGAGGAAACACTAGGGGGTGCAATAGAATCTTACGAGATTTGGCCAGAAATAGATTTGAAACCTCATTGTGAAGATCAACCCATAAATATTCCACAAGATAGGGCTACAAGTATAATTTTCACAAAAGGGGACTATGTTGACCTCCTGGTTAATGGTCAAGTTATTGGGCTAGGAAAGGTTGAATCTACAGAACTTGGAACTTATTATGGTGGAGGAAGAGTTGTTGCAGGTTATGTTATGGTTTTGATAATTGATGTCACTCAACCACATTTGAATGTGGAATATGTTGAAGGGGACACACATCCATGGAGGACTACAGATTTGAGGCACACCATAGGTAAATCAAATACCAAAGCATGTGTTAAGAATTATTCATAGTTTATTGAATGTTTTTTTGAGAAAATACTAAGTTTGTTATGTTTAGTGTACAGGTGCAAATGTTTGTTCAACATTTTCTATTGGAGACAAAGTAGATCTTTTACAACATGGAGTGAAGGTGGGTGAGGGCTCCATATTCAATATAGAGCTTGGGAGTAAGGTTCATGGAAAGATTGTAAAGAAAGGATGCATAGTGGTTAGAATTGAGAAGGTGTTAAAAAATGATGCTCCTTTACCACATCCAACTGGATTTGAGGAAACACTAGGGGGTGCAATAGAATCTTATGAGATTTGGCCATAAATAGATTTGAAACCTCATTGTGAAGATCAACCCATAAATATTCCACAAGATAGGGCTGCAAGTATAATTTTCACAAAAGGGGACTATGTTGACCTCCTGGTTAGTGGTCAAGTTATTGGGCTAGGAAAGGTTGAATCTACAGAAATTGGAACTTATTATGGTGGAGGAAGGGTTGTTGCAGGTTATGTTATGGTTTTGATAATTGATGTCACTCAACAACATTTGATTGTGGAATATGTTGATGAAGGGGACACACATCCATGGAGGACTATAGATTTGAGGCACACCATAGGTAAATCAAACACCAAAGCATGTGTTAAGAATTATTCATAGTTTATTGAATGTTTTTTTGAGAAAATACTAAGTTTGTTATGTTTGGTGTACATGTGCAAATGTGTGTTCAACATTTTATATTGGAGACAAAGTAGATCTTTTACAACATGGAGTGAAGGTGGGTGAGGGCTCCATATTCAATACAGAGCTTGGGAATAAGGTTCATGGAAAGATTGTAAAGAAAGGATGCATAGTGGTTAGAATTGAGAAGGTGTTAAAAAATGATGCTCATTTATCACATCCAACTGGATTTGAGGAAACACTAGGGGGTGGAATAGAATCTTATGAGATTTGGCCAGAAATAGATTTGAAACCTCATTGTGAAGATCAACCCATAAATATTCCACAAGATAGGGCTGCAAGTATAATTTTCACAAAAGGGGACTATGTTGACCTCCTAGTTAATGGTCAAGTTATTGGGCTAGGAAAGGTTGAATCTACAGAAGTTGGAACTTATTATGGTGGAGGAAGGGTTGTTGCAGGTTATGTTATGGTTTTGATAATTGATGTCACTCAACCACATTTGATTGTGGAATATGTTGAAGGGGACACACATCGATGGAGGACTACAGATTTGAGGCACACCATAGTTAAATCAAATACCAAAGCATGTGTTAAGAATTGTTCATAGTTTATTGAATGTTTTTTTGAGAAAATACTAAGTTTGTTATGTTTGGTGTACAGGTGCAAATGTTTGTTCAACATTTTCTATTGGAGACAAAGTAGATCTTTTACAACATGGAGTGAAGGTGGGTGAGGGCTCCATATTCAATATAGAGCTTGGGAATAAGGTTCATGGAAAGATTGTAAAGAAAGGATGCATAGTGGTTAGAATTGAGAAGGTGTTAAAAAATGATGCTCCTTTACCACATCCAACTGGATTTGAGGAAACACTAGGGGGTGCAATAGAATATTATGAGATTTGGCCATAAATAGATTTGAAACCTCATTGTGAAGATCAACCCATAAATATTCCACAAGATAGGGCTGCAAGTATAATTTTCACAAAAGGGGACTATGTTGACCTCCTGGTTAATGGTCAAGTTATTGGGCTAGGAAAGGTTGAATCTACAGAAGTTGAAACTTATTATGGTGGAGGAAGGGTTGTTGCAGGTTATGTTATGGTTTTGATAATTGATGTCACTCAACCACATTTGATTGTGGAATATGTTGATGAAGGGGACACACATCCATGGAGGACTACAGATTTGAGGCACACCATAGGTAAACCAAATACCAAAGCATGTGTTAAGAATTATTCATAGTTTATTGAATGTTTTTTTGAGAAAATACTAAGTTTCTTATGTTTGGTGTACAGGTGCAAATGTGTGTTCAACATTTTCTATTGGAGACAAAGTAGATCTTTTACAACATGGAGTGAAGGTGGGTGAGGGCTCCATATTCAATACAGAGCTTGGGAATAAGGTTCATGGAAAGATTGTAAAGAAATGATGCATAGTGGTTAGAATTGAGAAGGTGTTAAAAAATGATGCTCCTTTACCACATCCAACTGGATTTGAGGAAACACTAGGGGGTGCAATAGAATCTTATGAGATTTGGCCAGAAATAGATTTGAAACCTCATTGTGAAGATCAACCCATAAATATTCCACAAGATAGGGCTGCATTCACATGTACAAGGGTTTCTCTTACACATGGATGCATAGGAACAATTATGTGCATTGCCAAAGGAACGATAGTTAATGTCCATGAGGATGACATGGTTGTGGGTGAAACACTAGGTGAAGATAACTTTGGTGTTTTTGTGGAAGAGATACATGGGTATTGTGAAAGATGCAAGATTGGGGATAAGTCTATACATGGATTGGTTAGATGGCCAATACATAAATTAGTGGACAACATAGGTGAGATGTTAAGGGTCAAGACAAAGTACAAAGAGCCACCCATGGAAATGCTGATATGGGATGTTATAGAGGATACAAGTCCTTTATACCAATGGGATGGGGATCTTTATAATCAAAAAGATCAAGATGTCAATGTTCTTAATGCATCGAGGCCATATAAAAAGATTAAACGAGCTATGACAAGAGAAAAAGTTGCAAAACGTCAAACCAAGATAGATAAAGAGAAAGAAGTCCGACTTTTGGCTGCAGATGAATGTTGTAAACAAGATTGTCTTCAACATGTGGATAGGAATGCCATTGCAAATGCTAGAAGGGATATGGAATGCAAAGACAAAAATGGTATCAGGGAATTTGTATTGAATTCACTTGTTTCAAACACTATCATGTCAATGAGCCATGGCCATGGCCTACCTCCTATTATTAGAAAAGTAAAGGACATGAGATTTGATGGTAATGTTATTTGTAAGAAAGCATGGTACAAGATACATAAGATTCCTCAAAGCACCTTCTATAGCTACCAACATAATTTTGAACAAGGACATATGGAATCCATTCATGGTAACACCAATACATGTAAAGCACATGCACAAACTGTGGCGGCCATAGAAATACTGCATAAAATTGTAATGGACAATTCAGATTTTTCGCCAAACCAAACACGTCAAGTCGAAGCAGATGGAACTTCTTCTCCTCTAAGATTGTTGCCTTCGACTTACACACAAAGCTCTTTGTTAAAAGAGATCAATGTGGGTTTGGAAAAGCTCAATTGTCCATTAATATCACAACCAACAATGAGCAAGATTTGGAACACTCATTTTTGAGACGTGGCATTCTCAAAGAACACCAACTTCAGTAAATGTGGTGAATGTATTGTGTTGAAAGCACAAATGAAGTCAGCAACTACAAAAGAGTTGGAAGAAACGGCACGGGCTAGATTGAACAAACATAACAAGATTGTTATGTGCGGAAGACATTGCTACTATGCCCACAGAATCATGTCAGAGAGGTTTCCAAAGGAGTATTTGAGTATTATCCATGATAAAATGGATAAAACAAAGACTTCAATTCCAAGGCTACGCGTCAAATCAAAATCTATTGTAGGAATAAACTTGGGTTTGTCATTGATAGGTATGCTAACACATGGGCATAAGACAGGAGGTTTTGGTCATTTCTCCCTACCATTTGTACATATGGGATCACAATTTACCATTACATCACTTGCCAAGTGCTTTAGGGACCTTGAAGACCCACATCTTGATAAGTATGGTGATCTTCTTTATGAGAGTGGAAGTTCAAGAAACCCACTTTCAAATGCATTACTTGACACCTCTATTTACTCAAAATGTAGAGTGTACAAGGATGAATTTTTATCTCATGGAAGATTAGAAAATCAAGATATCGATTTTAAACCTCTTCCTCCACATTTATTGTTACAATTGGATAATGCAGCAAGTGATAGCAAAAATCGTTATCTTTTCATGTTTCTATCACTTCTCACTGCACTTGGTGTCTTCATCACTATTGAGGTTGGGTTCTTGCTCGTGGGACACACCCATGAAGACATAGACGGGACCTATGGGAGAATGTCTTCCAGCTTGAAAAGTAAAGATATATATTCTCCACCTGAGATGATGGATACATATAGCAAAATTGAAGAAAAAAGAGTGTTTCCACCTAAACTGATTGATAAGGTGTATGACTTCAAAAGCTTCCTTAATGGATACATCAAGGAAGGAAAAAATGCACTAGTTGGACATCTTAATGTTCAGTACTTCCAATTTCTTGTACTCAATGATGTTCAGGTATTAAGGTATAAAGAATCCATAAGAGATGTTGAGTGGTCAGAACCAGTTGAGTTATGGAATACAGACGATGAAGGTCGATCTAAACTACCCATAGGGAAGCCATCTTTCTTACATCCCAAAGAGAATGAAATCTATTTAAAAGAACTAAAAGAAGGAATAACATCATACATAAAAATGTGGAAAGACACAATGGGTGGTGAGGAATTGCCAATTGTTACACCAGAATGGAAAAATAAGGTAGAGTATTGGGAAAGAGTTCTTGATACTTTATATGAAGATTACAATGATCATGATTCATCTTCTGAGGATTTCTGGCACAAGACAAGGAAAACTCCAGATGTTGGTCGTAATGCGCTTCATGCAATCTCAAATATTATGGATCGGGATTTTGATACTATGACAGGTGAACCCGTGTATGTTGGACCCAAGTGCAATAAGCCGAAGACAACATTCAACCCTATTAATGATGTTGAGAAAGGAAAGATGTTGCTAGTTAGATTAGGAAACAAGGAAGAAGGGGAGATGATTTGGATGGCAAAAGCCACCTCAAATATATTTCAAGATGATGAAAGTGATACTCTTCATGTTAAAGTTGATTGGTGGAAGCCCAGTTCAGGGAAATACAATGGAAAAGTATTAGAAGAATATTGGGTACCAAATCCTGATGACATAGAGCTTGGATCTATTCCAATTGATACCATAGTTTGGGCATGGATGGCTAAGAAAGAACATTGCAAGAAGGCCAAGATAAATAAACATGGTGTACATGCTGTCCTTGACCTACTTGAACGAATAACATGAGATTAGGTGGAGATGATTCATGGATGTAATTTTGTTCTTTGGAGGACCAATTAATACATGAAGAAACATTTTTCAATTTTTCTTGTATATTGAATATTTTCTTCAAATTTATTTGAGGAGTTTTATATTATTTGGTACAAATATGAAAATTTTGTTTAAATTGCAATGTATTCATGTGACGATACATCATGCAAATTACATGACACCATGAAATATTAAACTTTCAATGATTTGTTTATATTAACATAACTTCTCCCATAACTTGGATAATCAAGTCCAATAATGCACTTAAAATCAATATCTTCTAGTTTTGGCCTATTAAAACTATACTGGAGTTAATTTGGCATATTAAAACTATATTGGAGTTAATTAGCATTGTTTTCAATGTAATACGTTCAAACACCAAACAATATCTAACATGGAAATTACAAATTCCAATGCTTTGTCTAGATCGACATAACTTCTCACTCCATCAAACTTGGATAATCAAGTTCAATAATACATTTAAAAGCATCATCTTCTAGATACGATCTATTAAAACGATAATGTTGGGCTAGCTAATTCGTATTCTTTTCAATATAATACATTCAAACACTTCATGAATATATATTATAATAAAATAAATTAAACTGTACTAGTTTGTTTCTATTCCAATTCATAACAAAATTATTTATTTTGATCATTAAAAAACACGCCTAGACTTATAAAATATTTTCTTTTGACATCTGTAAAATGTTTCCAATAAAAATTACCAATAAAAGTTCATAATAATTTGATTTGGATTGTTAAATGACACACAAATACTTATAAAATATTTTGATTGTTAAATGCACTACCAATAAAAATTCATAATAATTTGATTTTGATTGTTAAATGACACACAGATACTTATAAAAAAAATTGATTGTTAAATGCACTTTTAATAAGTTTAGTGGGTTTTCACTTTTGTATTTGTAAGAAACAAAAATGTACTTCAATGTTTCTATTCTAATTCATTTATTTCAAATGTACCACACTTCTCGATCCATCAAACTTGGTTAATGGAGTCCAGTAAAGCACTTACAAGCAACATATTATAGATTGTCTATAAAAACTTTATTATGGGAATAGCTAATTAATGTTTTTTAATGTAATATTTTCAAACATTTCAAAAATAAATACTGGACATACAACATATTATAGACTTTTGTCTATAAAAACTTTACTATGGGAGTAGCTAGTTAATGTTTTTTCAATGTAATATGTTCAAACATTTCAAAAATAAACACTGGACACTTGCAATAACTAGAATGGGTTTTCCCTCTTTCTTCATGTATTTGAAAAAAAACCAATTGTACTATAAAATTTATATTCTAATTAATAATATTTTTTTTACCTTGATTGGTATACTTAGACTTTATCCAATACAATATTTTCTCTTGTTGGCTCTAAAATAGTGCCCACCACATATCATAATATATAGTATTGAATAATGAATATTTCTTTAAATGTTAGATGATTATATTTATATTATAAAAAGGAATCTAGGCTTAACCAATGAACATAATCCAAAGTAATAATTGATAGTTAACAATGTCCAAAACATATAGAAACTTGTGGGCTCATAATAATCCCATAAAATGAAGGGAAAAAGTGAAGTTGCTAAGTACCTATTGTGCTATATACTTGACAAAAATGTCCTAAGGCATACAATAGACAATACATATAAAGGGAAGAAAATAAAATAGAGTATGACCTAATTTTCCATGTTGTTGCTCGTAGATATGTTATTGATTATTTTTCTAGTCAATATTCTAAAGATTATTAGGGGTAGTGTCATCATCCACAAGTACAATATTACAATGACTATAGGAGCTAATACGTCTTCATGGTATTAGAGGTTTCACCTAATTCCTAGACATTTCCAGTTCTCGTTGTCTCTTGAAGTTGAGCAAAACCCCCCATGTTCTAGCCACCCATTATCAAGATTGAGAATTACCAAGTTATTATGCCAATACATAAATTTGTTATAGTAACAAACACATTGACTGTTATGTCATTAAATAGCTTTCTAGGTCACTTTAAAATGGCAACAATCTCTTACTAATATGGTAATTCAACACATGCACAATATATGCTATATCAAATTATAAATAAAATGGTTAATACTTTCAACATACAAATAATGCCATTAGATAAATTAATAGGTAAGAAATATTAATACAAATTACAAATTATAATAATAAAATAATGTAAAGAATCTAAGTTTAAGCATAGGAAGATATGCTTCAACTTAATATAAATTTGATTTTATATAGCTTATAATGATAATATTGTAAAAAAAATGGTGAATATATAGATTGAAATGAGTGAATTAAGTAATTTTTAGGTTTTTCATTTTTTGAAAACTCAATCTTGTTGAAGTTCTAAATTCTAGATCTGTACTCGACAATACATATAAAGGGAAGAAAATAAAATAGAGTATGACCTAGTTTTCCATGTTGTTGCTTGTGTATATGTTACTAATTGTTTTTCTAGTCAATATTCTAAATATGATTAGGGGTAGTGCCCTCATCCACAGGTTCAATATTACAGTGACTATATGAGCTAATAATTTTTCATGGTATTAGAGGTTTCAACCAATTCCTAGGCATTTCTAGTTGTTGTTGTTTCTTGAAGTTGAGAAAAAATCCCCATGTTCTAGCCACCCATTATCAAGATTGGGAATTAATAAGTTACTATGCCAATACATAAATTTGTTACAGTAACAAACACATTGACTGCTATCTCATTAAATAACTTTGTAGGTCACTCTAAAATGGAGACAATCTCTTACTAATATGGTAATTCAACACATGCACAATATATGCTTTATCAAATTATAAATAAAATGGTTAATAATTTCAACATACAAATAATGCCATTAGATAACTTAATAGGTAAGAAATTTCTTGCAACATCTATTGTTCATGAGATGAGGTAAACCTTGATCAACTCAAATATTAATACAAATTAAAAAATTATAATAATAAAATAATGTAAGGAATCTAAGTTTAATATTAGGAAGATATGCTTCAACTTTATATAAATTTGATTTTATATAGCTTATATTGATAATATTATAAAAAAATGGTGAATATAAAGATTGAAATGAGTGAATTAAGTAATTTTTTGGTTTTTCATTTTTTGAAAACTCAATCTTGTTGAAGTTCTAAATTCTAGATCCCTTGTATAATTCCAAATTTAATGAAATATGTGTTATATACCATTGTTCCAACACCTTGAATGAACACAAATAGAAAACCACTACAAGAAATGGTGACATTTCCATACCTCAAGAACATTGTCACCACAACAGATCTCGCCAAGAGAAACTTGCACACCACCAGACTCGCCTTTTCCTATTCGCACAGCACCACCCACAACTAAAACCATGAACGACAACTAGGAAACAATGAGAGCAGAAAACCGACCAAGGCACCTAGAATAATACCTCCTAGAGAAAATCCCACACATGGCTACATTCAAACCCATTCCGACAACAATAAGACCAGAATTACTCCTACTCAAGAAAAATTGTTCACGGATCTCATCTTACAGAACGCTAAACACGCCCAACATCAAAGGAAGCCTAGAAGGTTACAATGTTATAATAGGGGTGGATTTTCAATTGACTCTCTGCTGCCACTATTAAACCACTAGAAAAAGGCAGCCTGCCAGCCACCATATCTAGCCAGCCTCAGATATAGGGATGAATGGGGTCTCAATTACTGAGTGGGGAAAGAACGTACCCACTTTAAAAATGATAACTCCACATAACACCTTATAAACCCTGCTTGCTATTTTTCCCGTTTAGGGAGTATAGCGACGATAATTGTGTAGCAACAGCTCCAGCTTGTCTTTCTCGTGCAGATAATTGTTTTATAACAACAACTCAGGCTAGGACTGCTTATTGCGATAATTATGATCCACTAGCCCTACCAGTAGGTGGGAGGGAAATATTTATAGGTGCTAGTAAACGATCAAATTTCATTGTTGGTATGGCCCCGGTACTTTGTAAGGTTGAAGCTCTCAAAGATCTTGATATTGGTGTCCCACTAGCTATAAAGTTAAATGGGTAAAAGTAAAAGGGGAAGGGGGTAGACACATTACCAAATGAAGACCCCGTTAGAGATGGAGATAGAGATTGAAATTTAGCATCCAAGATAATTGACCGAGAACTAGAGGCATAGGTCGCTGCTCGAGAGGAAGCAGCTAATAAAGTAGAAGCAGTAATGGCAGCATAATCTGGGTCTCGCTCACAAAGGTCAGCAGAAACTGAGAGTGGGCATGAGATTAAGGAAGACATCAGCGCATTCTATGCAATCCATGGAACTCTGCGAAATAGCATTAAATTGTTCCCATTGCTTCTACTCTTCATACTTATCCTCATTGTCCACCTCATGCATCTCAAAGAGTTGAACATACCGGGCTAACCCAAGTCCATTCAGCCATGCCTTGACACCACTATCATGTATGGGACAGTGCCTCACATTTTTTGGTATCCCCTCCTTGCCCACTTCATGTTTCAACTCCCTTGCTATAAACTCATTAGCATCCTGATTAGACCTGGTCTCTGTGCCGGAGGGCAACTCCAATCCGTTTCTGTCTACATACTCCAAGGATAGAGCATGTTCTTTATTGTTGGAAGCCCAAGTTTCAGCTGACTTTCCCTGGTCTCTTCACTCCAGAATGAACTCCTCCCTCTCATTACCATAAAATTCTCCAACAATGTGGTGGCGCTTTGATGGGGTTATATTGAAAGGCACATTTTTCGGCGAATCGGCAACAAGACCGCTCGTTTCCTTCATATCCCCTGGGCTATCAGAGGTATCCAAATCAAAGTCCCAGAAACCTTCCGGTGTCTCGATATCATAAGATACATTCGATAAGGGCTCTCCGAACCCATCCTCTCCTGAAACCTTCTCATTCTCTTTAGCTTCTGGACTGACCCTTGAAGCCCATGGAAACTTCCCCAGCACGCATGCCGCTGTGAGACCCCTTGTCCCTTCCCTCCTCCCTTTCCCATGCCTGATCTTCCTACTCGCACTCCTAGATTTAAACTGCATATTCCTGCCACCATTAATATGTTCGCTCGCCAATTCCGCCACCTGCAAATTCCCATCATCAAACCACATATTTTGAATCCTTGCCGCATCCTCTTGTATTACCTGCATTTGTCCCTGACTGTCATTGCTCCCTCTGTGATTATTAATGCTAATCCCTCCATTCCCAAGGTGCCCCTGAGGTCTGATTTTGGACATTTTGTTAGCCAATCCCAATTCTGGAACACTCCTTGAAAACCCAATTAACTGCTGATGATGATGATGGTGCTGAAGTAGTGGTCTTCTAGCATCCTCCTGCAGCCCTTCCATTGTTTTTCATCTAGGGTTTTCCACTGTTTACTTCTTTTCAGGTAGGAATCTGCAGACTGGTCGCCAATCCCATTCAAATGAACACTGGGGCATCTTTGTCTCTTGGTAATCACATTGGGTATCAGAATATTTGTGGCGCCCACTACCGGAGGCCCTACCAACGCTTGCAAATCGGCCATTTGTTCCTTCAAACCCTCCCTTTGTTCCCCTAACAAAACCCAAAATCAACCCTCCTAATAAAGGAAACTGTGGGTTCGATTGATTGTACAACGAATGTAAAGGGGGTTCAAACAGACAGGAAAATACTCACTCGCGAGCTATAATAATGAACAGAGTGTTGAACAAAAGAGAAAAAGATGAAATAGAAATAGCCACTCCAAATCTATGTCATAGAAACCCATCCGTGCGAAAAAATTCCAAATGCATAAAACGACCACCTCCAGGCTCCACTCATAAACCAACGCCGGAAAAAACAACAGGGCACGACAACCATTAAATTGATCTACCTGTAAAGAGGTAAGATATGAAATACTACTTGACAAAACTGAATACTAAGACAAATCTGAATAAGAGGATGGAAGGTGAGGCTAGGAGAGCCTCACCTCTAAATGGAGAACCCAAAAGAAACTGAGAGTTATGAAAACAAAATGAAAGACACATAAACTTGGTACACACAAACTTGTTTGTATTATGAGGCAAGGTGTCTTTTTATAGATTACAAGGAGAGAGCATATTAAATGCTATTCATTATTATAATAATATATCTAAGATAAAACTATATCTAATACATTAAAGCTAATTCCAAAATGGGGAGTGTGGGCCTCCCATACAGATCATTCCTCCCGGTTGAAGTGGAAAGCGTCCCTACTTTCCTACCTCCTGGTTGAAGTTTGAGAGAACTGTGGATGCAGTGCAGACTGCCATGTCTGCTCATAAGTTGTAGTGATGCTAGAAAAAAAGTATTGTTGATGTTGCAAAGACTGGGAGGGTGGAGACACCTGGCTTCCGAGTGAGTGCAGCTGAGACTGAGAGGGTGGAGACACCCTGCTCCTCAGTGTGTTGTGTCGCGTAGTTGGGGAGGGTGGAGACACCTAATTGCCTTGTGAGTGCGGCTGAGACTGAGAGGGTGGAGACACCTGGCTGCTCAGTGTGGTGTGCTGCCTACTTGGGGAGGGTGGAGACACCTAGCTGCCCCAAAGCGAAAGAAAACCCTTCTGAACTAGTGAAGAGGAACCTCTAGAGCGAGATGGCGAGTGCTACAAAACTGTGTGAAGTGTTGTAGAGTATTGTGGGAGGACATAACAAAAATGGAACTTTGAAAGAGAACTAATACTGCTGCAAGTAAAACTAAATCAAAGATATGAAACCAGCGCTGACCTTGGGCTAAAAAACAAATTCCAGGATACTGGCGTTGCCTGCGAAGATCTGCCATCGTAGCGGAGCTTACAAAATTTTCATTATTCATGGAAGTTTGATAATCATCAGAGCATACAAAATATTCATTATTCATGAAATTCTAATAATCATCAGGGAGCATCAGGGAGCCTAC
Source organism: Larix kaempferi (assembly GCA_027924585.1). Taxonomy (NCBI): domain Eukaryota; kingdom Viridiplantae; phylum Streptophyta; class Pinopsida; order Pinales; family Pinaceae; genus Larix; species Larix kaempferi. The sequence continues at coordinate 18,612,856 of BSBM01000110.1, read as the reverse complement.
AACATATTCCTTATCCATAAAATTATGATAATTGTCAGTGAGATCCAATGTGTGCCGGAAAATCCTTGAAGACCTTAGCCTATTTTAACAAAGTAGGAAAAGAGCACTCATTTGTACTCTCCTTTGAACACAACCTCTTTCTCGTCCCTCGTATAAAACCCCTCGATTGCTCTTGAAAACTCTCCATATCCACCTGCAACATCTTTCGAGAGAAAGAGCGCTGCGAGAATGGGAGTTGACAGCTAGATGAGATATAAGCTTGGCACCTGCAACGACATCATGTAATGGGATCATCGTCTCTGCACATCGCCTTCGCAAGTTTGTACTGTCATTTCTCAACAGATTTATGTTAGAAGATGAAGGGGGTATAGTAGTTGATGATGCAGGGCGACCGCTTGCTGCTCTGAATGAGTTTCTGCCGGACTGAAATGAAGATTTGGATGAAGAAATGAGGGACCTGGACATCAGTCAGGATGGGGAGAGAGTGCGCTTCCAGAGAAGGAAGGGATGGCAGTGTGAATGGATCCGTGAGATATGGAAGGCTAGGAAGGGGTGAAGAGTGGACGTGTGTAGGTATTAATGCATGCAGATGGCTGGCTGAGGGCATGCGCAGGAGTGGAAGCCTCAGTGTGAATGGAGGGCAAGTTGATGGCAGGAATGGGAGGGAAGGTGCGTGCAGATGGCTGGAGAGCGATTGAGGATGGAGGAATAAGGGAGCAGTGTTGAAAGGGCAGCGTGAAGTGGGGAATAAATGTTGCAGGTGGTAAAGGGAGTGTTTGGCACACAGGTAGGGATTAATGCACGCAGGATTTAATGCTGAGCATGAGAGGAGAGGAGTAATAGTAGTGTGGGAGTAGCAACGTTGAGAAAGGGAGTAGGCTGAGCGTAAGGTAGAGATGAGCTGGAAAAAAAAATCATGAAGATTTAGGATTTGCAGAAAAGGGCAGCGTGAATACTGGAGCAGGAGGAGTGAATGCGTTAAGAGTTTGGGAGATAGGGTTGCGTGGAGAGATGGAGATGGGATTGCAGAATAGGTATGTGCGTGAGATGGAGATTTGGTTGCAGAACAGGTCTGTGCGTGAGATGGAGATGGAGATGGAGATGCAGATGCGTTGGGGATGAATGGAATAACTAGGGTTTTTGCAGTGTGGCAGCGCGAGTTTAGCGTGGAGAATGGGAGCGTGAGGGAGTGGAGGAGATAGGCGTAGAATAGCAGCGTGTGCAGGCTGAGCGTGGTGAGAGTGAGCTTGGGAAGAATGAGTGTGGGCACGCTGAGCGTGTGAGAATGAGCTAGGTCCGCGGAGAGAGAAAGATGGAGCTAACGAGGTAGGAGTGAGCTGAGAAAGATTGCTGAGGAATGCGTGGAGGTTGAGGGATTGCAGAAGGATTTTAGTGGTAGAATGTGCAGATGGGGGTGAAATGGTGTGGAGGAAGGAGTAAAGTGCGTGGAGTTTGGGCAACGATTAGTGGACGCAGCAAATCGAGGAAGAAAGCTACTCTGTTAAGCTAGATCTTCGAAAACCTAAGGCTGGCCCCAAAAGGAGTAACCACAATGCAGCCATGAACAAAGGTGCAAGGGTTTTCTCAAGGACACTAGAAAAAAAACAACAGTCAGCTCTCAAGCACAATGGGATCGAAAAAAAAAAAAAACTTAACCCTATCAAGAAAAGAGACAGGCCTAAATATTCAAGCTCTGAATACCAATTGATCTCTCTGTAAAGAGGCAAGATCTGAAATACTAGACAAAACTGAATACTAAGACAAATATGAATAAGAAGATGGAAGGTGAGGCTAGGAGAGCGCCACCTCTCAATGCAGAATCCAAAAGAAACTTAGAGCTATGAAAACAAAATGAAAGACACATAAAGGTGGCACACACAAACTTGTTTTTATTATGAGGCAAGGTGCCTTTTTATAGATTACAAGGAGAGCATATTAAATGCTATTCATTATTATAATAATATATCTAAGATAAAACTATATCTAATACATTAAATCTAATAACAAAATGGGGAAGGAGAGAGCATATTAAATGCTATTCATTATTATAATAATATATCTAAGATAAAACTATATCTAATAAATTAAATCTAATAACAAAATGGGGAGTGTGGGCCTCCCATAAAGATGATGGTGCTGAAGCAATGGGCTTCTAGCATATTCGTGCAAGCCCTTCGATTGTTTGTCATCTAGGGTTTTCCACTGTTTACTTCTTTTCAGGTAGGAATCTGCATACTAGTCGCCAATCTCATTCAAACGAACACTGGGGCATCTTTGTCTCTTGGTAATCACATTGGGTATCATAATATCTGGGGCGCCCACTACTGGAGGCCCTGCCAAGGCTTGAAAATCGGCCATTTGTTCCTTTAAACCCTCCCTTCGTTCCCCTAACAAAACCCAAAATCAACCCTCCCAATAAAGGAAACTGTGGGTTTGATTGATTGTACAACGAATGTAAAGGGGGGTCAAACAGACAGGAAAATACTCACTCATGAGATATAATAATGATCAGAGTATTGAACAAAAGAGAAAAAGATGAAATAGCAATAGCCGCTCCAATTCTGTGTCATAGAAACCCATCCGCGTGAAAAAATGCCAAATGCATAAAACGACCACCTCCAGGCTCCACTCATAAACCAACGCCGGAAAAAACAACAGGGCACAACAACGATTAAATTCAACCCCATCCACCGTAGCATAGCTTACACAACACACCCGGAACACATGGAATTCGATACCCACGCTGCAAAGTTCGAGGTGCATACAACACATTTAAACCTTGCACTTCAACGAACATTTTACCCAGCACCATAAAAGCTCTTATGCAGTGGGAGATGTGTCACATAGTTTTCCCGCTACAAACTCCAAAGCACCATATTAAACCATGACATTAAAAAACTTAGGCCATAGAAAAAAAATTAGTTGCACCTACTATTTAATATGTGTAAAATGATTATAAGATGTCACAGACATAATAAGTGCAAGTGGAGGTCATATAAAAACCTGTAACTAGTCTATTGATCTTGTTTTTTTATTGATCTTCTTGTATTTTGTTTTATGCTTTTGGGTGCTTAGGGCACCATTAGATATTTCCATTATTGATTGTAATTTCTAGTTTCATTGATCTATCTTTTGGTCATTTGTTGAACATTAATAAAATTATCCTTCGAAAGAACATTCCAAACTTTGCAATCTATTTTTTAATAACCAAGAATGGAAATGCAACTCATTGAATAAACCTAATTAGTACTAGAGGTATATATATGCCCAAGGGAACCAATTCTAAAAATAATATGACAATACATTAAAGAGTTGGTCTATTTTCTATTATTGATGTCCACTTGGCGAACAGTAAAAGATTTTCTCTGTATAAAAAAAATTGAATAGTGCAGAACTAGTCTCTAAACACTGATCGATATGTAGATACATATTTTGGCAGGCAAATGAAATTCAAATTACACACTCAGCCACCGTTGATTTCACTCAGATCGATGGTGTAAAATTGTTTGAATTCTCCATAGTAACTTTACCTTCCTCGTCAAATCGTGACCATTCCTCATTTCATCCAACAGAGCAAAATTGACCTGGCAACGTTTTCCTCTGCTTAACTTAAACAGCGAGGCGTCCAGGGTTTTAGATTTGTGTGCAAGCTTCTTCCCAAGGATTCAATCCAGATGGTACACTTCAGCCTCCTCAAAAATATGGACCATTATACTGAGATCAACCATCGACGTGCCATGAGTAGCTAGACGCAGAGAAATTTCAAGAAAAACCAGGGTTGATTCATATTATTTCAGCAAGACTCCTATGCTAATGAACTCTTCAATGTTTCTGGAGATTCATTCTCAATCACAAGTAACAATAATAAGTGATATAAGTTACGAGAGATCGATGGATCAATATCACGCTCAATTGACTTAATTTCCAACAAGATTCAACGGCAGGATTAGATTCATATAACCAGTGAAGATTATCACAACAAAAAATGGTTATCTGGAACCAAATAGCTTCATGAAAACCCACAGAGTATAACTACTATGTTCCCTTATTCCAACAACAACTACAATTTGATTATAGTTCCATTTTTAAAGAACCACAAGAATCTGTTTTGTGATCCTAACAAATAGGGTCTACAATATTTAGAGATCACAATCAACCTAAACAAATCACAAATGCTGACTATTAAAGATTCGAGAGCCTATATGGCTATAATAGCCATTATTACAACACACACCTCACTATCACTCAAACTAACTTAATCTAATCTAAAACAAAATGATAACAAAGATTTTATTCTCCTTCCCAATGCTCCTGCATCAATTATCTAACCCTTGCCAGACATCTAAGTGTAATCAGAGCAATCGCATGCTAGTTACACAGTTGTGTCATATTCAATAATTGTATCTTTCAAAGCTGCCTTTAAGCCTTTAATTTTTCTAGGAAGAGATCTATCTATCTCTCCAGGACTAAAGTCAAATTGAATTTCAGCATTTCAGGTGATTGGCTCTCTAGATCTATTTTAGAGTTCATAACACTCTATTTCCAAAATGAATATACGTCCAAGCCTATGCAATCTCTTTCCTGTGCATCTCCATCACTTTTTCTTACATGCTCTATTCATTCTCGCAACACATATTTGTGTGTTACATGCAACCTACTGGAAACACATCTCAACATTTGGGTAGGAAAGAGTATGAAGTATAATTATTGGACTATCCCTTCCAATTAGAGTTAAATTTGTCTTCTAATGCCAAAACATGACACTTCAATAGGCTCTTGAGATTCAAGTACATGATAATGTCATTCAAACTCAAAGTTCCATTTAATAGCATCCTTCACAAGTGCATGAAATATTAGTTTCTGACAGAAGCAAGAAAATCTTGTTTTTCTTACTAGCACTGGTTTTGTTTTTCCATTTTTCCTGTTGACCATATAAAAATGACCATTGACTACACCAAATTACAAACTAGATAACATAATATGAAATAATTTTAATAATGTTTAGCAAATGACCATAAAAGTAAGTCGTTGGGACTAAGATGATACATCAAGTCTTTGATATAAAGTAGGACTGGTATGGAATCTCCTAAAAGAATGCTAAAAGCAAAATGATATTAAGATCGAAGAACAAGCTAGAAATTAGACACTAAATATATAGAAAAAAGAGTGTCAGATAGTGTGCTAGTATAGTAAATACTAAAAATACTAGAAATTGGAAGCTCTTAAAATATTAGTGCTAATCAAAAGAGAGAGAGGATGTAAATGCATACTGGATCTGGTGACTGAGGACAAGCGAGGGGACCATGACGACACCAATAGAGATCAATGTTCTCTTGCATTAAAATTTTATGTCCTCCTTTGCACTCCATTGGAAGAGAAAATGACTCAGAATTTATTATTAGATGGCCTTTGTGATTTGAGCAGTTTGTAGTTTATTATTAGTGGTTGGTTGCATAAGTGTGACAATGGATGTGTAGTTTTTAGTTGAGGAAAATCAATAGCTCTAGCTTCTACTCCATGTTTCCTGCATTGAGAGTAGTTTCAATTTATATAAATATGCGTTGATAAACCCCACAGAGAAGAGCCAATTTCCAATACTATCTCAGAGACATTTTGTACTCTTATCAATGTTTTTGAAGTAATCCTTATAAGTGCACAACGTTCCAATAAAGGTATTGGTGACAGTTACAATTGTTTCAACTGTTATTCCCCCCCTTCAGGTATGCAACTATTATTCTCCCCCTTTAGCCAATGCTCCTTTAAATAGGTATATAACTCTTCGGCTAAGGCAATTGATCTAACATCTATAACTCTCTCTAATCGGCTAATGGGACTGTAATTCCATTCCATGTGTAATTGTCTCTCTTCGGCTCCTGCAAATGTCGTACGTCTATTCGGTTAATGTTCCCGATCAAAGGTTTCCAACTGTTAGGTGAAAAATTTGGAGATTTGTTGGGGAACACAGCTGAATTTAGCTATTTGTAGGAAACCAAAGCCAAGTGATTGAGGTTTTAACAATTAAATCGAAGGGGAAATAAAAGGGAATTTATTTGGACGAAGAATTTTTGCTTGAGATGATTTTCGCACTTGAATGAGCATAACACTGGAAATACTTGGAAGAAGAAGCTATTGATTTGGCAGAGTGTCGTCGAATGAAGGAGATCTTTGCTATTTCCCATAGTGGGAGACAATTTTTGGAGTTATATGATAAATCTATGCTAGAAATAGAGCGAGAAAGTAGAGAAGCCACAATTCAGAAACTAGGTCGTGGTTTCAATATACCCAAAGAATGGTGAACAAGCAGACATGAAGATAAGATTTTTTCGCATAGCAAATGCAGGGAAATAAAAGTTGAAGATGGCACGTACCTGTCGAACGAGGACGAAATTGAAGCCAAAAAACCCACAGGCTACTTTGTTTCAGAAGAAAACCTCGAACGCCTACCTTGGTCAATAAAAATGTATTTGGTCAATAAAAAAGAAAGGGATCAATAAGAAAGTATGCCTGCGCGGTAATGATCCTCAACCTACCCCTGTTTACCTGACCGGTCCTCAACCTACCTTTTTACCTTACTCAGAGATGTATTTTCTATCATGAATGAGGTATATCTTAATGATATCATGAACAACTACCAATAATGGTATATCTTTATTTCCTGCAGCCGTTCAACCCTATGCGAGTCCCTGAGTAGCAACAGCTCCAAAGGCATGACTGCACCTCCGTTAGAGGTCCACTGTTCAATTCCTAGCAAGGGACAAAAAAACCCTCAATCTAAGTCAATGCACATAAAATAAAATATATTTAATAATAATAATAAAATGGTTAAATCTAATTCAATTGTACCAAATTTTTCTACCAAAATTGAAACTCGAAATCTAATTTTGCTAAATTTTGCCTCCAAAATTGAAACTCCTCTAAATGGAAATGAATTGCTTTTATTATATTTTGCTTAATCTTTTCTATATGTTTTTTTCGCTTTTATATATGTATTAGTATTGATATTATATATATTAATACAAAAATATACTATATTATAATGATAATGATCATCATTATATATATATATATATATATATTCATGGTGGATGATTATCAACTGAATAAGGGCAATGGATAATATTGTAGTAGTCCAATACGACATCGAACATGTGGCATAATGCATGTGATCTAGGTGTTTCAACCTGGTACTAGGTAATATCAGAGGTGATAAATACTCTGGTGAGGGCTTGTTATATATGGAAAAGCCACTCAAGTGAGGTACTAGATCCTACACCAGCATAGATCCATCTTAAAGGGGATCTACCAAGCGTCGAGAGGGATCAAATCCCTCTCGGAGTGGGAACTCTTTTTTAAAGTGCAAATGTTAAGGAAGTGTTTTAATCCTCTCTAAATGATGAAGGGAGGATTCGACATCAGAGACTATAAATACCAAAACTAACAGTACATACTGATTGGCTTGAATCCTTTAAGAAAAGATACAGAGGGAATCCATCCCAAGTTGTCATTTCCTATGGAACATATTGGAAAACATACAAATGACCGATTTAGTTTAATAATAAAGGTGTTAACATGGATGGCAATACAATCAAGCGTAACCATCAACACACGTTGAAACCAATGCTACCTGTTCAAGTTTTACACTTTAGTCTAGGAGTTTCAAATGAAAAATATAAATACTTAATAGATACTCACCAAAAACTAGAAAATTTATCTCCATAGTACTCAATCAACACATGTTGAAGTGCAAAAACAATTTAACTCTTCTAGTTGACACAATGCCTCTATCTTCTACAACTTCCAACACTTTCAAGCCTTGTTGAGGTCCAAAACGTTGATCTCCATTCCATATTGTGACATAGGTGATGACACGGAATCCACCATTGTTGGGTGAAACAATAAAAATATTTTATGTGAAGAGGTAGAATTTATAATGCAGGGATCTCTGAACCTAAGAGGTAGAATCTGAAAATTGACTTCTCGCTTTCGATTCAATTAGTAAGGATTGATCGGAGTCCAATTGCATGGCTCTATTCTATTGGAAGTTGTTACTTGACTTGCATTCCCTTACAACCTCTTTCCTTGTTGTTTGATAGCATGGTATATATGAATTGATCTAGTTTTCGCGTTGTTAATCTCAGTGTACATGGTAGTTTTGGTTATTCAATGATGAGGGTTGACCCTAATTGTTGTGTCTAGGTTAAGTGGAGAATGGTTTCACACAACCTTGCTAGCTATTTTCACCAATGTTTTAACCCCTTTATTGTTGGACAATTAATTCCTTTCACATATATGAAGAGGTATCATAGTTTATTGTAGGAATCTCTCAGTCTTCTCTAGTTCCCCCCTGTCAATAGATCCATTAGTTTTAGATTAGCTTAGCAATAATCTTTCAGAAACCTTTTTTTGCGTTAACCTAATGGATAAATTTATTATGGTTGTAGAACTTAATCCATGGCTAATGGATTAAGACTCATGATCATCATCATAGAGATGATGATGTTGATATTAATTAGAACAAAATCTTATTAATGAAGTCACAAGTACGAATTTGTGTGCATACATAGGAGGTTGTGTGCTGCAACTTGTGCCCTACATAGACTATCTTCTACAATGTTGTAATTTTAAGTAGCCTGCGTATTTTGATTATGCATAAACCCTCACAAAATTCCATTGGGAGGGTGAGACATAATATCAACTTATGGCATCTTTATTTGGATATGGCCAATCTAATGTGATGTAAATGCTTCCTTATCCCTATATATAGAGGGTAGGCCATGGCAATTATGATCTTTTGTCTAAAACATACAAACTACTAAAAGGGGTATCATGCATGTGTTCCACATTTAGCAAAATTGAGGGGCTTTTTGGCATTAAAACCCATGACACAATCTTAAAGAACCCCCAAGATGGAGATTGGGTTTATATCCCTCCTTCTCCATCCTATCATGGTTATTCACCTCTTGAGCAAGTTTAATGAAGCAAGGAACCTTGGGGCATTGCAACCAGTTTTGATCTCTGCCACTATCTAGGCCAACCTTTACATGAATTTTATAATGGCCCTCCCAAGAGATAGCAACAAATCTATCATCATAGTGGTATTTCCATCCCTAAAATGTCTAATATGTTTCCATAAGGTACCCTCCTTCTAATGGCCTTGATGGAGGATCATGACTTGAGAAGGTTGTCTCTTTCAAAGGTACACTTTTGGACTTTAATTTGAAATTTAAGAATCCCTCCTCCACAAACTACACATGGCCTATTGAGGGTATCACTTGCCTATGATACAGTATGTTGGTGCCATTAGGCGGCTTTGAGAATTATGAAGGTATCTTAGGGCCTTCGGAATGGTATTATAGGGATGAATACCATGCCTTTGGCTCTAAAGAAACCATTGAGGTATCTTATATAGCCATGCATAATTACTCAAAGAATCACACATGAATTTCCATGGACAGTATCCATGGGGCTATGTGTCTAGGTTGTGTGGTCTTGGGGTCATAGATGTTGTAATGTAGGAGACATGGTAATGTAAAGGTGTAAATATCCGATCTCTTATAAGTCTCAATGGTGACATCACATAAAGTTCAAACATAAAAGTTTCAAACACATGTGATGGAATTCGTAAAAGGGGCCTTCCACACCTTATATTATAAGGTGCTTGCAATCTATCACAAGGCTTACTATGTCCAAATGTGATAGAAACCCAATCCATCACATAGATTGAAAAGATAAATATTTCAAAAAATGAAACCATGTATAAACCAATGAAAAGTTTCAATTTCTCAATAGTATCATGTTGAAAGACCCCCCTTTTACAGTCTTAAAAGGGAAATGTAGCTAGTGGATAATGTAAAATGTGTTTTATTAAGTTGATAAGGGCCATAAATCCAATCTCAATCATTTGATGCCTTATTTGCAACAATTTTCTTGTCTTACCTTTATGTTGTTATCCATCGTTTAATGTGTGTAGGTCCCCATCTAATGTGTCATGTTGTTCGTCCATAAGTGAATTGATCCTCCTTAATCCTTGAATCATGCCTTCATCAATTTCCTTTCCATCATACCTATTGGCATATGACTGAATTAGAATTAATTATGACACATTCTGGGGGAAGAAAGGTAGAAAATATTCCTAAATATGGTTTGATTTTCTATAAGAAAAGACATGGATTTGTGGACAAAACTATGGCATGGATCAAGATGTAAAGTTTTATTAATGGAGTTTTTACATCTAAGTGACAAGTTTCTTATCCAAGTGGACAATGAAAATAAGATTAGAATGCAGCTATGATATTTGGGCATAAACATTGTTAAATCATTAAATTACAATTTCTTCAAGGTGAAGGTTGTGGTCACCAAAACTGTTGCATCTCTATTGGAATGCATGTCCTACTCTATTGGAATCTCATAAACTAATCAATGCCTCGTAATAGTTTTCCTTGATTATTTTGTGATTCGAAAAGGAAGAGAAATTAACACCTTTTAACTGTCACCAAGACCATGGGAACTCATAAAACATGCTTCTAGTTTGATAGGAGAGGTCAAATTAATATAAGCAATTGGATGAGCTATTGTAGTAATGTTATCATGAGTTGTTATGAGAACCTCACCAAATGCATCCAAGCCATATGATTGAACATGTAGGGAATCAACCTGCGATCTAAATTTGTTATGCCAAATGAGGCTTTATGTAGGACTTCATTATTTGAAAATGCAGAAATTAAGGGGCAAATTCAAGAGTTGTTGGATGGGTGATAAGGAGTACTAGGGTGGCCAACCCAATGCATTGCATGGCATTTTCACCCATCCACTGAACACTCCTCGATGATTATTCTGTTAGGATATTTAGACACTTAGGAGTTAGTTAAGATCAACTTGTGTAATAGATCCATTAGGGATAGTGTGTTTCTTTAGTATGCATTAGTATGCATTTGTAAATACTTAATCCAACGGTCACGATATGTTCCCGACATAGAGTGATCTAACGGCTCAACTTCTCTTAAATCAAACCTAACCTTGATCCGTGGCTTAACACCCGATTGGTCCATGATCTCTATTTAAAGAGCATGGAGGGTCATTGTTTAGTTGATCGATTATGAGAAGCTTATTTGTAACTTTCTTTCTTTGCATAATAAATTGTCCCGTAGAAGCTATTTGGTCGGGGTCGTGGAGTGCTTCCCTCGAGAGGATTTAAACCATGTCAAAATATCGATGTGTTCATCGGTGATCTATTTGTGTGAAGTGGTTGCTCTTGGTGTTCAGTCCTTTGGTAGTACCCTGTGTACCCGAACATGGTATCAGAGCTTTTATGAAGTGCTGCTTCCGGTTATGATCTAGATATTGAACTGCTATTGCCGAAACTCAAAAGGGTTTCTAGTTCTAGTATTTATGTGCATTTCTGGGCTGTGGGAGGTGTTCCATTGTGTCCGGAGTGTCGTTTCCAATGTGAAATAGTTTTCGCTTGATCGAAAACGGCTCCCGATTGCTCCAGAAACACGTATTTAATCAGATCTGAAGATTTTTTTTGGGTTCGGATTGTTGCTTTCTCGTCTGCGTATGCTCTTTGCCATGTACCTTGAGCGATCTCGAAAAATCAAAAACAGAAAGAGAAAGGGTTTTTCTCAGCTGCGTATGCTCTTTGCCGTGCACCTTGCGCGATCTCGACAAATCAAAAACAGAGAGAAAATGTAGACTTTCCAGGCAAGCTAACAAGATCTAACTCCACAAGTGTGGAAAAGTTTTTTTTGTTTCGATTTGTGGTAGGAAAAATGGAAAGCACGCAAACCGAGCAAGAAGAGTAAAAATAAATAAAAAGGCCCCCTTCCTCATTCCCATATTTTACATACCTTTTAATCTAGCTCACTTGGTTCAAAGTTGCTTTATTTCTTAATAGGTCTTGAGTTCAAGTCTTAAGAAGTTACTTTTAAAAGAAAAAGTGTATGCAATTTCTATTTTCAAGTTATTTTATTGTAAAAGTGCATCTCACTTAAATGATAAAAAATAAAAATACAAGTGAGTCACTTAAGTTTTTTTTATTATTGTTGCACTATTTAAAAATAATATCATTGTAAAAGTGAAATCACTTATTTTACAAAAGTGGTTTACTTAAAGCAACTTTCTTGTAAAGTGATTGTCAAAAGGTTCATCTTGGAAAGAGGGTTTTTTTTTTTTTTTTTTTTTTTCCCTGGACATTCTCTAGCTGCCACCTCACTATTGGGGACATCTTCAACAGTTTCTTTGTTCAAGCATAACTTCATCATACAGAGTCAGTTTTCAGTGCCGTTTTTTTTGAAACCGCCTATTTTTTTGAGCTCTTCACATCCAGACTATTGGTTTCTATTTTTATAGTCATTAATTTACAAATATGGACGCCCTTTGTGATATTCTACTTAACAGTTCCAACTATTTCTCATGGAAATCTCGTATGGAGGATGTTCTACGAAGTAGGGGACTTTTCAGAATTACTTCAGGGAAAAAAAAAAGAACCCACTGATGATGATAAGAAAATAAAATGGGGAAATAGATGTGATGAAGCTCGTGGATTGATTGGGATGTCAATCTCTACTGATTTGCGATTCCACATATCTGGAATTGATGAACCTAATGCTGCTTGGGACAAGTTGGAATCTGTGTTTGGTAAACACAATGAAATTTGAGGTCACCAACTTGAAAATGAGTTGATTTCTTTAAATCCAAGTGACTTTTCATGCATTCAAGATTATTTATCTAAGTACAAAACTCTTAAACTCTTATGTGCAGAATGTAAGATTGAGAGGGAAGACAAACAATGCATTTATCATATTCTTTCCAAACTTGGACCTGCATATTCTGTTTTTGTATCTACATTTTACTCCATGAAAGAATCCTTGAATGCAGCTAGCTATCAAGAGCCTAGTCTTGAATCCTTTTGTGATTCTTTGATTAGAGAACAAGATAAACTCATTCATCTTGAAATAATCAACAATGCAAATACATCTGAGAAATCCTTATTGTCCCAACAGAAAGAAAAGTCCAAGCCTCCCAAGAAACAAAATTTTTGCAATAATAAGTCAAATAAGGGTCCAAAACCCTCTCAGTTAGCTCCTTCTTTAAAAAATGACAAAGGATCCAAGCCAAAAGGAAAGAAGACTGAGTGTCATTGCAACTATTGTGGGAAAGATAATCATGATGAATCTAAGTGTTTCAAGAAGATGGCAGCCTTGGAAGCAACAATGAAGAAGCACGACATCAGCCTAGATTCATCTTCAGAATCTGCCTCTCATGGATATGCACTTTGTGCTTCTGGTTATTCTTATAATGCATCTTCTTCTTCTACTTCAAATGAATGGCTCATTGATTCTGGAGCACCTTATCATATGGCTAAGGATCAAGCCATCTTTTCTACTATGCATGAATGTAACACCAAACAAATATTTGTTGGTGATGATAGATCTCTAAGTGTTGTAAGAGCTGAAAAAGTTTCAGTATTTTAGTGATGTACTATGTGTTCCAAGAATTTCCTACAATTTGTTATCAGTCTATCAGATCACTCATTCTGGTGAAGGTAAAACTGTGACCTTTACACCTCACCAAGTTGTAATCAAGGATTTTAAAGATCCTCAATAGGTCCTAGCTACCGAAATGAGTGATGATATTACCAGGTTGTACAAGTTTAACAACTTTGGGTCATCACCTTTCCCTTCAGTTTTTGTTGCTCATAGTGATAACTTGAGCAAACTTTGGCATGAGTGATTTGGTCACTTAAATTATCGCTCATTGCAACAACTATGTAAAGAAAATATGGTGATAGGTCTTCCAATGGTATCTTGCAGGGATGGTGTTTGTTCCGGTTGTGTACTCGAAAAACATCATCGGGACAGTTTTGACAAACATGCCTCTTGGCATGCCTCGGTTCCCTTGGAGCTTGTGCATAGTGACTTGTGTGGTCCTCTTCCATCTGCTTCATTTTCTGGTTTCAAATATTTCTTAACTTTCATTGATGATTACACCAGACGCACTTGGGTTTATTTCCTAAAACTTAAGAGCGAAATATTTAACATGTTCTTGGCCTACAAGGCCCTTGTGGAAAAACAATCTGGTCATCAAATTATTAAGTTAAGATCTGACAATGGAGGAGAATATGTTAACAATAAGTTCACTACTTTCTGCATTGAACAAGGCATCCAACAACAACACACTGTTCCATATACACCACAACAAAATGGTGTAGCTGAGCGGAAGAACCGCACTTTAAAAGAAATGGCTAATTGTATGATCCAATCTAAGGGACTAAGTCTTCAATTTTGGGATGAAGCCATTAATTGTGCAAATTACATAGTTAATCGCACCCCCACTAAAGCATTACAAGGTATAACACCGGAAGAAGCATGGAGTAAAACTAAACCTGATGTAAGTCACTTCCGTGTGTTTGGTAGTGAAGCATGGGCTCACATTCCGGATGAAAAACAGAAAGCATTGTAGCCTAAAAGTAAAAAGTGCATATTTGTTGGATATTCTGAAGATGTAAAAGGTTATAGACTTGTTCAACCATATTCTCATGATATAATCATTAGAAGAGATGTTAAATTTGATGAAAATATCTTGGCCTGCGAGCCTAACTCGGCGATTGTGCCATCTTTGGCCTGCGATATTGATTCGGCGTTTGTGCCTTCCTCTTCTTCTTCCAACTTCCTTGACAGGTTTCCAAATCCAGTTTCTGATGATGACAGTGAGGATGAAAATCCACCTCCGCCTGCTCATGTTCCTCCAGTTGCACTAACACAAGTGCTTCCTCGATGGGTCCGTTCAACATGTGAAGTAGCTGGTGATCTTGTCGGTGATCCTAGAGATCAACGTCGAACACGTTCTCAGTTTCAGCAAGCCTCTTCTCTTTCGGTTCAAGTTTTCGAGAATCATGATCTAGAAACTTTTGTAGAAGCTTCAGGGAATCCAGATTGGGATGCAACCATGGATGAAGAATATCGTTCCTTAATGGCGAACGATACTTGGGATCTTCTACCTCTTCCAAAAGGAAGAAAACTTGTCAGATGTAAATGGGTCTACAAAACTAAGTATGCATCAGATGGAAGTGTTGAAAGACTTAAGGCAAGGTTAGTTGCCAAAGGTTTTTCCCAAGTTGAAGGGATTGACTACAATGAAACCTTTGCTCCCGTTGCAGAAGTGAACTCCATCCGCCTTGTTCTTTCCCTTGCAGCCTTACACAACTGGGAAGTCCATCAAATGGATGTCAAGTCTGCCTTCTTACATGGTGATTTACTAGAGGAAATTTACATGGAACAACCTCCTGGCTATGTTCAGAATAACTCTATCCTTGTCTGCCGCCTTAAGAAATCCTTATATGGCCTTAAGCAATCTCCTAGAGCTTGGTATGCCAAAATGGATAACTTTCTCCTTGACACTGGTTTTTCTAGATGCCATTCTGACCCCAATGTCTATACCAAGAAAGTAGGAAACCATCTCATCATACTTGTTCTATATGTTGATGACCTTATTCTTATTAGTAGTGACCCTAAGCTTATAACCCATGTGAAATCTAGTCTTAAACAAAATTTTGAAATGTCAAACTTAGGACATTTGCATTATTTTCTTGGTCTCCAAGTCCTGCAAACCAAAGAAGGAATCTTTCTTTCTCAGTCTAAGTATGCTTGTGACCTTCCTCGTTTCTTTCACATGGAAGATTGTACACCAGCCCCTTCTCCCTTCCAGTCTAGAGTCAAACTTTCTGCCACTTGTACTTCACCTGAAGTCGATGCCTCCTTGTATCGTCAGCTTGTTGGTAGTCTCTTATACTTGACTCATTCCCGTCTTGACCATTCCTTTTCCGTTGGTCGTGTTGCTTGTTATATGCAGACACCTCATGAAAGTCACTGGAAAGCAGCTAAAAGAGTACTTCGATATATTCGAGGTACAGCTCAGTTTGGGATTCATTACAGTACAGGGGGGAAACCTTTGTTGGTTGGCTTCACTGATTCAGATTGGGCTGGCGATCCTGATGATCGAAAGTCTACTGCAGGTTATGTTTTCAGTCTGGGATCTAGACCTATTACTTGGGATTGTAAGAAACAACAAGCTCTTGCTCTTTCTTCAGCAGAGGTAGAATATCGAGCAGCAGTTAATGCCAGTCAGGAAGCTTTATGGCTTCGATAGATCCTTTCAGAGTTTGGATTCGAGCAGCAGCAGCCTACTCCACTTTGGTGCAACAATCAAAGTGCCATCAAGCTTGCCAAAGATCCAGTTCTACATCAACGCAGCAAACACATTGAGCTACATATGCACTTCATCAGAAATCTTGTTCATGATCGTGTTCTTGAAGTGCTCTTTTGCCCTATAGATGATCAAGTTGCAGACATCTTCACCAAGTCTCTTACATAAGCGAAGTTTTCTAAACTTCAATCTATCTTAGGAGTTTAGGAACTTGTCATTAAGGGGGGATAGGCTCTAATGCCTCCTTCCTTATCCTAATAGTGTCACTTTTGTAAATCCTTCAATCCTATCCCAAGTTATTCTTAAGGGGGGATGTTAGGATATTTAGACACTTAGGAGTTAGCTAAGATCAACTTGTGTAATAGATCCATTAGGGATAGTGTGTTTCTTTAGTATGCATTAGTATGCATTTGTAAATACTTAATCCGACAGTCACGATATGTTCCCGACATAGAGTGATCCGACGGCTCAACTTTTCTTAGATCAAACCTAACCTTGATCCGTGGCTTAACACCCGATTGGTCCATGATCTCTATTTAAAGAGCATGGAGGGTCATTGTTTAGTTGATCGATTATGAGAAGCTCATTTGTAACTTTCTTTCTTTGCATAATAAATTGTCCCGTCTGACACAGAGTTTTACTTGGGAAAAATCGTAAAGGTGAAAAACCCCAATAACTTCCTCAGAGATAGATAGAGCAATGATACAACCCAAGCATAAGAGATAGACATCTCCTAGTAGCAGCTTCTCCTCCTCCATAGGTGCGCCACTCTCTAAAGAGTGTGTGTGAGAATAGAATGATCAAATAGAGTGCCTCCTGCATTCTATTTATACTTGACTTGACTTGCCTAATAACCTTTACTAGGTCGGCCTCAACTTAACCACATAACACAATGTTGACTAGGACGACACCCAATAAGGTGGTCTAATAACCCTTTGACCCACATGTCCGACCCCTAATAGGGTGGTCTAATAACCCTTTGACCCACATGACTTATACAGGGCCGACCCCAACAAGGTGGTCTAATAACCCATCAAGTATAAGTTACGACACTTATAATATAAATGACGACACTTTCATATAGACAAATAATACCATCTCTATAGGAGTACAATATACATATACAAAATACATTCTGAAGTTACATATACATCAACACTCCCTCTTAACTAGGAAGGTATTTCACAACACAGATCTGCTAGCACAAGTTTTCTTCTCTGCATCATCATCAACGAATCATCTTCCTCGAATCATCATCATCATCATCACTGCTGCTGCTATCTCAATCAATCTATGAATCTACTCGTCATAGGATGTTCTACAAAGCCAATCCTTTTTCATACTAGATGTAGGCCCACCACCTGCAGGTCTTCATCATAACTGGCCATACTGTGGAATCCTCAGAACTTATTACATGCATCACAAAACCTCGAAAGAGCATTCCAGGCTATTACAGGTACACAACTCCGACCTATAAGATCTCCCAGGATCTTTTACATGTGACAGTCACAAAACCTTAAAAGGGTGTCTTGCCAAGCAAGAACCCTAAAGAGCATCTGAGGCCTTTTTCATCCTGTCCAAATCTCCAGGTCTGATTACATGTGACTCCTACCATAAAACCTTAAAAGGGTGTCTTTCCAAGCAACAACCCTAAAGAGCACCTGAGGCCTTTTTCATCTTGTCCAGATCTCCAGTTCTGATCACATGTGGTCATGGCAATGCCTCAAAAGAGCATCTGAGGCCTTTTTCATCCTGTCCAGATCTCCCAAGTCTACTTACATGCCATAGGACAATGCCTCAAAAGAGCATCTGAGGCCTTTTTCATCCTGTCCAGATCTCCCAGGTCTACTTACATGTCCTCCCAGAGCAATGCCTCGAAAGAGCATCTGAGGCCTTTTTCATCCTGTCCAGATCTCCTAGGTCTACTTATATGCTCATTTGCACAACCTATCCACGGCCATAGAGTATCAACCTGATACTCACCATACATCATCCGGATGTACACATTATCATCCTGATCATCAACACTGCATCATCCTACTACATGTCATCTAGAGCAACATCCTGAAGCTCATCATCCATGATCATCCTGATCATACAATGCATCCACCTGATGCATACACAGTATCTGCCTAATCATACAATGTATCCACTTGATACATATACAAATACATGATCCACTTGATCATACTTGATACATATACAAGTACATGATCCACCTAATCATACTTGATACATATACAAGTACATGATCCACCTGATCATACAATGTATCCACCTAATACATCTACAGATACATACAGATGATC
Organism: Larix kaempferi; assembly: GCA_027924585.1. Classification (NCBI taxonomy): domain Eukaryota; kingdom Viridiplantae; phylum Streptophyta; class Pinopsida; order Pinales; family Pinaceae; genus Larix; species Larix kaempferi. The sequence continues at coordinate 18,594,344 of BSBM01000110.1, read as the reverse complement.
CAACTGATCATATCCAGCATCCAACATGATGCGTACATACATATACATATAAATGATCCAACTGATCATATCCAACATCCAACATGATGCGTACATACATATACTTACAAATGATCCAACTGATCATATCCAACATCCAACATGATGTGTACATACATATACATATAAATGATCCAACTAATCATATCCAGCATCCAACATGATGCATATACATAACAGTAACTGGAGCATCGTCCTGATGCTCATCATCCAATGCTTATATCCACAACCATGGGAAGGATCCTCCTCTCACCATGCTTGGAATGGCTCCAGCAAATGTATCCATCACTTCTTCCTCGAAGTGTCATCAATATGAAGAACACCAAGTCTCTGTCTGAAGTACTCGAACTTCACTCTGGCTAGTGTTTTCGTCAGTACATTTGCAACCTACTCATCCATCGCAACATACAGGAGCTTCACTGCTCCTCTCTGCACCATATCCATGATATAGTGATATTTGATCTCAATGTGTTTTGACCTGTCATGGAACACTGGGTTCTCAAATAGCTTCACACAACTCTGGTTGTCACAAAAGATACCAGTAACCTCCAATGGGAGATCAAATAACTTAGACAGTAGCTTCCGAAGCCATATTACCTCACAACTAGCAGAACAAGTTGCAACATACTCTGCTTCGGCTGTACTCAGTGCTATGCAGGACTGCATCTTGCTAAACCAAGAGATCACACCTGATCCCATACTGAAGCAGCACCCAGAAGTGCTCTTCCTATCTGCAACACTGCCTGCCCAATTTGAATCAACATAACCTTGTAGGTTAAACTTTTGATTGGCATCATACTTGAGCCCATAGTCAACCGTACCCTTCAGGTACCTCAGAATATGCTTTACAGCAACCAGGTGAACACCTATGGGATCCGTCAGAAACTAGCTCAATGTGTTCACCGCAAAGCAAATATCTGGTCTCGTGTTCATCAGATACATCAAGGACCCAATCATTTGACGATACATAGTGACATCAACCGGCACAGATGAAGCATCACACAGAAGCTTCATGTTTGATGCCATAGATGTGGCTAGGTACTTGTAGTCCATCATCCTGAACCTCTTCAGGATCTCTACTACATACTTCCCTTGTCCAAGGAAGATTCTATCTACACTCTACCACACCTCCATGCCTAGAAAGTAGTGCATCATCCCCAAGTCCTTCATCTCAAACTCGACAGCAAGATTCCTCTTGATATCAACAATCAATCCATCCTCACCTGTTACAAATAGGTCATTCACATACAAAAGTGGTATCATTGGATTGCCTTTCTTAACCTTGTAGTAAAGGTTGGAATCTGATTTACTCTTGGTAAAGCCCAAACTAGATAGAAAGCCATATATCCTGCCATATTAGGTCCTGGCTTCCTGTTTCAAACCATACAGATATTTCTTCAGTTTGCACACATGTGACTCTTGGTCATGTGTCTCAAACCCGAGTAGTAACTTGCAATAGTATGAGATCTATATTGAGGCATGGGGATATAGAATGGGCTGCTGAATGTCATATTACATCTCCCAAGCCAACTATAAATATTTTCAAACACCCAAAGGAGATAGAGATACTTTTGCAAAAATATGAAAAGGTTTTTAGAGACCTTCCACATGGTAGGCTACCGGATAGGGGGGTTGAGCACAGTATTATTTTGGAGGAGGGTACTTCACCCATTCAGATACCACCTTATAGACATCCTAAAAAGTTCAGAGATGAGATTGAAAAAGTTATCCAAGAACTCCTAGAGTTGGGACTCATTAGACCAAGCTCTAGCCCTTATGCTTCTTCAGTAGTGCTAGTGAAGAAAAAAGATGGAACATTGAGAATGTGCATAGATTTTAGAGCCTTGAACAAAAAGAATATCAAGAATAGATATCCTATTCCTGGGATTGATGAGCTCATGGATGAGCTACATGGGGCCAAATACTTCTAAAAAATTGACCTTAGATCAGGGTATCACCAAATTCGAATGAAAGATGAAGATGTGCAAAAGACTGCTTTTTGATGTCATTTTGGCCACTTTGAATTTCTTGTCATGCTTTTTGGGTTAACTAATGCTCCAGCCACCTTTCAAGCATGTATGAATAGGATATTTTGCAAGCAATGAAGAAGGTTTGTTTTGGTTTTCTCTGATGATATTCTCGTTTATAGTAAAACATGGGAAGAGCATTTGCAGCAGTTAGAGATTGTGTTGAAAATATTGCAAGAAGAGTCTTTATTTGCTAAGTTATCAAAATGTGAGTTTGGGATGAAAGAACTACTATATCTTGGGCACATTATTGGGCAAGAAGGAGTGAAGGTACACATGGAAAAAATCAGGGATATCTTGGAATGGCCATCACCAAAAAATATTACCGAATTGAGAGGCTTTATTGGCATATGCACCTACTACAGAAAATTTGTGAAAAGGTTCTCCAAGTTGACTTCTCCACTCACTGATTTGACTAAGAAGGATGCTTTCAAGTGGGATGAAGAGGCTGAAAAGGCCTTCCAAAAAATGAAAGAGGTAATGAGTAGTTTTTCCATACTTGCACTTCTTGATTTTACTAAACCTTTTGTTATGGAATGTGATGCTTCAGGTGGAGGAATAGGGGCTATCCTAAAGCAAGGCCAACACCCCATAGCCTTTGAGAGAAGAAAGTTGCAGCCTAATGAAAAAGTTTACTCCATCTATGATAAAGAAAGGCTGGCCATTATGCATGCATTGGCCAAATTTAGACAATACTTGGTGGGCAGCAAGTTTGTGGTGAAAACTGACCACAATAGTCTAAGACACTTTCTCACCCAAAAAGATCTAAATGAATGGCAACAAAAGTGGGTAAGCAAGATTCAAGCTTATGATTTTGATATTGAATATGTCAAAGGAAAGAATAATATAGTAGTAGATACTTTGTCAAAAAGGCCTTCTTTTTCTCTCATGGATATTGCCAAGGATTGGAAAAACATGCTACTAGTTGAATATGCCAAAGACAAATTTGCTTGTGATGTGTTGGATGGAATCAAAGGGGATGATAATTATAAGATTTTGAATGGGTTGATATTATATAAGGGAAGACTTTATTTAGTTCATAACTCTAAGATCAAGTACTGAATTTTGCAAGAAGCACATGATTCTCCACTTGCGGGCCATCCGGGGATCTTCAAAACTTATAAACAGTTGAGGCAAAGATTTTTTTGGAAGGGGCTGAAGGAAGATGTTTAGAAGTATGTGAATGAATGTAAAACATGTCAACAAAACAAATCAGAACTTACATGTCCAGCTGGCCTATTACAACCATTGCCCATTCCGGAGGCAAAATGGGACAGTATTTCCATGGATTTCATCACCGGATTGCCTAAATCCTTGGGTAAGGATTGCATCTATGTGGTAGTTGATAGGTTGAAAAAATTTGCTCATTTCTTTGTTGTTACATTATCTTTTAGTGCTGCACAAGTGGCTGATATTTTTTTCAAAGAAATATTCAGATTGCATGGGCTCCCCAAGAGCATTGTCAGTGATAGAGATAGTAGATTCATGGGTGCTTTTTGGCAAGAAATTTTTAGATTGGTAGGCACTAAATTGAATCCAAGTACTATCTATCATCCAAAAACTGATGGACAAATAGAGAGGGTAAACCAATGGTTGGAAGGATACCTAAGAAACTATGTGGGAGGGTAGCAAAAAGCATGGGAAAAATGGCTACACTTGGGTGAGTTTTGCTACAACACCACTTATCATATGTCAATAGGAATGTCTCATTCAAAGCATTATATGGTTATGATGCACTTACACTTGCTGACATTATATTTGGTGATAGTAGAGCCCCAAAGGCTAAAGATTGGGTGGAAGAGAGCCAAGAAATTTTAAAGCTCTTGAAAGACAATTTGCAGGTTGCTCAAAATCAGCAAAAACAATATGCTGAGAGGCATAGAGAAGAAAGAACCTTTCAAGTCAATGATTTAGTATATTTAATGTTGCAGCCTTATAAACAAACATCTCTAAAAAAGAATGGAGCAGAAAAATTAAAACCAAGGTACTATGGGCCATACAAGGTAGTGCGGAAGGTTGGAGAAGTAGGATATGAACTAGAACTTCTGGAAGGGAGTAAAATCCACAATGTATTTCATGTTTCTTGTCTTAAGAAAGCTCTTCGTCAACAAATCATCACTTCAGAAATAATTCCTCCATTGGATGATGAAGGTCAGCTCACACTTGTTCCGAAAAATATTTTGAAGACATGGGAAAGAAGGTTGAGGAGTAGAATCATTAAAGAATATTTAGTGCAATGGGAGGACTTACCAAATGAAGATGCCACATGGGAAGAGGAGAAGATTTTGCAGCATCCAAATCTGAAATTGTTTGAGGACAAGGAATCTTGGGTGGGGAGGATTGTAATGTCCCCATTCAAATAAGTGCATAGTAAGACAATCCCATCAATCCTACTAGTTTCCTAGGTTGGAGCGGCACATGTGGGATGGTAATAAGGAAGCTAATAAATGATATTTAGACATTAGAAGGGTTCAAGCATTTAATAAATATGGTGAATAAATAAATTCAAGAGAAATTCTAAGTGGCAAGTGGTTTTGGAGACATATGGAGGTGGTGGGACCCACACTAGCTTGATTTTTCAATGACACATGGCAGCTCTATCTTGCCAATTCGAATTCATGGGAAGGAGAACACTCTTGGGTGAGTTAGTAAGTCATAACACATGGCATTGAGATATTAGGTTTAAATGGGATGGAATAGGAACCTCCATGGGAGAGGAAGAGTCAAATTGGAGACTAGTGGACACTTGGGCTAGATTCCCTAGTTTTATGACAACAATAATAAAGCATCTATGACATTTATGACAAAATTTAGACCTGACTTCTTAAACCTGACCATTATGACATGTCATCCCAAAAACTAGGCTCAAGGAAGGTGCTCATGGAGTTGGGGGAAGCTAAAGAGACTCAAATTCAAATTTGGGAAAAGATGGGAGGTTGGAACTAGGAGACAACTGGCAAATGAGGAATATTTTCTAAATGGAAATTTATTGAATCTATTGAGAGGATTTCAACCCCTTGAAGGCTAATGTTGGTTATAAAATGTAGAAATCAAGTATGAGAATGGATTTAGATGATTTGAGAAAAATTGCATTTGTGAAGAGAGAACTAGTGGATGACTAGTTTCTTGCCTTAACCAATTTCGAGGGTGAAAGATTCCCATCCAAGTTAGTGTTTGGAGAGGCCACTCAAGTCTTTCATGGTGCTTTAATGGAGATTTATTTGTAGGTAGCAGCTACAGAAAGTTTCATGGTTTGGTTTAGTGCAACACTTTCTCTCCACCATTTCCAATTTTGAAGGTATATTCGAGCTCCTCAAGGGATTGCACTTTGGGTGAGATCTTGCACTCTTTGAGAGAGATTCATATGATATTTTTATGATTGAAAAAGCTTCATATCCCCTGTTATTCATATTCATAAACTCTCAGGTTGAAATACCCATTAACTATATGCAAAATTATTGATTAATGAGCAAACAATGTCCATTTCCCCAATGCTTTGATGTATGACACTATAAGGTTGATTATTTCTAATGGATGGATGATTATCTGATATATTTGTGATTAATATACTGCCATGGATATATTATACAAGTTTCATGTACTGTACTTGAGCATTTGAAGCATTTTTACTCAGTTTGTTTTTATTGAGAGGTGAAATAGTGCCATTTCCCCAAGGGTCGAATTGGGGGTTTTTGCTATTGAATGTGAGAGAGTTAGAACAGTAGTAAAAATCAATTAATGGTGCATATGAGGCCTTAATCACATATTTAACACATTACATACCTCTTTTCATAAATTTGTGGGATTTTGGGGGCATTTGGAAGGCCATTTGCAGTGTTACCCCCGGTGGGATTTGATGCACAAATTACTAGTCAAAATTACATATATTGATCAGAATACAAATCAAGTTTGCAGCAGTATTTGGAGGGCCATAAAACATCCCTGAACCTAATATTCAAGTCTAAATACCATTCATACACTCCTACAGAAGATTTGGGAGCATTTGGGTTGATTTGGAGGTCAAAACAGTAAAACTAGTCAAAGGTCAAAATTGGGGAAAACGTGGAAAAATTGGCATTTTAATAAAATTTTGAAAAATGGTCATTACAGTGGATGACTCCATTAGAATAAGACTGTTGCAACGAACGTTCACTGGCTTTGCAGCCAAATGGTACATTGAACAACCACATGGGACCCACCATACATTTATGTCCCTCGCCTCCACTTTCCTTCAGTTTTTTCAGCTACCTGTATGCTATGATGCAGGAGTTGAAATATTGTTGTCTTGTAGACAAAACATAGCTACCCACATCACCGACCATATCCATGAGTGGCGCAAGTGCCGTAGCCTCTGCAAGATAAAACTGGACGACCAATGTATTTTTGGATTGGTTTCTCAAATCACTCCTACCCCTCATAGCCAAAGATGTAGCTTCTGAACAACCCCAGTTAGACGAAGAAGCTATCCTAAAAGCCCAAGAGTTCGACCTCATATATGCCCAGCCTGGATATCTATACACCTTTTTACCGGATGCCCTACGTGGCGATCCATCCCACCATGACGAGTCGGGGGCATCCCATGCCGCTGGCGGTATTATCGGCCAGGTTATGGTGCAAAACAAACCTTTTACCATGATGAGTACAAACAAGGCCCTAGACCTTTCTAGGGCTTCATCTCACTCTAGAGCTACAACTTCGTATGCTCCCATGGCCCACCCCCACCACACTCATGGACCCTCATGTCCACCACAGTGTTATGGTCACGCACCTTCAGCCTATCCACCTCTGGTTGCACCCCCTATGTATTACCATCAGTAGGCCACACATGCTCTTGTTCACTCACAAGCCCCAACGGCTTATTACCCACCATAAGCAGTGCTTGTTGTACCATAACCTCTAGTCACTCAGACTTATCCTCCAAACAACAACAACGCAGCTCCCACCAACCAAAACCTTGATCGACCACCGAAACAGGGTAAGAACTCCAATTTATGAACAAACCACCCATGTTCCATATGCGGGGTATATGACCATCACACACACACTTGCCCCCATTTGGAGCGAGCGCACCAACTATGGTATGAAGACGCCCAACGCCAAGGGCACGCGGCACAACCAGTGCCACCTCCTCAACCACAACCCATGGTGATGCAAAATCCTTTTCCCACACAAGAAGTGGCGAACACTCGTACGTTGGATCCTCCTCAAGGAACCACAACACCACAACAGCAAATCACATACACTGCACACAAAAACCAACCGATGGATTCAAGTACTCATCATCTCCTTATGATGTCATCGTCCGACATGAATCTCCAAATGCGTCGAAACCAATACGCCCCCACTACACCTAAAAATGTTCTCCCTATGATTGAACAACCAGTTCAGAATGCACCTACATCATTCGTCTCCACAGTCAGACCCGGATTATACTCAGAATCACCTATGACTTTCACATTCCAATCCATCCCACCCCCTTTGAATATAACTGAGATATTTGATTTGTGCACCCTCTCGCATAACACACAGGTACCAAACCAACAGCCCCCTTTACTCCCACAACCACCCTCAGTTCCAACTCACGTAGGAGCCACACCAATTCATACTATCCCATTTTTATTCCCCCCTTCAGGGGTCATCAGCACACTAGTAATGCCTACACTCAACCTTCCAGGTTTAACATTAGGATTACCGGTATGGTACTTACCTACCCCAACTCCCCCAACAACTCGGACTGTTGTCCTCTAACCGGTACAACCCATGAATATGTCAAACCATCCACCACCTGGCATACCAAACCACCAAAATCGCCCACCACCTAGTGGTTTGAACCCCCAAAACCGATCAATTCCAATGGGGGACACTACATTGACATCTAGTTATGTCCCCCCTCAATCCCGCAACACTGGGGGCAGAGGTCCACCAACCTACAACACTGCACCCATAACTCGCACACCCCCAATGACGCCCAAATTAGCTAAGAATACCCCAACTCGTGTAATCCCTAAGTGCTCCTTGTGTGACGATATTGGCCACGCCACCCATCAGTGTCCACAACTATCAGCACTTCAAGAACACATGAATATGTTGGATGACGACACTAACATCCCAGTTGTCAAACTAGAACTGTCCCCTCAGCCTCGTGATAAATCGTTGCGCACCAACCACCCTTGTGTGATATGCGGCATCTACGGTCATTACTCACATCACTGCCTTGATCTCCCAAATTATATAGCAGCTCTATATGAACTAAAAAATGTCAATCTACAAACATCTGCTCCTACCATTGAGGAAATTCATCCCCCACCATCTTCCTCCGTGGAAGAAATTAACACCATTTACACAGTTTCCACTCGATACCCCTCTATCTGGTCGGCCCCTTCCATTGATCCCTTTGACACACATGTTCAACCCTTTAAAATTGACGAGGAAACCACATGTCCACAACATGGGGGTAGGCCCAAAACCTTGCCTACTCATCATCATCGTGATTCTCATCGGAGATACTGAGGGCATCCACCCCACAAGGGGAATCCCCCATCATCATATCATCACTTTTGTATGACACCACGACCTACAGCCTCATGGTATACCCCCACGCCAGCGGTTGCTCAATGCCTTGTTGATCCCTCTCTAAGACAACATCTACACAACATTGACACCTCTGAGTTAGGGGGCATAACAGATTACCTCGACCCTGGGATAGGGGGCATGATCAATCATTTTGAACCTTCCCCATCACATCTATCTCAGTATTCCAATGATCCCATTGTTCAAACCAACACATATGTGATCCACAATCACAAACCCCATGCACATAGCATGGGGGCAGGTCATTAACTTTGCTGACTTTTTCACATGCGTGATCTCAACCATATTTTGAGGTCACATATCACTTGTATATTCGATTTGATTTGATACATCTAGTATTCTTCCCCTACAGGTCATCATTTCTCCCCACCACTGCATTCTTGGCTTGGTGGGCTCGCCTTTATTTGTAGCCATTTTTTAACCTAGTTATTTGCTTTGACCATTCCGGAGTCCTTATGACCTCCGTTTTTTGCACCATTTGCACCACTGGATTCATATTTTCGTGCCCGTGATGATGCTTGAGATCATTTCTCGCTCTCACCAAAAACATTCGAGCATTCTTTCCATGCCCCACGCCACCCCGATTTGCATGCCACATCGACTATTGTTAGTTTATTGGTGATTTTTATACCATCGGATTCAGTTTTCTGAACTTGTGCTGATGCTTGAGATCATTTCTCGCTCTCACCTCTAGATTTTTCGGGCATCTTTTACATGCCCCCTCGTCGCCTCGGTTTGCATGCCACATCGACTGTCGTCCATTTTTGACAATTCTTATATTGCCGGATTCAGTTTTTCGCGCTCGTGATGACGCTTGAGATCATTTCTCGCTCTCACCTTCAGATTTTTTGGGCATTTTTCCCATGCCCCCTTGTTGCCTTGGTTTGCATGCCAGATCGATCGTCGTCCATTTCTGACGAGTCTTATATTGCCATATTTAGTTTTTCGTGCTCATGATGACGCTTGAGATCATTTCTCGCTCTCACCTCCAAATTTTTTGGGCATTTTTCCCATGCCCCCTCATTGCCTCGGGTTGTGTGCCACATTGATCGTCATCCGTTTTTGACAAGTTTGATATCGTCAGATTCAGTTTTCAGCACTCGTGATGATGCTTGAGATCATTTCTCGCTCTCACCCCATAATTTTTGGGCATTTTTTCAAAATGCCACTCATCACCTCGGTTTGCGTGCCACATTGGCCGTTGCCTATTTTTGACAATCTTTATGTCACCGGATTCAGTATTCCACACTCATGATGATGCTTGAGACATTTTCTCACTCTCATCAATACCTTTTTGTTCGGTATAGTTTTACCCCTTTTTCGGGCGGAGCAATCCCTTTTACGAAAAAGGCACTTAGGGGTTTCTATTAAGCTCTTTTTTGACTCTTAAAACAATGAAAAGATCGTCGAGCAACCTTTCTTCCTTTCATGCTCACTAAATGTATCTGAAAGGGCGTCTACCTGGTATAAGTTTACCCCTTTTCCATACCTTGTAGACTAATTACGAAAAATGAATACTCTAGTCACATCGGCTAGAAGAGTTCTCCGTTTGCATCATTTTATGCTTTTTCGAGCCTTGGAGACTAACTTACGAAAAAGAATACCAATGGAGTCCACTTACCGCTTTCAGACTCTCTAAACATGAAAGCAACCACGAGCAATCACCATCCTTGGCTCGTAAAATCCCATAGGACGGTACTCACAACCACTGCAGAGTCTTCTTATCGTTTTCAAACTCCTTAAAAATGAAAGCACCCATGAGCACGAACAGTCCTGGGCTCACAAAATCCATAGGACAGTACCATTTCAGAGCACACTTTTATCCCTTCTTGGAGCTCATTAAAATTACGAAGAAGGACCCAATGGTGCTTCTCGGTGCCACAACAGATCACATCTACACATATGGCAGCTTCCCCACTTTGGTTGCCTTTGTTCAGAGTATTCTGCAGTATGTCACCCTGAGAATCCCTCGACAACACCCATCAGCTTGACCCCCCATAATCAATACATACCCTTCAGTCCTTAAAAGCTATGATCCCCACACCTACAAGTCATTTCCCTACGCTTCCAGGTCAACCATGCCATCATGCTCTGAACAAAGGAAGTTTGGGTCCACCCACTCTATGACCCAAGTTACTTCCCATCCCCACAAGTATGTCAGTCCTACCACCAGTACTACCACACTTCATTTCTACACCTCGCGCTCCTATCAAGGAAACATCATTGCCTTGTTAGTTGCTAGTCTCCCTCTATCGACGACAACCAAATTTATTCCAAAGGATAGACCTATAGGTCCTTGTGTCTTGGACTCATTACCATTTATGATGAGTGCCTACGAATCATTTCAAGAAGAGTCCTCAGTGCCTCTCCAACTGGTTGCTTCTCACATGCTCGAATTCAACACCTTGATCGCATCATTGAGACTCGCACAGGGTATTGGTCCCTTTAGTTATTTGTTGAAGACCCCAGATACCACCTGACTCTTCCACATTTGAGAGTCTACTTATGGAAACAACCAGTTACATTTTATCCGAGTTGCGCATGGCGACAGTATTTCAGATATACCCCAGTTTTATACTCCCTCGAATATACAGTTACATATACTCCTCAGAGTTGACTCAGAGTCATTGAGTCCCTATAGATGTTGGACACCTTCAAATTCAGTAGTTCATCAACCCTTCTGAGACCTTGGTCAAAATGATTGTCACTTTATTCCAGTGTATCAGTTATTGAGATCAGTCATGTTATGATCAAGAGTACATCTCAAAATAGTGTTCCGTTTAGACCATTATGATGTACCAGTAGATTTTTTATGTATTATTCAGGTCCCCCTTCTTGGGACTAATTGTTATGTATATGTCTTGATACGAGCATGGGTATGCCCGCCTCATCCATTATCAAATATTCTTCCTCATTCATATTGAGGCCATGTAATATTTTTTCTTTTTTGCAGCTTCCAAGGGCCGTGGATCCAGTCTCCAACCGGTCTCTTCTCTTCCGCAAACCCCAGGAAAAAGACAAAAGAACTATGATGTATATTGGCCATACGATGAGCTCCTAGACTCACACATCAGGGGGCAATCAGTTAACACCCAAAAAGTGCTCACTAGCTCATTTCCTTATTCACATGACCCATTTGTCCACTTTTCCACCGTTTGAGCCTCTAAAGCCATCAAAAGGTCACCAAAAGACCACAATACACCCCTTTTTCCCCTCAAAATGAATATTTTTCCTCAAAAAGCATAAAAAACCCTAAAAAAGGGTCCATAATTCCCAAAAATATTAAAAAGGGAATAAAAATATTCAAAATATTCCAAAAAGGGAAAAGGAGGGAAAAGGTACCTAAACCATGTTGGTCAATACCATTGGTTTCCTCAAAACCATAATGGTATTCCCCACCAGCAAAAACTATTAAAAAGTGGTAGGGGCTCCTCACTTTCCATCCATCCATCATCCTATCCTCATGCTGTCAAAATCTCTCATGAGACTTTTGGCCATTTTCAGCATCTTGGAGAAGAGACCATTGGAGCTTGGAGCTAGTCACCCTTGGAGTTGCTCAACACAAATCCTCACCATTTGAGGTATCTTAATACAAAACATCTATTCTTTTATTTCCTGTTATTTCCATGAATCGTTTTTAAATTTATTTGTTATATGCACATGTTAGTTTAGATTTAGATTTAATTCATAATTGTTTTTGCTTTCAATATTGAAACTGCTATCACATTGTTGATAGGTGCCCATTGCGCAAAGATTGGTTGCAAAACCAAGCCAACAAATATAGCCACAGTATTACCAGGCTGATTATTTTCTCCTTCTTCCTCCCGGTGATCCTCATGTGCATTCTCACCCCCTTGTTCTCTACCAGCCATGGTTCTAGTCCAAAATTCAACAGTCTTCTTTATGCATTCTTCCTCTGCTTTAGCTTCTTCTTCTTTTCTCCTCTCTTCTCTTTGCCTTCTTTCTTCCTCTGCTACTCTGCGAGTCTCCAAACACACCTCTTTAGTAACTCTGGTTCCGTCAATGTGATAAATATCCTTCTGGTGCACCTACAACACTTCCCTTATCTTCAGGAGGTTTACTTGCTGCAACAGGAGTTGAGGGTCCCGTTGTATTCTCCACTGTGGATGTTGAATGTTCAAGATTGGGAGGAACAATATTTCCCTTGCTTGTAGAGTTCCGCGATGGTCTAGTGGAAGAATCAGCTCTAGCAATTATCTCATCAATATATGTGTGTCTTCCTTGACCTGTATTACGACCTCGACCTCTTCCACCTGCAATGTTAGTATTCAAAGGGGGTTCCCGATTTGTTTTTCTTGTATTCATGCATGCTGTAAAAAATTGAACTAAAATAAAATCAAATGAAACCAGCTACTAACTTTGTCTATCTATTACCATCCCCGACAATGGCGCCAAAATGTTGGTCACCCTATATGTCAGTTAATTAAAGCTAACACACAGAATGGTCAACATAAATTGTCAAACCCAGGAAGGTCTTTTATTTCAAAGGCAATAAGCACAATCTATGCATAAACAGATCAAGCAGTTGATTTGCTGAATGTAAATGATGATCCTACCTATGTGTCTAGCCAACTCATTCCTTAAGAACACTAATCTAATTCATACATCTAAGAATCCAAATAAAGCAACTTCCCTACAGAAATCAACCCAGCAAGTTAATGATCTAATGATGAAATGAAAATAGATTACTTTTGCAAGAAGTTAAATCCTATAATTATCAAACTACAGCATTCAATCTTTACGAAAATGATCTATCTAGTAGCTACTGTAATTCTTCCATTAATTGTCTAATCTATAAATGCAATTGAAAATACAACAACAACCAGAATCAAAACACAAGCTTGCACTCTAACTGATAATTACTGGAAATCCTAGGAAGCATAAACAACTAGAGAATAATTGGAATTGAGCTTGGATGTCATTGCTAATTAAAACACACATGCAATTAAGTAAATTATCCTACACAGTCGACTGTCACACCACTCTGTTACAGCTATTCAAGATGCAATTATAAAATACTAGAAAGGAAAGCTAATCTCTGTTACAGCTACCAACAATGTCTGCAATCATTCCACACCACACAACATAAGTAAAACTAAACTACTCTACCACGGCTATCTCTGTGAGAAGGTGGGCCCTAGCCTTCTAACAGAGACACCGAGAGTCACAACAAATTAAGACACAGAAATGAAGAACTCTGCTCTCATATTATTAATGGAATATCGTGAGTCTCAGTGCTCTATTATAGCTTACACAAGTAATGATTGTCCAACCCTAGGCTACGAAAGCCTTCTGGAATTTATACAAAGGAAATGCAGTTTTAGATCCAATAAAATCACGCAGCAATGAAGATCTATGATCTTCATGCTGCGGAGTTATAGCTAACTAATACAGCGTATTAAACAGGGCCTTAAATTGTGAAGGAGGATGTTGCTTTGATCATTAATGGGTCAACTGACTCAGCAGTGAGAATGCCACCTGTCTATCGCAGCTAGGCCCTACTTCAATGGAATCTGTTACAATGGGGATCTGACACAGCTTGCGTGGAGGATGCATTGTCCCTTGGAGTTATGACGAGTTGGTGCCTTGAAGAGTCACAGCTGGCGCTACTGAGCTGATACACCTGCACTTTAGATTTTGGATCAATGAAATCACATAGATCAGTATAAACCAAGGACTAAAATCCACAATCTTTAAAAATCTTAGGCATAAAAATAAATAAGGAAATAACAAATTATACCTGTCAATATCATTGATTGATCTGGGAAAGACATGGATATAGCTCATGAAAGTAGGATGGAATCAGGGCAAAATGATGTAATAAAGGTGGCCAAAAAGGGGCATTTCCTGAACCCAACACACCTCATCTCCTCCCTTCGTAGGAAAGTTTTGAGACATGCTCCAGCCCCATCATGCTCTCCCTTTCCATACCCAGTCTCAAAATAGTTCCATATATGCAGCACATCATAAGTCTTGTGAAAAATAATCAACCACTGGAATACACGTGCATTTTTTAACTGTCCTGTGCAACCATCTGACCATATCCAATGCTGATCCATATGTATACCTCTCTTCTTTCAGCTAATCATAGAAAATTCTGAAGTAATGCTACACAATGCAGGTCGTTGCACCTGTCGTCACTGATGTAGAAGTTGGTCTCTTTCAATATTATCCTCATGTCATTGTTACTCTCTGTTGCATGCCTATACGTGATATGGACCATTATGCTAACTTGGTCTGAATGGTAGTATTGACTTTGAATCTCATTCTGTGGCTGCAGGGTGTATTTTTCAGCAAAGTCCACAACCGACAATATTGTGTCATTGGGAAAGGTGTCCCTACATTGTCTGTACTGTTCATCCTACCATCGTGCTACATGGACAAGTTGTACATACTACTCCGTCTTTTGATAGAATTCCTTCATGAAATCACAAATTTGTACCTGGTGCCAAAAAAACAAGGGCATTAATACAACGTGACATTTGCAATCTGAATATATATGTACAAATTCAACATGTACGGTATGAAAGTATGCAAAATTAGATTACCTGTGATTTCACCAATGCAATTTTTTTGCTTTCCTTCTTACTATCTACTTGATATGTTATGTACTTGAAGTTTTGCATTTCTACTGAAATCCTCACAAATTCGTGCTCCTCAGTTTCATGGATGCAATGGCTGAATAATGAAAATCCACCGTACCTGGAACATGTCCCATATAAACATGATCTTTTATAATATTTTTGTCCTTCAGGTCTTGGACACATTATGCTATGTATAAATTCTCTGGATGCATTCGGTGGTTTTAACGATGGGCATTCCTGCACAATATTAGTATGCAAAACACAAAATATATGTCTAAATGTATCATAATAGTAATCAAATTCTACATGGTATCTACAACAAAATGGGTTGCGATCAATGCAAATTCTAACATACTAGGGTTTTCATTTTTCAAAGGACCTTTGGCCCAAGTTCAATTGTGTGTGCTCATTCTTGAACCTCTCATAGAGTTATGTTTGTGTCGTGTCAAGGAAGTGCTTGACATGGGGTTCACACCCCTTAATGCCTTTTCTCAACTTTAAAACATCTCTTTGATTCGTTGATGGTCTAGTGTTATCATGCCAACACTTTTGTACTAGTTCTGTAACAGCATCAATAAGCTTCATGTCTGAACGAGGTATCCTACCAACAAAGGCCCAACAATCTTTTTGGCCTGGCGTCTCGAGTTTTTCTCTAATAGCATAATACTTTTGAAGAGTGTTTCTATCTACTTTAAATATTTTACATGTGTGTGAGGCGACGTTGACTTGTGGATTTGCTTACGATCGATTCCGATAGTACATGGCGGGCCGCATTAAAATATTTTGTACAAGAAGTTTCTCCAATCAAATTAAATGCATATTGTAGATTTCTAAGAACATGATCGTTGGCCTTTGGACTTCTAACTACCTTTATGCCCAAAATTCTCCTAAAATGAGCTAGACAATGTGATTTTAACAAAGCCATAAACAATTGACATTTTACTACATCAGTTTTGGATTCAAAAAATTCTTTGATTATTGTGTTACAATGGAAATCAATAGTGCGTTTGGGAAACTTACCTTCAAGTCTTGAAAATGAACTTTCATCCACATGAATACGTCTGTGATTTCTTCATCATACGCTTGATAGTCAAGGCAACGGAGTAGAAAAGGAAGTATGAGACTTGTTACCAGTTTGTTGTGGCCTTTTGTTCACAATTTGGTCCTACAAGGGAGTGTGTTCAACATGAGTGTGCTCTTCTTGGGGAGGTTGCCAATTAAAAACCTGTTCAACATCCATCCCTTCATGCTCGATATCAAGCAATATTTGATTGACTTCAACTACTTCGTCGTTGCTTGTTGATGGATCTAAGGAACTAACATCTTGATGTCTACAGTTTTCCATGTACAACCTGGCCTTTTCTCTTATCTCATGGGACTTTTTAGGGGGCGCCTCCTTCCTTCTAGAATTTATTTTATTATTATGTCTATTTCCCATATTCAATACATTTTTTAACAAAACAAAAATATCACCCCTGCAAGAATGAACAACAAATAAGATATGAAAACTCGATGTGCATGATTATTAAAACTGGATGTGGCAATTGATTATGTACAACAACATCTAGTGAGAATGTTTTCA